>OX457029.1:69570628-69929699 GCA_949752745.1 Protula sp. h YS-2021
AGCCTGTACATATTCGCCTGCTCCGTAAAACCGCACATGATGGGGGCATGCGCATTTCGAGTGACACCCAGTGACGTAGCTCTCGCAAAAATCAATAGTTCAAACAGAACCTCAACAGACATTTTACTAAATAACATCTCCTTATAGCTCTATTAAATTTTGGTCCCCTTTTTTCGGCGTTAAATTTGAAATGTCAAGTACAAAAGGAGTGAGAGGGGTTTCTTGCATAAGATCTACACGTAAAACCGCGTGCAACTGAAGAAAAACACGATTAAATAACAGTTACCAAATTATAGTTATACTGCATGTGGAAGGTTTTGTTTGTTAACGCTGAACTAAAGAACACTGTATAGAGAAAATCAATCTCATGATAGTAATGTGTTTATAATTGTAATTAGTCCCCTCTTGTGTTTTTACTAATAAAAGTTTAACAAGAGTTGGAGACCTAAATAAATAAATAAATAAATAAATAACCTTCTGTGTTTTGTTAACTCTACATTTAACGCTTTCTATACCGTTGGTAATATGTGTTAAATGTGGGCATGGAGCGATATGGGGTTGAACTGCAGCACCTCAAAAAGCGAATATTTGCTGTCCAAAAAACTTGTATTTTAGATATCAATGTTCCACCATATAAAATGTAACCATTGTCCATTTTTCTTATCAACTGTTGACCTGTTCTTTTATCGATGTTTTTTTATTATGTTTGAATGACGTTTCAATCGAACTATAGCGCTGTATTTTGGTAAATTTTAAAAGGTTTACTAGGATTTTTTTTACTTCTTGGCCTCTTTAATGATGACTAGCACCAACAGGGTTGAATTTGACCCTAGCAGTAACAGCTAGCACCAGTCAGCTTCGAGTTGACAGTGCCAGTAACGGCTAGCGTCAAGCAGCGTTCACGTGATCGTGTCAGTAATGGCTAGCACCATTCAGCTTCAAGTTGACCATGTCAGTAACGGCTAGTACGAAGCAGTACTGACTTGACCATGCCAGCGACAGCCAGCACCGACTAGTGCTGATTTGACCGCATCAATAACGACTAGCACCAGGCAGCGCCGACTTAACATGGAAGTGACGGCTAGCACCAAGTAGTCCTCACTGAATATTTCGTCATTGTGTCTTGCCGAATTTCTCCAGTCACTGACGACTACCATTCAGGTCTGAGTAACAATCCAGTTACTCATCACAACAATTATTTTTAAAACATATCTGTCATTTTACTTTTAAAATATTTGCACGATTGACCATGACAAGCCAGGCCTTACGGATACAGGAATTTTCTGAAAACAAATTTCAGTCTTTACTAAATTATTTTCGCGTTCCTTGTAACATCAAACAGAATTTGCATATTTTAAAAATATATTTATTGACAAAATTTATAGAGCCTATGATTCTTCACTACCGGATGGATCCACTCATGAAAATATTAGAGTATGTTTTTTAAAGAGTGAAATTATGGGAGTATAATATGACTGTAGCCACTGTTGTGTGTTACATTTCCTGTGTTGTTCTGTTCACAGTGCCTTACTCCCAACCGTAACACTGTTACATTAGATTCTAAAAAAGAGGACATAACAAATACTTGCCTGAATTCCAAACATTTTTACATGTTTGTTTTTTTGTTTGGTTTATTCTTTGTTTATTTGGTTTTTGTTTTGGCGAGAGTAATGAAAAAAGAAATGGCCTTAATTAGCTAAGCATCGCGGCTGTGTCGAATAAGATAATTTTAATTGGCTGATACCTCTCACCCCCTGCCTCCTCCCCCCTCCCTCCCCCCCCCCCCCCTAAGTGAACACAGAAGACCAAAAGCAACGCAATTTTTTGGGTGGATGGCATAGTTTGTCAGCAATAAAACTAGTGACACCCTCTCGTAAAACTTCGATGACGTCATAAGCCGATTCGCTGGCTTATTGAGTGTTTTCCAGAAATGGCCTCGATAATCTGCTCATAACGAGCTTATCTGACGTTGCCTCTCGTTGTGGGATGTCTATTTTTATACAGTTGAAAATTTAAAATTATAAATGTTATTGCCTTGGGGCTGTGTTTTTTTTTAAATGGATGTAGCGTTTGATTTGTTCAAAGGTGTGGTGGTTGTTTATTGCTAAAGTTAACACAAGCCATGCCAGTTCTGCCTAATATTTAGACAACCCTAGAATGAGCAATACATCCCCCACCCCACCCACCCCCACCCCTAGAATGAGCCATAGCCCCCACCCCACCCACCCCACCCCTAGATTGAGCCATGCTTCCACAGCTCCTCTTCCTTTCTCCTCAAATGTTTCAACAGTTTTAAACAAGAAATAAATATAATACCTAAGATAAATAATTAATAAATGATAATAAATAAATAATCTAACTGGATATCGACAGCTAGGACGAGTGTTGCTATGGGCACGACGTTTAAAACACGTCTTTTCTCCTACCCAACGTTTAAGTAACGTCTGAACAACGTCTAGGGGACGCCTACACGGAAAATGTCGGTTGGTTCACACACTGGTTTAGGATCACACGCTGGTTTAGGATCAAATACTTGTTTAGGATAACACACTGGTTTAGGATCACACACTTGTTTAGGATCGCATACTGGTTTAGGATCACACACTTGTTAGGACCACACACTTGTTTAGGATCATGTACTTGTTTAGGATCACACACTGGTTTAGGATCACACCCTGGTTTAGGATCTCTTCAATGGCATTAAAGAACATAGGAAACCGAAGCATTCCTTCAAAGGGCTATCAAAGATATGTTAATCTTGACATCGTCATCACGAATGATAAAGCATTCACATTGCGTTAGTAAACGCATAAATAAATGAAGAACATTGTAAGGCTGCAGGTGAAAAAAGGGAGGGGGGGGGGGGCGAGGGTGGATGTGCGTGTTGCGTGGGAGAGGGCATAAAATAAATAAATAAATAATAACTAAATATAAAAGTTCCGTAAATAGGTGAGAAGAGGGGGGGACGGAGGGGGCGGGGAGAGAGAGAGAGAGAGAGAGAGAGAGAGAGAGAGAGAGAGAGAGAGAGAGAGAGAGAAAGAAAGAGAAAGAGAGAGAGAGAGAGAGAGAGAGAGAGAGAGAGAGAGAGAGAGAGAGAGAGAGAGAGAGAGAGAGGGGCGGGGGAGGGGAGGGCAAGACGTAATACTTACACCAGTATTCGAGGTATGCCACACAACTTCACAAGGCTGCCATACATCCCAAATCCAAACGGCCAGACAACATCTCTGGCTGCCGCTGCACCATTTAGCACGAAACAAAGTCCACTGGTCTTTGTTGCCAAATCGAACGTTATTCCAACAAGCCACAGAGAAATGCGTGCATTTGGAATATTATACCAGTGTCAAATTATTTTCACTGAGTTAATTTTTGTTGTTTTTAACTTTGGGTTAATTCGGTCTGTAGTTTGAAGCTGTTGCAAAGATTTGTTTAATTTTCCGACCGCAAACTTTGCAGCTCACCAATACCCAAAGACAAAAAAATAAATATACATAAATATAAAAAAATCAAAATGTCGCTTAAAAATTCACCTTTCAATGGTTTTAATACCATTGGCTTTGTGATGTTATTATCAACTCAACAATGCAATATTTGAGAGATTAATATCCATACAAATATTCCAAAATTCTCTTCCTTGCAATCTGTGCCCCTTCTCTCTCTCACATGCAAAATTATTATCCTTTTTTGTTTTGAAGACAGAGCACAGGGTACTATTTTAAATCACAGTGAACACTTTTTTTTTAAAACTCCACTTTTAATCCGCGCGTAAGCTGGTCGCACTTTTTGTCGTATTTTTCCGTATTTTTTTCCCGAGACCTAATGGTTATGTAGTAGCCTCTGTATATAACAAGCTTACTTTACCACGTTCATTGTCTACACCGATTACCTAACAGCAAAAACAAAACAAATTACCCAGCCTCATCAATTTTTTTTTGGGGGGGGGGGGGGAAGCCTAATTTTCTTCTTTCAAATATATACCACCGGCTCTATGCAATGCGACTGTATTTTCATTCAGGTGAAATTGACACATTCTCATTCTTCCTTTGTGTTTACATCAACCGATGTTGATTATATGTTACTAATATTATAAATATATTATTATTTATTGATGTACTGTATATCCACCTGTGAACTATGTGATGTAGCTATTCATGTGTTTTTCCCCCTTCCTTTCTGAACGATCCGTGCACAAGGAAAAAAAAATGCATGAGATATTTCGTGTGTCTAAGGCCCTTGCCTTTTAACTTCACGGTGCACTTGGTGGCTATAGGTGCTCCTTTAAATATATATATGTCCTTGTATGTCCACGCAATCGCAGTTACACTCGAACTTAATCGTAACAGAAAGAACGTGTTGATGCGATCTCTCTCTCTCTCTCTCTTTCTCTCTCTGTGTGTATGTGTGTTCACCAAATGCTCTCATCACCTCAGACAACACGTGTGAAGCCTTTAACACACAACCCCTTATATATACTGTCCTATGTTAGAATGACATTCTTCTCTTACTAAAGAACAATTAATATCTTCCCCTTTTTTTATCCAATTAAAAAAACAGATAAAGTATGTGTTTTAGGAAACTGCGGTGAAGTGAATAAACCATGTGATAATTCAAAGATACGATCATTTAATTAGCATGAAGCGCTAAGCTCTTTAGAGTGATATATGCGCTTTTCCCCCTCTTTATATATACTCCTCCCCCCACGGTCTGTCCGACATATATCCGCGTGCCATTTTATAGTTATTTCCGTGGTATATCAACTTGCACTGCCCTCCTACTTTTATCACCATTGTTTTGCAGTAATCCGATCACGTGGTTTGGTTGTTTTTATCGTCCTCCTGCCGATTCGTTCATATTTAAGAAACCCCCCTCAGTGTTTCACCTCTTTCTTCGTATAAGTCTCCACAGTTCTCCACCTTCCCTTACTTTTAATTCCTTTTATGTATCATTTAAAACCTGCCTAAGTAAATTAAGTGCTTATATTAAGGCCTCCACTTGTCATTAGCAATTTCGAAGCGATGCTACAAGGTTGCTGTGACAGCAGCCGCGAGACTGAATCTGTCTATATATTGGAGGGTTTTTGCCCTTCCCCTCCACCCCCGCCGCCTCTTTTCAACCCAGCCAAACGTTATCTTTGCAAGTAAAATAAACAAGAGTGATCTCTCTGTGTACGAGATTGACAATAGACGTAAGTGTAAAACCTCAAGTCGTTGTTCTTCTCCCTCTTTTTTTTTTATTTTAGTTATCAACGAGGCGTAAGCACCAATAGGCCGTGTATAATACGTAAGCGACTTAATCGCTCGACGTGTCACTCAAGGTCAATGTGGAGTGAGGGGGGGGGGGGGATGGAGCGTAGGGGGTGGGAGGGTGGGGGAGGGGTGGATTAGACCACTTGCTTTCACGAGCTTGATCCACCTAAAACAGAGGTCTTCGCACACCGCAAAAACATGTCCGGATCAAGGATTTTCTGTGTTGTGGGTATTTTAATGACGTATATATTTTAAAAGAATCGACAATTTTCAAGTGATCAATAAATAAATAAAATAACTAAATATATAAATAAATAAACAGTAATCAAGATCGGATGACTATTCGGAGAAAAGGGGCGGAGGTGGGGTGGGTGGGGGGGGGGGGGTTGTATATATATATAATCCCATCCCAACCCCAGTCTACCCACCCTACCCTCCCACGACCAATAATTACAAAGGGAAGAAAAAAAACCACTACGATCTCTTGCTCATTCAGTCTAAATTAAAAAAAAAACCGTATGTTTTATGCTGAAGTTTCTCACTGCGAACTCTTGTCTCGTTGTCACCTGTTGAATGCTAATTAAGAGCGCCTCTGTGATTGGTCAGAAGTGCCCTGTACTCGCAAGTAACAGCACTTTCTATTGGCCATTGACCCGCCTCTTTTTACCTTATTAAGATATAGTATTGAAGACACACTGGTGTGTTCCTTCCTCCTCCGTCATACCAGATTTTTCAGCCTAAGGTTTGTAGAGGGAATAAAAATCACGTAGACACAGGTGGTGGTGCGGGTGAAGGGTGGGGAGGGTTGGGGGACAGGTGGGGGTGGGGAGATATAGGCCCAGGGGTGGGGAAGGCCCCAGGGTGACCACTTACGTACCAACTGGTTACCCATGCAGGTCAATGACTTTTGAAAACGATCCTTAAACACGGAGTGCTATATATTACCCTCCCTCCCTTCCCCCCTTTTTAAAACAAGTACGGTGTAAAGAAAATCTCCTTTCCGTGAGGGGAGGGGAAGGGGTTTAATAATTGGCCTAGAAATAGTCCAACTAGGACGCTTATAGCATGGCATACCTTTTCTGTCCGTAATATGAAATGCTGAAATCAGAATGTAAACAAACAGACAGACAGATCAAGTTCCAATTAGAAGAGTTAAAAAAAATTGTCAATGAAAACTTTAATAAACCTAAAAACATCAGCAAATCTGAACCTTATGTCGTCAACATTTCACGATAAACGTAAAATTACGCTTTTTAAAAATTAAAGTATCATCTTATAAGGATTGTATTTGTTTTATTTTTAAGTTATGAATGTTGAATTATAATAGAAATTGTGAGCGTGCTGGGGTAGTTATATGATGGAGGAGGGTTGTTGGTGGCGTGATTAGGCGTGGGCGGGAAAGGTGAGATTGACTGAAATCTCAGCGCATCGAGGGAGTGGAAATCCTGGGGATGGAGGGGGGGGGTGGGGATGGGGGTGGGAGGGGTTGTCACTGGGTGAGGGGGGTGTATGGTGGTATTGGGAGTCACTGGGTGAGAAAAGCGGGGGCGGGGGAAGGGTAGGGATTAAATGGGTGCATGGTGACGTGTTGTAGGGGGAGGGGGTGGGCGTAAGGTGGTATTGTGGGTCACAGGGTGAGAGGAGCGACTGGGGTCGGGGAGGGTGGGGGGGGGGGGGGGTTACTGGGCTGGGGAGTGTGTATGGTGGTATTTGGGGGTCACTGGGTGAGAAGAGCGGCGAGGTCGGGGTTAAATGGGTGCATGGTGACGTGTTGTACTATGGCCCAGAAGAGATTCGACGCTCCGCGCATGCTCTTGTATCGTCTAAAGCCCCACGTTGTGACGTCACTACACCCTGTATTGAACTGGCTCGGCAAAAAGCTGAAATTAAACTCCAATCCATGTTTTGTTCTTATAACAAAGATGAACACGCACAGGAGGTTGGTAGGCGGGGGGAGGGGGGGCGGGGGGAGGGGAGGGGGGGTGGGGGAGGAGAGGCGGGGTCACTTGATAGTATTTGTGTTGCCATTCGTGTCCGTGTAAGTGTGGAGTGCAAGTCTCGTTGTTCAAGGGGGATCTTTCAGCACTCGGCACAAAGTTTGGTGTCGGCTGCATTCCGCGCCCAAGCATAATGGGAACAACCGTTGCAATGACGTCACAAAGAACGGACGGATTAAAAAAAAAACACAAGTAGTTCCTCTCTTTTAATGAGTACTATTTTTGCGGAATCCCCATTTGGTCTGCGAAGCAAAATGGTCTAATACAGAACAGACTAAATCGCCACAGAGGATAGCTGTTGGATAACAACGAAATGCATATTGACAACACAATAATTTGAAAAGCAGTTGATAAATTTAAAATCACCGTGGAACCTTCACGGTTGGACCAACCCCGATAAATGTCAGCACCTCACAAACAGGACCACCTCATAAACAGCATCACCTAACAAACAGCACCACCTCATAAACAGGACCACCTCATAAACAGGACCACTTCACAAACAGGACCATCTCATAAACAGGACCACCTAACAAACAGCACCACCTCATAAACAGGACCACCTCATAAACAGCATCACCTCACAAACAGGACCACCTCATAAACAACATCACCTATCCTATCCCCAGACAAATATAGAAGATACGGATAGAATAGTTCACTCATACCCTCAGTTCACTTGCACCTTCAACTGCTCTCCCCTATTTATCCCCCCCTCCCCCTCCCCCGGATAAAATTAGAAGACACTGCTAGCAGACCTCATTCCAACCCCTTCCCCCTGTGCCCTTCTGATGTGCGCTTTTTTTCTTTCGTTTTGGTGGCTGCACTTACGGTGAATATATGCTCACTGTGTTAATTGCAATTCACCTGAATGCATCAACACGTGCTCCCTGGCAGATGTCCACTTGTATGGCCGCCAGACCTCACCAAAGAACACCAATACACTTCCGCTTTTATAAAATCTACAAATAATTGTGGACACAATTGAATGATTAGTATTTTCCTCATAATGAATGAGAGAGATATAAATGTGTTTATCGAAGAGGAACTCCCAGATAAAGAATGTTGCATTGTGGGTGGGCAGTGACATTAAGGGGGTAATCTCCTAAGTTTAATAACCCGCTTGACACGACACTACAACCTTAACAGCCCTGTTATCAAAAAAAGGTAGACACAAATATAAACATGTGCCTAATAGGAAGCTTGTTCCTGTTTAATTATCCGTATGTTAAGGGATAGTTTAGAACCTTCATTTGTCCCCGTACTGGTGTGAATCGAGGTAGTGTTTTCTCAACCCACGCTGTGACCTCCCCCTTCTCCTACCCCCTCCCCTCTCTCCCCGCCCCCCCCCCCCCCCGCACGAGCGTTTCGCATGCAACATCTATCTGATATCGTTAACACACGCATAACGTTTTTAAGTTTAACCATATATAAAATTTAAGTAAATATATATTACCTGATGTCGTTAACATCTGCTCATTTTAAACGAAACTCGCACTGTTTATCATTGAAAATGCAAGGCTTTTAAAGGCTGAAACATTGTAGAAAACAACTTGTCTAAAACTGGACGCCACTTTTTATGTTTTATTGATGAGGTCTATAAGCGAGGTAAAGTTAGTTTGTGGAACATCCAACCCTCTTCCACTGATTGTCTTATCTCCAGTGACTACTTCCCTCCCCACCCCCTTCAATTCCAAAGCGGATTTGGGCCTCCCCACCGGGTGCGATAGCTCAGACCACTTTCCCTTAGTGTAAGGCTGAGCAGCACTGGGCCGGATAGAATTTGAATGGGGGTCTGTATTTGTCACCACAAAAGAAGAAAAAAAGCTAAAAAAGCCAATAAGGAGTCCTGATTATAATGTTTATTAACCAAATCAAATCTGCTCTGATCCTATAGCTAAGTCACAGCTCTGCTCCTAAAGTTAAGCTACAGCCCTGATCCTATAGCTGAGTCACAGTTCTGATCCTATAGCTAAGTCACAGCCCTGATCCTATAGCTGAGTCACAGTTCTGATCCTATAGCTAAGCCACAGCTCTGCTCCTAAAGTTAAGCTACAGCCCTGATCCTATAGCTGAGTCACAGTTCTGATCCTATAGCTAAGTCACAGCCCTGATCCTATAGCTGAGTCACAGTTCTGATCCTATAGCTAAGCCACAGCCCTGATCCTATAGCTCTGCTTCTAAAGCTGAGTCACAACCCTGACCCTGTAGCTGAGTCACAGCTCTGCTCCTAAAGCTGAGTCACAACTCTTATCCTATAGCTAAGTCACAGCCCTGACCTAATAGCTGTGTCCGAGCTCTGACCCTATAGCTGAGTCACATCTCTGATCCTATAGCTAAATCATAGCTTTCACTTTACAACCGAATCACAGCTCTGTCTCTTCAGCTTTGTTCCTTTAGCTGATTGTCAGCTCCCATCCTTTGGCTGAATCACAGTGCTGATCTGGCAATCGAATCACGTCTTTGATCCTAAAGTCGGATCACAGCTTTGAACCTACAGATAAATCCTTACTGTTATCATACAGCCTAAGTACAGAATTGACTCTGCATTTGAATCACAGCTCTGATCACATAGCAGAATCACATCTCTAGATCAAAAGCATAATCACAGGTCTGCCCCTATAGCTGAATCATATCCAGATGGAAGACAAATGCTTTTCAACATTTACAAAAATATAATTGGCACACAAGTCTTATCACATATCGGAGCAATATCTCATATCCTCGCATATCAAGTCATAGCTCATATTCTACTGTTGTATTTGTACCTATGGCGTTAGCTAAATGCTCTTATAACACTATAGCTGAGTGCCATATCATATCATAGAGGTGGGTCACACCTCCGATCACATTTCTAGGTCACACATTTGATTCTATAGTATATCAATTCCAAGCTCAGTCTAGGCTGTGCTCGTAAAATTTGTTGATACTGTTATGACGTCATGACTCTTATCCCGTATCTGGCCCACACCTATAATGCTGTACCTGAGGTAAATTTCTGATCAAATTGTATTGTTACAGCTCTTACGCCATGATTGATTAATAGCTTTCGTCTTCGGAGTCATAAACGGAAACATATACTGTGGCTAAGTCATGACTCTGTAACATATACTGTGGCTAAGTCATGACTCTGTAACATATACTGTGACTAAGTCATGACTCTGTAACATACACTGTGGCTAAGTCATGACTCTGTAACATATACTGTGGCTAAGTCATGACTCTGTAACGTATACTGTGGTTAAGTCATGCCTCTGTAACATATACTGTGGCTAAGTCATGACTCTTATCCCATACCTGACTCATGTCTAATTTAGTACCTTATTTTCTTAATTTCTTCATTTAGTACTTTAATTTCTGACGTATTGTCCCGTTATTCTTTCCACTGCTGATTTTTATGGGAAATACGGGGAGCTGCCCGAGCTGTGATGAGATATGCCGCCATTCCGGAACACGACGCTGTCCTTCCAGAAAGAGGGCACTATAGCTAAAAGTTTACGCAATAGAAAGCGATACAAAAGGCACTAATGATTCAAGGGAAGGGCAAGGGCAGATTAGATTCAGGCTATACAAGGCACTTGTAGCTTTGACAGAGGGAAGTGACAGCTCATATACAAGGCACTTGTAGCTTTGATAAAGGGAAGTTACAGCTCATACACAAGTCACTTGTAGCTTTGGCAGAGGGAAGTGACAGCTCATATAAAAAGCACTTGTAGCTTTGATAAAGGGAAGTTACAGCTCATATAAATCCACTTGTAGCTTTGGCAAAGGGAAGTGACAACTCATATGCAAGGCACTTGTAGCTTTGATAAAGGAAATGACAGCTCACATTCACGAGACTTGTAGCTAAGAGAAAGGGTAATGGAGCATACAAAGTACTTGTAGCTTTGAGAAATGGCACCGACACAATAGACTGAGGGCGCGTACAGCATCAACGAAGAAGGCATACTCATCAGAAATAGCAGCATTGCAGGCGAGAAACAACATACAAAAGCTCTCTATGTCAGCATCCTTTAAAGCCGAGGCTACTAAGATGAAGCACGGGCAGTCACACGCATTGTTCACGCATCGTTGAATTGCTGCATGATAAGTCACACTCTCATGAAGCACGGGCAGCCACACGCATTGTTCACGCATCGTTGAATTGCTGCATGATAAGTCAAACTTACAGGAATCGGTAGGCCCGGAAAGTACTTGTCCTTCTGTGATGGCCGTACTGACTGAGCATACTGGCTGTTTGTACAAACTGAGTGCATTGGCCAGTTGTACTGCCTGAATACTGCGTGAATATACTTGCTTAGAGAGTACCACTTACTGAAAAAAAAAAACAAAAGAAAAATCGGCACCCGAACTGAGCTATTGAAGGAACTGAGAATGGTAGGGTACTGAAAGTAGGTGAAATCGTACTGAATAGTTATTGAGGCTGTACCTAGTAAGTAGTGATAGCTCAGTGACTGCGAAATGAAAGTTGTGTGTCCCAGTGGCTTGAATGTCGTTGTTGTTCGGTCCGGTCCAGTCTGTTTCTGTATAAGAACTGTTTGTCCCGTCGATGCAAATCAATACAACAAGACAATTGACAGATTTATGGTGGGACAAAAATCGCATAGGAATAGCCGAATCGGGAGGTGATCATAGCATGACTTAGAACTTTTCAGGCGACCTTTGGAATGTATTACTTAGGTAATGCTGCGATACAGAGTTGACCGTAACAATGTTTACATACTCCTGATTTATATGCTTTCATTGTCCTAGAAACGTCGAAGATTACATCAATATTGTGAGCTCAGGAAGTCAACGGGGCATTTTAACAAATTCACAGTCATACAATCCTTGACTCCCCGATCATATTTCTCTATTTATATTGCCCTATATTATCTTTGATATCTTCGTCGCTGTTTATATCAGAATATATATGGAGCTGTGTGTCATTAGCATAAATTTTAAAGCGCAGTCCATGCCTGCAGATAATGTTTCCAACAGATAGCCTGGAGACTTTGTAGCCTTCAGCTTATATAGAAGAGACTTGACATACACCACACTGGAGATGAAGAGTATTGGATGTGGCACCCTGATATACATTTCCTTTGGGATCTCTCTTGTACTGAGGCGGTAGTGCTGAGGTGGTACTGACGGTTGGCTGACATCCAAGTATTGGATACTAATTGATGGAATTGGACTGAGTACTATTTAATTGATGTAGAAAGAATTGAACATTTGGTTTTAGCTCTTGT
Organism: Protula sp. h YS-2021; assembly: GCA_949752745.1. Taxonomy (NCBI): domain Eukaryota; kingdom Metazoa; phylum Annelida; class Polychaeta; order Sabellida; family Serpulidae; genus Protula; species Protula sp. h YS-2021. The sequence goes on from OX457029.1 coordinate 69,583,100, forward strand.
ACCATTCAGTGGTTGTGACCAGTTGACTAAGCATTTAAGTAAAACATTTTAGTTGAATGAGATAAAGTTAGATGGACATTAATAGTTTCAAGGTGAGTATCAAAAGGCAAAGGGTGTATAGTGGAATACACATGTGCTGCACCGTTGCACGGCGTTGGATTCGGGCGAAGAGTTCACTTTACGTAGACATTATTTATTTAATTATCTGCTGGTTGACTCGAGTATTACTTTGAGAGTACTGAGCGAGCACTCATAGTTAACGTACGTGATACGGAGCGAAAATCGTCTGAAACAATAGGAACTGAGTACTTGTAACTAAGTGACGTAATACTGAATGAGTACTGATAATTAAATGACTTACTAAGTAACTTAATACTGAACGAGTGCTAAAGCAGTTTGACGTAATACTTATCACTAGGACAGTACTGGCATATGCATGACATAGTACTCAGGAATGAAGATAGTTGGATATAATACTGGGAGTGAAGGTAGCACAAGGCCAGCTCTCCTGCATAACATTCACAAACATGGATCATTTCATGGATCATTTCACCTGCTGGCCAATAACACTGTTCTCTCGCCTACCATATCAGTGGTCTACATTCTCACTGTCTAACTATCCGTAGCATCTCTGCTATCCAGGCAAACTAGTCAATCACGGGACAGATAAACAGGACTAAACACACACTTCATAACCACTGCAGACCCATGTGCAACAGCGCTGACAGCAGCTATGCAAAAGCCGCTTTCAACTTCAAAAGTAAAGTGTTTATCAGAGAGAGAGCATAGTTTTGTTTGCTCTGCCTCCTGGTTCAGGTGGAGAATAGTTGTACGTCTGTATATTACAGGTCAGCTGTAGTATAAAATCGCTGCAGGGGAGAGGTGGGGGGGGGGGGGGGGCGGGGTGAGGAAGGAGAGGGGAGGGAGGTGATGCATACTTACAACAAAGCCACACCTTTATGTTTGTGCACATTTCGGATATGTGCGTGTGTGCTTATCAGGGGTCCTTTTAAGCACTTCATTAGCACAGAAATGTTTTTTGTTTGTTGTACTGTGTAGTGCAATGACATGCACTAGTCATGCCGTGCATTCCCCAGGGCTGATAGCTGCTATCTACAACCGTCAACTGTAGGGTTAACCATGGTAACTCATACCAAGATTAGATAACATTACATTAGATTATCACTAATTCATAAAATCGGCATTTTGAAGCCTCTTAGATAACAAACTAATGTTCCGTAACTGATCTATTTGCTAATTAAACAGCTTGCAGGATTTCCTAATTTATAACTAAATTCTTGTGAATACACCATTACAAAGAATTGTTAATTGTCTCTTTTTCTTAGAGCAGATCTATGTTTTGATTTACTACTGTAAAAATTATTGTGGTGTTATACTAAGGACTTCCTCTTCTCTCTCCCACAATTCTCTTGCGTCCCTTCCTCCCGCCTGAAGTGGTACGTGTATCAGTATAACCTGCTTCAATAATCCCAGAAAAGGTTCGAACCTAGATAGAGATTAATACAATACTGCCTAATACACACACACACACACACACAATCATACACACACACACATACACACACAATAAGTTATAGGATATATGAAAAGTTAATGTTTAGTCTGAGATCATAGGCGAGTATCAAGTGAACGTATGTGAAAATGTTCTGTGTGAATTTCGAGTAACAAACATGTAAAAGCGTGTCGCTTTGTAGATGCTTCAGGTTAACTGAATTTGTAGACATCAGGGAAATGTTTTGGTTTAACTAATGCCGGAGATTTAAATAATCTAAGTGCGGTGATATTGATTTACATGCACAGGAGAGTAATTCCTGGATGTACAACGTTCTGGATCTACAAGGGGTCGACATCACGTGCCATGTAGTATGTTCAGATTACAGAAATAGCCTACTGGTTATACAAAGTTCAAAGTCCAAGGTCTCCTGCATGATTTAAAAAGCTCAGAGGTATCGTGTAATATTTAAATAATCCAGAGATTTCACGTATGAGGAAAAAAGTCTAGATATCTCAAGTATGATTTAAAAAGTCAAGAGATTTCGTGTATGATTTAAGAAAGTCCAGAAGTCACGTGTGCCATTTTCAATGTCCAGAGGTCACGTGTATGATTTAAAAAGGCCAGAGGATACGTGTATGATTAAAAAATTCAGGGGTCACGTGTATCAGTCCATAGATCCAGAGTTTGATTTAAAAACCACAGATCTAGCGTATTATTTAAAAATTCTAGAGATCTGATGCATGATTTAAAAAGTCCAGAGGTCTCGTGTATGATTTTAAAAGGGCAGAAGTCTCGTGTGTGATTTAAAAAAATAGATCTCGTGTAAGATTTAGTTTAATATACACCAGAGATGACGACTTAGTTTTACGGAGACCAGAGATCACGCGTTGGATTTACATAGACCAGAGATCACCTGTTGGTTTTATAGAGAACAGAGATCACATGTTGGTTTTGCATAGACCAAAAGGCACGTATTGGCTTAACATAGACCAGAGATCACGTGTTGCTTTTACAGAGACTAGAGATCAAATGGTGGTTTTGCAAAGACCAGAGATCACGCGGTGGCTTTACAGAGACCAGAGATCACGTGTTGGTTCTACATAGACCAGAGATCACGTGTTGCTTTTACAGAGACTAGAGATCAAATGGTGGTTTTGCAAAGACCAGAGATCACGCGGTGGCTTTACAGAGACCAGAGATCACGTGTTGGTTCTACATAGACCAGAGATCACGTGTTGGTTTTACATAGACCAGAGATCACGCATTGGTTTTACAAACTTCAGATCTAACGAGCATGATATTGTTTGTCTTTACCATATGACCATAGTACAAATCCTGGAACACGACGACTCGATCCGGATGAAGAGTCCTGCGATAAAATGCCACAGCTATGCGAAAAACCTTTTAACATTTAGAGAATCCCCAAGAAATCTTAAGAATTCACGTAAAACGTTTCCTTCAACTGGAACTTTCTAGAGCTCAAACAATGAATGAAGAGATTTTATGATACAATGAAACGCTGGAAATACTGAAGGACAAAAGAAAGTTTGCACTGAAAAGAGAGGTTTGTTTGTTAGTCACCAAATTGATCAATTCTTTTGAAACAAAAAACTTAACATAATCTCTTACACATAAAACAAACTCATTACACCGTTATTTCCTTAGCTCAACGAAAATGCAACCGGAATTAAAAAAGGGGTCACATTTAATACCGTTTACAGAATTTCGGTGTTATACAGTATAATCAAGTACATAGTTTGCGGTCACATTGGCCTGCCGTAAAGCACGAATTTTTATTGAAAATCAGCAAGTTGTGAACGCCATGTGAAAGCCACAAATCTAGGCGTAACGCTAGTCGAATGTGTCACAAACCTGGGCTTAACGCTCGCCGAATGTGTCACAAACCTAGGCGTAACGCTCGCCGAATGTGTCACAAACCTAGGCGTAACACTCGTCGAGTGTGTCAAAACTAGGCGTAACGCTCGCCGAATGTGTCACAAATCTAGGCGTAACGCTCGCCGAATGTGTCACAAACCTAGGTGTAACACTCGCCGAATGGAGTCTGTATACGGAGTCTGCATGGAATCTGTATACGCGTAAAGCTATAACTTGGACTCCCTTCACCTGGTCACTAAAATCACAAGTCACAGTTAAGCATTTTCCAAGGGTCTGCTGTTATTATTATGATTGTTCGCAATCGATCTCCAGTCATTCAACACCACTCTGAAGTGAGGTCGATGGGCCAAGATTCCGGATTCACGACGATAACTAATTTTGAACTGGTCTCTGGTGTCGCTGATGCGGTCACTGCTGTGGTGCATAGATCACGGAGGTGCATGATCCGGATACGCCGATCCTGACTATCGGCGTATAAACCGAGAGTGGATGGATATTCTTAAAAGTAGCTCCTATCTTTTATGAGTACTATTTTCGTGGAATCCCCGGTCGGTCTGCGGAGTAAAAAAGTGTCATATACAACAGATTGAACCGCCGTAGAGGTTGGATGTTGGACAACAACGACAGCGAAAGTGTCAAGCCACCAATGGCATTGAAGCACCAGCCTATAGTGGGTTTATAGTCTGGTTGCTACAGGTTAATGGAAGTCGCAGCATCTGGACGTGGGCCTTATTCTCACTGCGCCTCTACATACACACGTGAAATTAATGGCCGGCTATGCGCAAGAAATCTCCAAAGAAAGACAAATAGGTCCAAAATTACGTGAAAAACAAATTAATCTTTAAAAATTTATTCATGTTTTAGGTGTCAACTTGATTTTGTGTTTCGCAATCAAATCACAAATGTGACTGAGGTGAAGCGGTCCGATGTCCTTGGTGGTGGTTGGGGTGGGGCGGGGGGGGGGGGTGGAGGGGGGAGGGGAGGGAGGGGGTTCGTCATGGAATATTCAAGGAACGGGACTATTGACAAGCAGTCCAATTTGCGAGCTGGTTTTATCTCCAGGGTGGTCTCCACGTTCCTAGGTACTTGAATTATGTTTTTATTATTATTTTTTTTGAACGTTTCAAGAAATTTGAATAAGGATATTTGATTTCAGTGCTGGAGATTCAGACGTTAATTCTCTGAGCGGCGGGTTCCGGTTTCAGACATGAAAGTCGTCTTATAGAAAACCGGAGAAGAAATGATTTCTAATCACTTGTTTTCTCATAACTAGTAAGTTTGTAATTTAAAAAAAAATAAGAAAAAAATAAAAATAAATAAATAAAAAAAATTGTCTCTGAGGAGGATGAAGGTTTGGGGGGGGGGGGGGTTGCAAAAAAAAAAGGGCTGAGTAGAGAGGGTCGGTCCGAAATAAAAATAAACACATGGAGGCGAGAAAAGGGCAAAGAGTTTTCAGAAATTACATTGTCGGAAGAAAGCGTATTCTCTTCCCGAAGCTCTTGCTGTTTTGTTTTTTGTTTTTTGTTTTTTGGTTTTTGATTGTTTGTTTTTTTTTTTTTTTACTGCGAGCTTTGCTTTAAGACAGAAGATTCAGCTATGACGGTAAATTCGTTCAAAAATTCAAATCATAAATATGCTGCAATTTGTTTTTCTCGCAATCATTAAAATGGCGCAACATTTTACTTGCTATTTATTCGCGCTCTTTTACTTCGTCATAATTTTTTCGCACAATATAATTAAACTTAAAGTGTATCTTTTAAGAACGTCTGTAAGCCTGCACTTTGATTATTGGATTATCACATCTTTTCGAACAGATTTCTTAATTTTGGAACTCGACAAAAAAAAAAAAAAAAAAAAAAAAAAAAAAATTACAGTTTGGGTTAGGGGGTGTAAAATCAATGCATATTAATGCAAATTCCGTAATTCATTTGCAGGATAACAAAAACAACGTGTAGAGAATGGTAGCAACCTGGAAAACTCAAACCGTGGTCCAGAAAAGAATGAAATGTTTCCGGGTCTATTCAATGTACATAAATACCACAGCAGTGGAAAAAAAGTCACTGGTGTCATGGAATTTTTAGGTACAGTTATAGCGCCAGTCTTCCGCATTCCTGGATGTCTTGTTTACTTAAAGCAATCCAAACAATGACGCAAGTTTCTCAATTTTAAGACCATAGTCATGGACTGTTTTGCAACTGCGTATGTTTCCAGATGGTTCTTATTGATAAATCAACCTCCCCTCCCCCCCCCCCCCCCCCGATACTCCTACGCCGGGGGTTGGGGTGGGGGGGAGGATTGGGGTTGTGGTACTTGGTATTGAAAGAGGTGGGGTGCTCTACCGATGAACGAATTCGAATAAATACCTCACGATAAAAGTGCTTTATTAGATATGATAACTCCCCCTTAAAAAAATGATATTTTTTCTCAATTTGGAAAGGTCACTAAATAGTTTTTGACGGTGTTTTACGTCGCGCATTAACAAAAAACAACAGCCAAATCCCCCTTCCCCACAAACAGACACCCTCCTGCCCCCCCCCCCACTACCTCCCCCCGACACACCCTCCGTATAAAAGGGCCCACTTTAAAATGTGTATATATACAGAGAACGATTAATTTTTACTGAACAAAATACGGCCTTTATTAAAGGACCACTTCTTCTTCTTCTTCTTCTTCTTCTTCTTCTTCTTCTTCTTCTTGTTCTTCTTCTTCTTCTTGTTCTTCTTCTTCTTCTTTTTCTTCTTCTTATCTTCTTCTCCTTCTTCTTCTTCTTCTTCTTCTTCTTCTTCATTCTACAATTGCTATAATAATAATTATTATTAGTATTGATAGTATTGTTTTAATTTTTATTATTTTTACGCATACTGTGCAGGGAGTGTGTGTGTGTGTGTGTGTTTTAGGGGGGGGGGGTGGAAGGGAGAGGTTGGGGGAGTGGGGTGGTGTGGTGTGGAGTGTTAAATCAGATAGAAACTAGCACAGGATTCAGAATGCGTTTTTTTTTCTTTATTTAAACTTTAACAACAAAAAATATGACTGATTTTGCTTGTAAAAAAAAATAATAATAGATGTTTCGTTACGATTTGCAATTTTGTATGACTTTTCTCAAACCCTGAATTGTAACACTGAATGTTTACATATTTCATTGACACTATGGTATTTATATTTCTTATTTATTCCATATTTATTTATTGTATTTTGCGTATGCCTTGCATGTTACGGAAGGAAATATATCAATAGCCATTGATACAAGTTACGGACGAGGCTTCTGTAATCCTCCCCCTCCCCCTCCCACACACTCTCACGCAGACTCCGTCATTCAAGCCAGACCAATTAACAGATTATGTTTCTAAAAAAGAACAAAAAAATCCTAGAGGAAACAGCTTTATTTTTTTCTCCTTTTGTGTAAGAAATATTTACAGAATTTCACTACACGCATTCCTTGTGTGTTAAGTGAGTGTGTGTGATTTTGATAAAATACGTAGTCAATGAAGGATATTTGTGCATTGATAAGTCGGTGGTGGGGGAGGGGTGGCAGATTGTGGGAGGGGGGCGGAAGGGGGAAAGGGGGGGGGGGCGGATTCTCACCGCATCCCTATTCTACTTAACGACCTTCGTATTTGAAGAAATACGACGTTTTGACAGATTTGCTTTTCGCAGCGCGTGACGCACGTCTGCAGAAACCCGCAGGGATGTCACAGGATACGAGGTTTTATAGATATCTGGTCAGCGCAAAGTAACAAACGTAATCAGATTAAAACTAGCCGGAAATAAAAGCTAACCTTCATCCAGTGTACCAACGTGTTAAATAAACAAACATGGTACAATAAAGAGAATAGACAATGTCACATATTTACCGTTAATTAGGGGGGGGGGGGGGTGAGGAGGGGGTGAGTCACGTCACGCCGTCCATTCAATGTCAAAACAAGATCACATGTTTGGCAAGGAATAAGTGAGGGTTGGAGGGGGTGGGGGGTTCGGGGGGGGGGGGGGGGTTGGAGGGGGGATCGGAGACGGGACCAGGAGTTCCACAAACTCTTGTCGCAACGTCCAATCAACTAGTCATGAACGTCACATGTTTACTTGGGATGGAGGAGACCTGCAAGTCGATCCATTCAAAACATCGAAATCAAGCGAGGGGCGAGGGGGGGGGGTTATGATGAAGGGGGGGGGGGGGGGAGAAGAAGAACTTTTATCCAGTATGTCAACGTGTCACATAAACAAATATGGTGTGATAAACCGACCTAATGCTAGCCACTAACAAGTATCTTGGGATGTGCCGATTTTATTCAACGCCAAGGCTATTGACACCATTGTACCAACATCACCGTCATATAATGGGCACCAAGGCACGCCGAATTACGACCAAAAATTACGACCCAAGTCGCGTCAAAGTCATTTGTTAAGCTGCTTCATAAAAATGTGCAAAAGTTAATCGTTTAATGACCATTACTGTTTGTAATCCCCTGAGTTAGCCAAGGGCATAACTTTGATTATTTTAATTTATTCCTAAACTTTTTTTTAAAGTATAAAATAAAACTCTTCAGGAATGCGGAGAGTTTGATTGCGCATGCGCACTTGAACCACTTTTTTCATGAACTGCATGCGGTAGGTTGTCGGCGGTAGAAAGTCTACTTTTTAGAATTTAAATCTAAATTAAAATGGTATTTAATCATAACAACAATTCCAAAAACTAAAATAATAAAAATGACGAAGCTTCCTATAAAGTTCCTGTAAACAGCTGACGTTCAAAAGCCGTCGAATAGACGTAGACAAAAAAGCGTTAAAATAACACAAAGAAAAGAAACAACCGTATCTTTTCAAAGTTGCATCGGCCTTGGGAGAAGAAAATCACACGGGCGAAGTTGCGACGTTGCGAAGACAACAATGACTAGGGTGTATGGATACCGAGGCGGAGCTGAGTGTGGTCTAGTTTTCTGGTTCCGTTTATAAGGTTCTTCCTGATGGAAGACAGCCAAGAACGGGAGCATTGAACAGTGGTCCTGGTTGTGAAGTGGTCGTGGTTGTGAGTTGGGAATGGTTGTGAAGTGGTTCTGATTGTGGAATGGTCCTGGTTGTGGCGTGGTCCTAGTTGCGAAGTGGTCAAGTGGTCTGATTGTGGAATGGTCCTCGTTGTCAAGTGGTTCTGTCTCTGAAATGATCCTATTTAGTGGACTACTTTTGAGTAATCTCAATTTCCGTTGTTTCCAATGTATGTATATATCATTGCTGTAAGATGTCGTATAAGCATTTTTGTCACACCCAAATCAAATATATTTTGGTTTTTCTAAAACAACGTATCGGTCAAGTCCATACCCCGGTGTCTATGCCACACTTCCCTGTCTGTACCTCGTCAATATCTCAGCAAAGGACTGAGATAGACATGTGACAGATGTTAATTTATTTCGACTCAACATGTATCGTTGCAAGAATTGGCAAAAAAAAAAAAATGCAGTAATCTCATTGGTTGATTCCCAAGTCATTATTTTTATGAATGTCAATCTGAAATCAGCTATATCGATTTAACATAAGGATGTTATTGCATATGTTAACCTAAAGGTCAGCATTTTCTTGTATGTGAGTGAAGTGATTTGTTAAACACTTGACAAAAATTAAAACGCAAAATTACTTCCTTCAATGGGTTATTTCTTGAATAATAAAAAAGTATTTTACAATATGCATACAGTGTGTTATATAACTATGTACAGAGCTTATGGCACAGCACCTATGCAGCTTATAATATTCTAACAATTCGGACCACTGTCAAGAAAAAAAACTCCATAGGTTGATAAATTAATACCAGCTAAATATATTAGCAAACAACACAGCCAGAATACGTTATGTTGCTATGTTATAGCAAACAACACTGCTTGAATATGTTATCTGTTAACGCAGTGAGAGCTCGCACAAAGCTGAGCAACTGTGTGGTGTTCTGTGCTGTATGTTAAATGCTCCGCATTTACTTGCCAAAAAATACACTCTTTTCACATGGCGTTTTAACAAAGAAAACGAAATCGAAGAGGAAAATAAAAAGTGACATGCACACGTTCAGATCAAGCTCTTCATAAGTCCCAAGTTTCATGGTCCCAGGGCCCATGATGTCAGAGAAGAAGAAGACACAAAAATCGGAAAACTGTTAAGAAGAGAAAAAAAGGACGAACGGCTGCTCGCACAAATTCATATAAGCTAACAGCAAGCTAACAGCTTGTCAAATGTTAAAAACAAACTATGCCTTGCTTTAAAACTTCAGAACTTTGAAATGGGTGACAAATTAAACGGGTGTAGGAAAAAATGGCAACGGAAAAAATGGCAACGGAAATAATAACAACGGAAAATATGGCAAGTGGAAATAATGGCAACGGAAAATATGGCAAAGTGAAAAAACGGAAAAATGGCAAAATAACAAAATAAAAATTTTATCACTATTGTCAAATTTATTCTTAGGCGTAATATCACGAACATGTGGCTCATTCAAGACAACGCCCCTAATAAATGCATTGTTGTGATGGCACCCGAACATCCATAGGATTAGCAATACTGTATACACAGGGTTTAAGTTTTGCCTGATGCACCCCAAACAGATGTATTGTTACGTTGGCACCCGAGCATCCAAAGGATTAACGGTGCAGCACACAGGGATTACGTTTTGCCATTTTTGCTTGCACCCCAAATACCCTGACATCAAGTGGCATTAAGTGGTTTCGATTGAACTTTCTTTGATCCTGAGTAGTCAAGGTAGGCGATTTCTTTGTTTCGACTGAACTTCAGTGACACCTTGCCATTTTTTCCGTTGCCATTATTTCCACTGGCCATATTTTCCGCTGCCATTATTTCCGTTGCCATTTTTCCGTTGCCATTTTTTCCGTACCTCAATTAAACAAACTTCACATACACAGATACGCACACACTCAAACACACATACACACACACACACACACAGACAGATATATATATATATATATATATATATATATATATATATATATATATATATATATATATATATATATATATATATATATATATAAAAACTGAAATACCCACTGTTGTGTGAGAGCACACCTGCACTAGGAATTTAGCAATCCTATCCTTTTTGTTATAAACTTGACATGGATGATGCTTGTTGTAGCAGATAAGTATGATGTGAGGATTATAACTGGGCAAAAAATAACGTCATAAAATTCCCGTTGAATGGCTTAGTTCCGTGAGATTATGTAAATCCCACTTCACTGTTGAGGCAATTTATTTCAAACCCCTATAGTTTTATTCGCATGGATCAAATTTAGAATTGTTTTGCAGAAGAAATTGTTAGAAATAGAAAACAGTTTTTCTTTTAGAATTGTCTATACATGTCCGGTGATGGATTAAAAAGGAGGGGGGGGGGGGGGGGGACTGAAGGGGGGTGTGGCTACTGTCCTTCGTCCAGCGAAGTCATTTCTTGTGCTTCGTTTTTATTCCTCATTTTCTTTTTATCTTTTTGTTGTGTATTTTTTTTTTGCAATGGCTCCAAAATGAGAGATTTGGAGGAAAAGATGGATCGGCCACTTCTATATAAAGTTGTTTTGGTGTCAGAGACCTTTGAGCCAAAAAAAAAAAAAAACAACTGGGTCGAGACATTTGGACCATAGACATTTGAGCCAGAGACATTTGGGCCATAGACGTTTGAGCCACAGACATTTCAGCCAGAGACATTTAAATCAGAGACATTTGGCCATAGAAATTTGAGCAAGAGACATTTGGGCCATAGACGTTTGAGCCGCAGACATTTCAGGCAGAGACATTTGGACCATAGACATTTGATCCAGAGACATTTGGGCCATAGACGTTTGAGCCGCAGACATTTCAGCCAGAGACATTTGGACCATAGACATTTGAGCCACAGACATTTGAACCACAGACATTCGGGCCATTTGGGCCTTAGACTTGATACCTTGGTTGTGACCACAGATCAACGTCTACTCAACGTCTTTTTAATACAACATTGAATAGACGTTAGGAAAGCAACGTACATTGTTTAGACGTTGCTTTTGATCGCAATTAAAAATCGACGTTGCAAAGACGTCGGGCTCACAATCAACAAACAACCTCCTTGCTTTATCGCTCACCGGCAATGGTAGCCATGACAGGCCGTAAATGATGATGTAAAAATGTAAGATTTTCAAGAGGTCACTTTCTCTCTATCCCCTATCCCTGTTTTGCAATATATTCATGAAGTCAATTTCAAGCGTATCCTGCGTGACCAGATGATCCAAGGGTCACGTATTGTGATGGAGGGCTGACCACACTATGATTTCCACTAACCCTGCACAACGTCTACAAAACGTCGGAAGCCAGACGTTGTTTCGACTTTTATTTTCAAACTATCCGCAATATGGATTAGACGCCGGTTAATCGATGATTATAGATCGCGGACTGTAAACGTTGTTCCAGCTTCCATAAACAACCAAAAACCAAACGTTGTTCCGACATTAGGTGCAACCTCTATCCAACGTTGAGTGACAACACAATGTTTACTTTGTTAAATCAGAGACATCTGGTCGAGATACAATCGGGACTGACACATTTGGGCCAGAGAAATTTCAGCTATAGACATTTGGGCTAGAGAAATCTCAGCTATAGACATTTGGGCCAGAGAAATCTCAGCTATTTATATTTGGGCCAGAAAAATTTCAGCCATAGAAATTTGTACCAAAGAAATTTCAGCTGTAGACATTTCGGCTCGGGTGAAATCTCAGCTCTAGACATTTGGGCCACAGAAATCTCAGCTATAGATATTTGGGCCTGAGAAATCTCAGCTTTAGACATTTTGGCCAAAAAAATTTTAGCTATAGACATTTGGGTCAGAGAAATGTCAGCGACAGACATTTGGGTGAGAGAAATTTCAGCTATAGATATTTGGGCCAGAAAAATTTAAGCTATATACATTTAGGCCAGAAACATCTCAGCCATAGACATTTGAGCTAGAGAAATCCCAGCTATACCCAGCAAACAACCGACGTCTTTTTTGGTTGAAAAAAGGTTGGATTTTGGTTGCGACGACTTCACAACCATATTCTGACCTATTACCCCCAAACCCGACTTTATTCCGATGTCGAGGCGACGTCGCTTTTCTGACGTCATTCCGACGTTGCAAAAAGGACCAAAAAGCGATGAACATTATTATCGCTTACCGGAAATGGAAGTCATTTTGAAAAAGAGGAAGAAAAAACGTAATTTTTACATGAAAATTTTAGAATTTTGATGGCACGTCGGTATTTTTCTTCCTAGATTGTAAAAATTTACATGGAAAATGCTTTCGTATGTATTTCATAACAGCAGTTGAATGATTAATTATCTATTAATTATATAACTCTAGTCAGTTTCAGGTCGGAATCCGACGTCGGTTCCTATTTTATATACAACCTAAAACCGACTTAATTCCGACGTCGGATTTAGGTCGGAACCCAACATCAGTCTGACGTTGAAAACCCGACGTCGGTTCCATTTCATATACAACCAAAACCGGCACGTCAGTCCGACGTCGGAAACGTTGGGTCACGACGTCGACCCGACGTCATTCTGACGTCTTAATGTTTGTTGGGTATAGACATTTGAGCCAGAGAAATTTCAGTTATTGACATTTGGGCAAGAGAAATCTCAGTTTTATAAATTTGGGCCAGAGACATCTCAAACATAGACATTTGGGCTAGAGAAATCTCAGCTATAGACATTTGGGTCAGAGAAATTTCAGTTATTGACATTTTGGCCAGAAAAATCTCAGTTTTATAAATTTGGTCCAGAGACATCTCAAACATAGACATTTGGGCTAGAGAAATCTCAGCTATAGACATTTGGGTCAGAGAAATCTGAGCTATATACATTTTGGCCATAGTGAAATTTACCACTCGCCTTTATTTTATTTAAACTAATTTTATTTCAGAGTTGTGCTGAATTCTAAATTATCTATTGAGCTTTGCTTTATTAAGAAAAAAAAAAACAAGTCGGAAATTTTAATCCCTCTGGAGTTCATTCACTTAAAGAGCAAACTAGGATTATCTTTATTTTTTATTTTTGTTTTTTATTCAACCCTTTGCTAAATTGAGTTCTGATACTGGATGGTTTATCGCAAATTATCGCCCATTGAATTTTTCGGCAATATCTTTATATATATATATATATATATATATATATATATATATATATATATATATATATGAAGCGACAATCCTTAGAAAAACCTACACCAATTTCTACGTTCTTAAAATATGCATCCACAGACTGGCTTCTGGTTTTAAATAATTCTTCCGGTCATACCGAGCTGTTAGTTTTTGGTTTTATTAGACTTTTGCTTGAAGGTGGGCAGACACGCAGTCTTTCCCTCACTGGGTTTCTGTTCATTTTAATTGTAAAATTCTGTCAAAAAATTAGTCATTCATTAAAACCCATAAAATACTCAAATTTCAATAAAACAAATTGGTTTCCTGAAATGGGGACAATGTGCAGATTAAAGGCTACTGGAAGAACTGAAAAAATCGGAGGAGGGGGGGGGGGGGGGGGAGGAGAAAGGGAAGAGGTGTGGGGAATCTATGAAAGCGGTGTTAACCACCCCCGGGTATATAATTTGAAGGGTATTTTTATAGCACATTCTTGCGACTAGACAGGTCACAAAGTGTCTTTTAAGGTGACGATCACTTCTACAAGTGCGCCCCTGGTTTAAAACACGTTAAGAACAGGGCTTATCTCTTTCTTCTTCCCGCCCCCCCCCCCTCCCGGCCCCCACCTCCCTCTCCCTTTCTATTCCTGCATGCATTTTTTTAAATTTTACAACAACATTAATTGAAGATGTAGATCAGCTTGTGACTCAAAAGGCTATTTAGCGATAAATTCAATTTCTAGAGCGTTATTGGACAAAAGTTGTATATTTCCTCTGATCAGTGATGTACAGTTCCGTGAATTCGCTAAATGACATCGGAATGAGTAAATTTGACTTGTTTACCAAACACGGCATCTTTTATTTATTTATTTCAGTTTTTTTCTCAATCGTTGAAAGCTTAAGTTCTAATCAAACAGACAGACCGTTTGCTTGTCGTTTGGTTCAGCCCGCATCAAAGAGACCGGTATGTAACACACGGGGCGACCTTTGTAGTCAGTTAACATAACCTTCAAGCTCATCAAACACCCTCTATTATCACCCGTTCTCACCATTTTCACACGTTTCGTCTTTTAATGTCATTTCATGTGTTGCTTACAGGCAAAACAACACAATTATTCGATTGAAAAGAAACGGAATCTCAAGCTCAATATTGACATAGTCCACAAGAAGATGTTCAACGTTTCTCATCTCAATCACGTCTATGTTTGCTTTTGTGTTCGAGGTTTTATTTGTGAGAATTTTAATAACGTTTATAAAGCCCGGATAGGTAGATGCGTTAATTGAGTGTTTTAGAAGTAGGGGTGGGGGTGGGGGTGGGGGCGGGAGTGTTGTACATATTTAGAAAAAACGCTTCTATTCTTGTTTTGTGTTGTATCATAATAATGCGCCACAGCAATTGTTGGGCTGAGTGTTTGGTGGAATGTTTGGTGGAATGTTTGCTTTCCAATTCCGGCATGATTCACTTGAAATGTTGTCAGTAAAATATTTTTATTTTTCCATTCTCCTCCCTCCCGCTCCCCCCAAAGATTTTACATTCTTGTGTGTGTTTTATGCATATGTAAGCGCTTTTTGTATCAACAATCGTGTCCTTCGTTATTGTCATTTTATGCGGAAACTCACATAGCATTCATCCAGTAAACATTCTAAGGTCGATTCAACGTCGATATGAAGTTGCGTTGTCGATCCGATCAAACCACAACATTAACTCGGGTTGCACTTTGGATGACATTGGTATTGACCACGGATCAACGTCTAACCAACGTCTTTGACAAAATGTTCAATAGACGTTGGGAAAACAACGTTGCTTAGACTTTGTTATTAGTCGCAACTAAAACTTTCTTCGTCTAATCAAGATCTTCGGTAGAACGTTGAATAGACGTCAGAAATCGACATTGTAAAGACGTCGGACTCACAATCAACAAACAAGCTCCTTGTGTTATCGCTCACCGGAAATTGCAGCCATGACAGGTCACTTTGAAAGTAGATAATTACAAGAGCACCATCTTTCCCACCTACTTTCATGAAAAAATATTCATGACAATTGACTTTATACGTATCCCGCTAACCGGATGACCCAAGGGTAGAGGTACTGTGACGGAGGGTGACCACACTATGACTGTCGCCTTCTTGATGGGGACTCTAGATTAATATTTTCCCGTCATCTATACAATGTCGCTTTCCTGACGTCTGTACGACGTCGGGAGACAGACGTTGTTTCGACTTTCATTTACAACCTTTACGGAATATTGATTAGACGTGAGATAACAAAAATCTATCCAACGTCGGAAGGTAAACGTTGTTTGGACTTGACGTTGATTGGACGTTGATTCGACGTCGGGTGCGACGTGTATTTAATGTTGTTGCAGCGTCGGAATGTTTACTGGGCAGGGGCAGTAACGATACATGGGGGCCTCGAGCCCAACACTGGATACCCCCCTCTCCCTCACAAATAAACAAATAAAATTGAGATTAAGATTAACATCATTGAGATCGAGAGAAAGAGGTCAAGGTCGTAGATTGTCGTGATACGGGGGGGGGGGAGGGGGGGGTGGGGCTCTCAAGACCCGAAAAACATTGATTCGTGTTTGCTCAAAAGCTGTATCGTGCACATGTTATCCAACAAAACGTCACTTGCCAAAAGGATACAAGCAAAACATCACAGGCCTACGTCCGACAACACATCACCAGCCAGGAACTTATAAACAAAACATCATTGAGTACAAGGCTAGAGACATAACATCACAACGAGACGTCATCCAACAATACATCACTACGCAGCCCAGTAAGCATTCTAAGGTCGATCAGCGTCGATTTGAGGTTGCGACGGCGATCCGACGAAACCACAACATTAACTCGGGTTGCACTGTTTGTTGACATTGGTCGCGACCACAGATGTACGCCTGTCCAACCTCTTTTGACAGAACGTTGAACAGAGTTGGGCAAGTAACTTTCTTAGGACGTCATAAAACGCAGTTTTCTCAGACGTGTAATCGACGTCTTTGGCCCAACGTTGACTAAACAATGGATAGACGTCGAAAAATTGACGTTGTGTCGATGGATAGGGGGTGCGGGCCGGAGGGGAAAACATTAAAACAAGGACACACATATTAACCAAGGTAGAAAGGGTTAGGGTTAGGGTGGGGATGGGAACGGGATAGGGCTAGGGTGGGGGGGGGGGTTATGAGGGTGGCTAGGGGGAGGGGACGGGTGGGTGGGGAGTTGGGGTGAGAAGAACATTAGAACAGCAACACAGCGACCCCGGGAGAACGAGTACGTTATGCACCCCGTGACATGACATATGTCCATCCCATCATACAATGGGACGTTATGCAAAGTTGTAAACAAAGTTGTAAACAAAACTGTCAACTAAGTTGTGAACAAAATCTCCTCATTGCTTCTCACTTGTACAAGATTTACAAGAATACATCGCGTTTACCTTTTATAGATTCTCAGTGGTGACCTGCGAATTATTCGAAGTTATATTTTCTATACAAAATATTTGCTATTTGTAGAATATCTACGTCACTTCCGTAAACTTGTGTGGGTTGCTGGGGGGTGGGCAAGACCGGTTGGTTCGAGAATGTGATTTCCTTTGGAAAATTAAAATTAAAGCAATTGGAAAGATCTTGGTTCAATTCTTGGAAAATCGGAAAAGATGAGTAAATGGCAGTTCTCCGAAGGACTAAAACACAAAAGGTCCATTAGTGAGCCTTACGGACTACTGAGTTTCCGGAATACTGAACCTTCGAAGTTAGGAAAAAATATGCCTGAGAAAGCTGTTTCGGACAAGTGAGACTTCGGAATGCTTGGATTTCGGAGCACTGACGCTTCGGACTTGTGGGCCTTCGGAATAATCGGCAAACTCTAGAAGAGATTTCCTACTGGGGTTGAGGAGAAGAATCGCTGTCATCGCACCCAGCCACGAACCGCTGTAACATGCCACGAGAATACGTCACGTGATACCAAGCGGGCTCATTTTGTGTCACGCCCTAACTGGCAAAGGAAATAAAATAATCAAAATAGAAGAAACGAAACATAATGCATAATCCAGTGGTAGAATGCACAACAAGAAACACAATACCCAAAAAAAAAAAAAAAAATAAAAAAAATAAAAAAAATAATAATAATAATAAAAAGCAAGTTCATTACTTTTATATACAAACAGATGCAATGTGTCAAATGAATGCTTGGGCAAATAGAAAATCTTATCGCGATCCTTCACGAGATGTTGGTTGTGTGAGCATGCGGTGACACGGCGGTGACACGGCGGCGACACGGAGAGGCGTCGTGTTGCTATCGGGTGGTGCCTGGATCTTGTTTCCAAGCAACCACAATCCTGGTACGTGTCCATCTAAAAATACTTTTGTTGTTTTCAAGCTGCTGTATAATTGGACTAATTGGTCTGATCAGATGACATATAATTAGAAATGGAAACCGAGATCATGAAAAAAATAATACAAAGACATTTGATCCATCGGCGGAGGTGGTATCTCAGGAATGTGGACTGCACAATTTTTATAAAGAACGTTTTATGGGCGTCACTCTTCCCGACGAATACTCGGTCGATTCACCGAAAGAGATTCCCCGATTGGGGAACGGTGTAGTATCGAGTTTTATATGTAATCCCGATGCTGATCTAACGTCGGGGTCTGGACGTCTATAAAACATTTAATGAACGTCACATATGCTGAAGGACAAAAGAAAATTCGCACATAATGAAAAATTGTATTGTTACTCACCTAATTGCTCGATTGGCTTCAAATTTGTACCAAAGATACCTCTCAGATAGTGTTACAATATAATCGAAAAATGAAAGTTCTGAAGAAATTTTAATGAAAGGTCAAAGTCAATGTAAATGCCGTTTTGAGTTTTCTTCGATTTTCCATGTTTATAACAGTCACTAATACCGTATGCGGTATCCACTGGAACGCAGTACGGCCTAGATTCGACTATGCATTGAAGTTATCAACCTGCTTGCCACAATTTCGCGAGATTTTGAGGCCGTGGGTTACGGGCTAGAACGTGGCGATCCAGATGTTCTATGGGATTCATATCCGGACTACATGCCGGCCATGATAGCACAGCAACATTATTAGCCGCTAAAAATCTCTACACACCCGAACAAGGTGTGAGCGGGCATTTTCTCTTGCAGTTTAGCACCACTCCGCTGTGGACCCGACGAGCGCGGATCCCATGTTCGCGTAGGCGCCATATAGCGATTTTCGAGCTCGTACGGTTATTCGTCCGTCCAGGGATCTCCGTTGTTGTTATTGTGAATGGTCTGAAGCGATCCCGGAGGTGGATCATGCGGGTCCGGCGATCCTGGTTAGGTGTGGTCACACGCGGTCTGCCACTACGTGGTCGGTCTTTGATTGATCCAGTGTCCCGATAGGGTCTTCGGAGTTTTTCTACTGCTCCTTTACTGCACCCGAAACGTGTTGCAACGAACTGTGCAGAAGCACCAGCTTCAAGCATGCCAAAGCCTAGTCGCCACAGTTTAGCGGTATTCGCGGCATCTCAGTTCTACTTTGTTTTCATCGATTTACTGCGTTTACATATGCAGTTATATTGGATGACCACGTGTGTTATTTCATAATTTTTCAATATCGAGCCGGTATTGACTTATGTAGATTAATATGGTACCGTGCTTGAATGGCTACAAACCCGTAATAAATAATCACACCCGCATGAAAAAATAACAATGGTTACAACTTCTGATTACAATCTGATGCTAAAAATTTAGAAAAAACATATCCATAGGTTTTGGAGATATTTGGGTTTTTATGTAACTTTCTTTTGTCCTTCAGTATATTTACTGCTCAGCCCAGAGGAAACATTGCGACGTCTGTTCCACGTCTATTTACGGTTGCGACTAATTTTCAACCTTTTTTTCAAGTTGTAATTGGTTGATTTGATTTATATATATATATATATATATATATATATATATATATATATATATATATATATATATATATATATATATATATATATATGTATAAAAAAGACGAAACCCTCAGATTTGTACAGGCGTCGGGGACAGAAAAATCCTTCAGGTCTTTTAGAAAATGCTAGTATGTCTTTTTGAATATAAGTCAAAATCATGAGTAAACTATAAGAAACTTATATATTTGGCATGACTTTTGATTGAATACAGCTGAAAAAGTGGGGCCGGAGATGGGGTGGGGATGGGAGGGTGAGGTTGTTGTTAGGGTGTCGGAGGGCAGTTATTAATGTAGAAGGGCGGTCCTATTATCTCAGAAATTTCGTTTTCGCCATGTCCATACAATTACCTTTGCCGCGTTTCTACAACTTCACTCGCTTGATGTCTCGCCAACGTCGATCGCCGACGTCTATCCAACGCCTAACCTTTACAACCAAATTCCGACGCTGATGCAACCATTTTTTTGTTTATTTTATTCTTAATTTCAGGAATGTAGATGTAGATGGCTGGTAACGTCATTAATGCTATTTTGATATTAATATGACCACTGATTTAATTTTTCATGAATTTAAGACCTCAAATATTTGGCTAGAAAACACACACATTGTCACGGAAATGTTTGTAAAATTTAAGGAATCTAAAAAATTAAAAATTACAAAAGGACAATAATTAATGGAAGTTAACAAAAACTTGGTAAACTTGCGAGCTATTTAGCTCGCGAACATCGCATCGCTAAAAAGCCAAATCAGACTTTCAATATACGGAAGCCAAATCAAATTTTTAATATACGGAAGCCAAATTACACTTTAAATATCCGATGAGGTCAACTGAAATCAAGAATAATAAAACAGAAAGAAAAGAAATATTTGGACTTGTAAGAACTTCGCAAAATACTGTCACAAAGCATTTATTATATAAAATTCATTTGCCGATCACTTGCCAATTGTCCCAGTTGAATTGGATATTTAGAGAATTCACCTGAACTTCTTTAATTCCTGCTTTGATTGGTTGACGTCGACGGGAAGCACGAGATTGCCGTTAGGATAATACCGTGACGTCATATTCTCATAATCATGTCCATGACCTGATTTTTGTATGACTTTATTTACATCATTTGACGAGATTTCTACGTGACACTTTTTGACATCATTTGACGTGATTTATACATGGATAAAAAGTGAAAACACACATCCTTACACACATAAACACGAACCTGACACACACACCACAGACATACACACATATACACTCTCTCACACACTATCACACAGACATACAACCTCGCACACAGACACACAAACACCCTCAGACACACATGCACAAAAACATCATAACAAAGTTCTTTCTGGGAAGAAATAAATATAATCTGGATCTTCCTGTAACGACTCGAATTTCGACTCCAAGAAGAGAGCATCGGATTTGTGGTTTACCAAAACAAAGGTAGTGACATGCCAATTATAAGCTAGATACTCAGCCAAGTGTTTTTTGAGTGCTCCTGGCGTATTTTTTTTTACTTTTCCTTTATTTTCTATTTAGTTTCGTTTGTGCTAAAGGAAGTAAGAAAAAGAAGTCGCTGCTACACTTCAGAGCTATATTACTTAAAACGTGAATATCCTCATAATTATGTCATCAGAAAACTTGTGGCTTTTGAGTTGTTACCAATAATTTCTAGTTATCGTCTACGATATATATATATATATATGTATATATATATATATATATATATATATATATATATATATATATATATATATATATATATATATATATATATATATATCGTGACATGACACAGGAAAAACGCACACTTTTACGTAAACGAATACGTCTTAAACTTTTAGCTTCTGTGACACCCTGTCTTCGCAACAAGAACAATACTCAGTCGAATGTAAATTTTTTTATTTGTTGCATCAGCAAAGAAAAAGCTCCTTTCTGATTGGTCGAGATGCGTTAATTTTTTTATTCCAAATAGACTAGAAAGTGGCACGTTGGATCAGCAGTTGTTTTAGGAAATATGAGATATTTAGTAAATATGCCCATAAACATTGTTTTTACCTTAAAAATGTGTGAGTTCGTTCAACATCCCACATCTTGAGAATGTTTGTGAATAATTAAGAATTCTCAATCTCCTATTCAACTTCGCTTTGAATTTCCAAATAAAATAATAATCTATAATATAGAAACAACCTGTTTGCAAGCACGAAATATCGTTTACAGCGCATGAACGGTAAAAAGATATTATTTTCACACAGATGACGTTCGGAGGTACTCAAGGCCATGAAGAAAGCAAATGACACAGAATGTTTAGCATCAGCAAAGTACTGGATGATTGACGGCATGACACACGTTCTTTAATTTAAGCTCCTGTGGCTATAACAAATACAACAAAACAATTATGATATAGTTGTGATATGCACTTTTGTTCATCCGAGGAGTCAACTGTTGCACGATGCAAAGCAGTATTGGCTGCTTCCGTAGCCTTTGTTATATTTATGGAATGCTTATCAAGCTTGCAAATATTAACGTGCTCGGTTGAAAATATTGCAAATCGTCTTGTATCCATTTTTGTTTTGTATCATGATTGCTAGTACGTGTACAAAGGCAACAATAGTATTTTGCCTGTAAATATACCTGGTAGGTACGTGCAGCTGTACTCACCTCTCTTTCAGTATCGAAAACGTCACTCTACGCACTAATGAAACTGTAACTGACAGCGTCATACCAATGTAATCTCGCGTACGCAAACATCGCAGAGGAATGTAGAAAACTTCCCTACATTATAAGAGAATATATTTGTACCAAAATCATGAACTAAAAATGAAAGCACACTTTCGTTTGGACTGATCCAACCCCACCCCACCCCACCTCACCTAACCCCACCCAACCGCCTTCTAGCCTCTCCTTTGAGGCTTGTGCCAGCATGTTATAGGAGACGGGGGGGGGGAGCTCAGAACCTGTGCGTGTGCTCTCATCATTTTACGATACTTCATTCAGATAATACCAGATAACATTTGTTGTTGTTATTATGACGTCACGGAATTGCCGGCTTGTATCCCGTCACCATGACACACTGGATGGTTTAAAACCATAACAGATACACCATATACAATAAAAGAAACAAATTCACAGTTATTATGCTATTTATTGTAAATTTCAGCGTTTTAGGCAAGCATAATGATGTCAGGTACCAAAAACACAATAATATTTCGCTAATGACTTATTAATGGGCGAACCTATCACAGTCTAAAGTACTTTACAGTTCCTTTTACAAGAATTAGTTCATTGGGAATTATTCAAATGGTTCTTGTGTCCTTCTAGAGTATTTCTTTTGCAATTTGCTAGAATTGTTGAAAGTTTGTTGACATCAGACATCTGTGAAAGAAACAACTAGCAGCCTTGGTAGAAAGCGGATTACGAATTGCGGGGTCATCGCCATCAGATCCGAGTTTAACGATGTTAAGCATCAGCACATGACACGAGGAACACTCATTTTATCCATCTTTAATTTAAGAGCCTGTGTACGTTAAGGTTGGAAGGGCCGAGTTCTACTTCCTATTATAAAGTGATACATCTTATCCATTACATAGATACGTCATATGCATTAAATAGATGCGTCATATCCATTGAAAACAATCAATTTTACAATAATAACATACATAAATGTGCATTTGCATTTGATGTATGTGATGTGTCTATCGCATAAAGAACTCGTGTCTCTCCATAACCGGTCACATGGACGTAGCACCGAATGTTACAGGGAATCATATACCTGAACGTTGTCTTCGATTGGCAGAACAGAATCATCAATTTTTCTTACAATTTATTATTATCTTATTTTGTTTTTGTAGAAAGTTGAGTTGAAAGTGACATCTTAACTCCACTAGCAGCTTTTATGAAAAGTGATTTACTGTCAAAAATCTATTATAACAAATTGACACAGACTGTGCATACTTTTCAAAGTTTATCAGTCGTTTACTTTGTGTGTTTACGAATTAGATCAGGTAAGTGTATACAGTTTTAACAAGCTTGGTTTTAAATTAATTGATTGCAAATTGTGGTTTATTTTTTTTTGTTTAACACTTAGTTTATGGCAATTAACTGTGACCTTAATTGCTTAAATGCTGTTAATCGAAATCACGCTAGATTGCGTCATGTTGTACAGTCAGCCCATACACGCGTTCCATTGTGGTTCTGTTATGAACTCATACAGTTTGTCACTGCAACACTTTTTTCTTTAGTGCATCATGAAAATGCCAACTAGAAATGCAGCAACTACAAAAGAACGTTGTGATATTAGTCAAGCTTCAAGGACATAACTAGTGTGATTGAAGTGGGAATTGTACATACAACAAAAAGAAGCTGCTATCGCAAAGTTTGTGAGAATTATTCTCAGACTTCGTGTTTTACTTTTTGTTATTTTAAAGTAATTGTCGGTTGAGAAACATAAAATGTAGCTACAGTGCAAATAAGTATTTCTTTTTATTCACGTAGCACAAGCTTTTCATGTTAATTTTAAAGATCTTTATATGAAATATATAAAACAACTGACAGTTTCGTCAAAAACTGTCAATTTTGAATGTAATTTCTTCACTGAGATGTCATAATTATTTGTTTGTGTTATGTAATGCAATAAAATTATTGTAAATAATGACAACATATACGATACTCATATAATTTTGTGTGAGTATTTTATGTTGTTATTCTACTTAATTTTAATCTTACTTATTCTGTCTTTTATATATTATAATTCCACTGTAGTGTGTGTGTGCACTAATGCACTAGAAAATATTTTAGCTATTGCTAATTCTTGTCAACATGAAGTTAATGTTGTGTAATGCAATGTAACTTTTGTAAGTAATACCAAATATTATACTGCTGTATCTTTTTGTGAGTATTTTATGTTATTGTATTTCTTCGCCATTAGTGTAAGATGGCATATTCTACTTTTATTATATATAAGTTTGAGCAAGAATCAAAATTTTTATCGATGCAGAAACAACACTCCATTTTCCATTGCAAACTCGATAAAGCAAATCACAACTTGGCATTTTCCCATATAATCTGACAAAAATGACCTCTGAAGCTACCAAGAATGCTTGCATGTTTGAAGCATGTAGGTGGCGGTAAATGGTGACTGGACTGATGTGCAATATAAAACATTACAATTATTGCTTGTGTTGTGTAATACAATATAACTATTGTAAATAATGACACCATATACGATACTCATATAATTTTGTGTGAGTATTTTATGTTGTTATTCTACTTAATTTTAATCTTACTCATTCTGTCTTTTATTATATAAGAACCTCAAATTTTATTGGCAAACAAACAACATCCCATTTTGCATTGCAAAGTAGTTCCAAGATAAACCCAATCACAAATTCGCATTTCTCGAAGATGCAACCTAACACCAATCGTATTTGAAACTATCAGGAACGTGTGCATATTTGAAACGGGTAGGTGGCGGTGAATGATGATTGGATTGTAATGGTGATGAGCGGATGGTGTATGAAGTCTGTGCAGAGTTTTTACTCAATGAATGACTCCTGAAATAATTTGGATTTTAGGGTTATTATCTTTGTGATATATAACGCAGCATTTAAATTAGAAGCACCAAACTATTCGGTTCTTTTAGATTACAACGTTGTTGTCTAAATTATGCTTTAAATATTAAAACCTACATTTTGAACCAATCGCTACTCACTGCTTTCATTATCGCTACTTTAATTACCTTTAGCATCTTAGTTGTCCTGCTGAACCAATCAAATTCTTCGCTTCTCTAATTACCTATAGCATCTTAGTTGTCCTGCTATTCCAACAAATGTAATAACATGAAGTGATTTATTTTTTTAAAGGATTCTGAGCTATACATTTCACGCGCAGAAGTACATAACCTACGCATTATTTATGGAAAATCAAAGCTTATGATGTTACCATACAGCTTAGTTGTAAAGTGTAGCTTACATTCGTATTGTAGTAGCAATGTCTATGACGTCGTTAAAATGAAGCCTTGACTGTTCACAAAATAACAAGGAAAAAGTGGTACTGTTATAGATTGTCAAGCCTTCTGATATAGCAACGTGTCGTGGAATGAGTTCAGGTTACCAAGTCAGATTAAGGCTGTTAATCAAGCTATGGTGGTTGATTGAATTGGCAATGATTGACATGAACGACGAGGGCTTCGCCAAAGATCACACAGCTCACCGCCTGGGGGCGTCTTGGTGCTCAATGAAAAATATGTTAATGGTAATTGTGATGTGTAACTGACGTGCCATTGACGTGTCTGTTTATTCACAGATATCAAGGTTACACTCCTAAAAATAGATCGCTTAAAGGGATGGTCTAATGGATCAGTGGATGATAACTCTGAATTCTGTGATGAGTGATATAATCAACTGTATTCGCCTACCTGAGGTAATTAGACCGAAGCTTAATCCTATACTTACCGCCCCTGACCGGATTTGATTCAGAAACCGTACGATTACCAGACCGACGCTCCACCCAACTGAGCGGATAGTCCCAAAAAGAATTATAATAAAGTTATTGATTGGACATTCTTTGGAGTCCCACAATTTTTTTTAAATGGGCAATTTGATCGAAAGGCATTGCTTTTTACTATTAATTTGGAGTTTAAAGTTGTGCATTTATAATTGCGAACATAAATATTACTAAAAGGTATCAAGAAAGTTAGTTCATAGCTCAATAAAAACTGACTATAATTGATGTAAAGCTTTCATTTTTAATATTATGATATTCTCGTCTATGAATTCGCACAATTTTGCTTCAGAAAATTCAAGAGTAGACAAGAAGGTTATGGTTTATGGTGTATAATATGACATTAAAAATAAAACGCTCAAGAAATTTATCATTTTGTGTGTTTTATTGACAATTAAACGTTTGAAATAAAACGTCAACGGCTTGTGCAAGGCAACTTTAACAAAACAAAGCATAGCATGCATTTTTCACTTCATAGTATAATTTGGGTTCCAACTTCTCTCGTCTCCAAGTCATGGAGACACTAAGGTTGTTGATCTTTAGGGTTCCATCAAAGGTCATATATTTTTACACTCTCTCTGTTTGCATTGTTCAAAGCTATTTAAATGTTCTGTCAAAGTTGCATGTATTTCTGCTCGCTGAAAAAGTAAAAAAAAAGTTATTACTATCTTCTTCTTGTAACTATTTTAAAAATGCATTGATTATGACATATACGGGCTCTATTTGTCAAAAATTAATGCAGAATTAATTGATTCACTGTAATGTTTAATGTGTGTTCGTAAAAATATTTCTGCTAGTACATAAAGTACAAAATGGTTGAAAAGTATTACATATTTGAAGTCAACATGAAGCATTATTGATAAACAACAAAGTATTGATCTGAAAATCAACCTTTTCCCCACAGGTCAGTTATATGTTGATAGTGATTTGAAATGGTTTAACGTTTACGTTTTTACGCACATTTTGCGCTCACGATTGAACAATTGTTGACGTGGGAATCAAAAAATTAATTTTTTGCCATCGCCATCCAACTAAAAATGATGCACAAGTGATCTAACAACAACATATGTCTTTTCTGTTAACAATTAATGGTGACTTTTGGTGATACTGTCATACATTAAACCACAATGTATCATATATAAAAATGTTAGTTTAAAAGGTGGCACGTCAAAGATATGTTATTAAAACAGTTGAAGGTAGCACTTATTAACATAAACATTTTCAAGTTTCTTACCTGGTAACTAATAGTAACGACCATAAGGACCTCTGTAGTAGTCATTGAAGTAGTAGGATCCTGGTCTGTAGTAGCTGTTAAACCTGTAGTAGGGCGCGTAGTAATCGGGTTTGCCATCACGGTTATGGTCAAATCTTAAAGAAAGGGAGTCAAGGAAGCTGAATACTTAATTTAATTTATATTTAAGTTACATTTTCTATTATTCAGTGATAAAATTATCACGATACTGGAGTTGTAAAAATTCGAAAGCATAGTCAGCTGTATTAAGTATAAAATGTACCAGCATTTATGCCTTTAGGAACGGGTTATTTTAAAGTTTTGAAATACTTTAAATATCAGGCATTTAAATAAATAGACTATTACACATCATTTTTAAGCTAGGCCATCAAATAAAATTGGGAGGGTAAATTGTTTTCTACTAAATCTGAAACCCACATTTTGCAAAGATGTTACTTTCGAAGCATGTTGAAATAAATATTATTTCATCTACAGTTTTTCATATCCTTGATATGTTTTAATAGTATCAGTCTATTAATCAAATGGAGTGAAGTTCACGGTCTTAGTATGAGGTACGGATCACAGTAGCAATTATGATAACTGCAGCACGGTATTCGCTCGATATAAAAATGGATATATTTGATATTTTTATTGGTTAATGCAAATATAGTGGCAAGCGTTAGGTTCATATTTGCCAATTATGGCTGTCTTAAAATTTTGTTAACATTTTTCAGTTTCTATTTTTTTTGTTGAAAAAAGGTTTAATAGGTCTAAGTAAAATAAACAATACATGCTTGGGTTTTCGTACTCGTTCCCAAATCTAATAAAAAGTATTCATCCTCATTATTTATGTTCACATTAAATCAGAAATGAAAAAAAGTTATATCCTTATCTAAATTTATTAAAACTTCATAAAGAATTTTGATATTGTCAGCTTCATGGCAAAGAATGGCTAAACATGGCACGTCTATTAAATGCAGTAGGTCGCGTCAATTTTTTCATATTTTTCAAGACCCTTTTTGTCATGCTGTGAGAGTACATTGCTTGTCACGAAAAATATATTCATACGCGTTGCACTATTAACACGTAAGATCATAAGATCAGTCTACTGAATAACATTAATCAATTATTTGGTTAAATATTTAATTTGTTTGATTTGAAATAATGAAATATATTAATAATATATTAACAGTTACCTGTCGTCAAGACGATCGTTGTTTTCATCGTATCCATAATATCCGGGATAATATTGCAATGGCCCTGCCATAGCAACAGCAAGCATGCTGCAAAGAGCAACGGCGATCAAAAACTTATTCATTTTCTAAGGAAATTTCTACCGTTTTCCTACTACAGTAAATGAACTCGAAAGCTTTACACAGTCTACACTGGTGCTGGGCTCTTTATATATATGTGATGACAGAGAGATGACAACTATGACAGGCTGTTGATGGAAGCATAATTCATGGCTTCATTGTAATACAATGGGCGCTTGGCAAAGGCCAATGGCATCACTTTAGATTAAACAAATTTGCCTTCAGCATTTTGGTTATCTGGTGTGAACTGTCTAGTTCAGCAGACACAACAAGGCCAGACGTATCACTCTGTTATATAACGACTCCCATTGACACAAGGGTGCCAGTGAACAGTTCTCTGCCAATATTGGCATTATTTTTCAATTAACTGTATATTACGCCTAAGGTAAGTGTACATTTGGCAGACGACATACGAAAAACTGTGAATAACTACAGCAAATATAAAACTCTAAAAAAGCAACAGCGTTGAGCGAAAAAAGAGACATGCTCATGATAAAGTACAATTTATCTTCAGGTCAGAAAATAGTCTTGCCCAGTTTTAATCATGTCTAATCACTGAAATGGATCGATTTGCAAGCATGGCAAGATAAAAATGTAGCGGTTTGAGTTACTGAAGTGTCACTTTTCGAACAGCATCGGTACATGATTCAAAGTGAGGGAATGAAACAATTTACTATTATACTTGGTTGTTTTTCTACCAGCAGATTTCCATTCTTACTGTTTTCCCGAAAGTGTAAAATCATGATAAATGAAAAAGATGTTTACATTCATGGAAACAAACTCGTAAAGTTACAAGTGTATGATTGGTTCGTGCTGGTATTAAGACTGAATGAGTCTTAAACAATGTCTTTGTTCAGATGTTTAGCAGATATCGGAAGAGCGCCATATAAACGTCTGAAAAGTTATTCTAAGTTGCCTTTCTTGAGTGTGCAGTCATAAGATTATTGGTCTCCCTTACGTTTAACTTCCGCCAAAAGGTGTCCATCCCATCAGTTAATCAATTTACAAGATGTTGCAAAACTCAGCTTAAAAAACGTGTCCGCTCTACGCATTTTCGTATTTTACGTCACCACTTTGGTCTATTTTATGAGCGACCTGACAAAGCTCTCGTTTCTGATGAGATGAGCGAAATCATAACAAGGTTGTTTCTGATTGTGACTCTGATCCTTGTGCAAAGGCGATATGACGACGCTTTGCTTGTCCAACTTCATTCAGCGTTCAGTTTAGGACGTCGATTCGTCGTCATCGTCGTCGTCTTCCGTCCGTCTACTAAAGACAATTGGCATTTGCATATTCTGCATCTACATCTCCCTGCGTATATTGAAGACGCTCGGTTTTCACAGAACTTCTTCTTCGGGGATCTTGTCTTTTCAAAGGCGACACTTTTCTGTGCCTGGTATATTGTAGTCTTAGTTTTGATC
This sequence comes from Protula sp. h YS-2021, assembly GCA_949752745.1. Classification (NCBI taxonomy): domain Eukaryota; kingdom Metazoa; phylum Annelida; class Polychaeta; order Sabellida; family Serpulidae; genus Protula; species Protula sp. h YS-2021. The sequence continues at coordinate 69,613,045 of OX457029.1, forward strand.
GTTAATTATGAGTTTTTCCATGTAAATCCACGGAACAAAGTAGCAGCCTTTCCCATTTGGAACATGATTTCTTAAAGCTTGGGCTAGAAATGTCGTTAAGAGAGATGAGTGTTTGACCCCTTGAACCATTTTCTTTTTTAATTATTTCTTTAGTATTTTAATAGCTTTGTAAGTCAGTGTTTATGCCCGGATACATTGTATGAGCATTCCCCTTGCCCATCCTTAACATCCTTAATACGGAGCTGCATCTTACTGGTTCGCGCTAAGATGCTAATCCAGGAGGATTTATAACCCGTAACTGTTTCTGCAAGGGATTTCTCTCTTAGACCTAGAAGTTTTATTAAGTGTCTTAGAAATATGTTTGATATAGTTTTTAGCATTGCAGTTACCCCATTGCTTTGGCTCTAATTATATTCTGTATAGTCAAAGTTCACCGTTAACAATGTTCATAGCGATTAAACAACGTTAATAGATTGGAGACTGAATTCTTGAAACAGCTCTGTATTATTTGAAGTTGACTATATTTCATGACGTGTGTCTCCAATGTGATGTGAAAAATCAATAAAATGCAAGTGCTTGGTCATTGTCTTTTTAATCAGTAGCACTCATTTTAAGCCCGAAATATTCATGCAATGGTAATGGCTAATGTTTTGGATGTTTTATAGCTATGTACATATAATTAAATTAAATTAGATAACCAAAGGTCGTCTGTCCAACATCGGGATATACATATGCAAAACTTTGAAAAACTATTGTCAACCTTGTCTGGACGTCGTATTATCAACACCAATCTAATATCCAATCCAAAAACTCGATATTAAATTGCTGTTTCGACGCTTATCCATGTCACTGCCCTGTGTGCAGATAACTCTTAAGGTGAGAACTGGTGTAATAAATTAAACAGAGTTTACCAGTTCTGTAGCTGTTTCAGGCAAGACAATGGAATTTAGATATTAATTATAAAAAAGAGAAAAACTGACAGATTTTGTTGTGTACTGATGGATCATGAATGAAATTTTTTAAACCACTAGAGCTATAAAAAGAAGCTATAATGGAATTTCTCTTGCAAAGTGGGCATTATATTAAGATAAGATTAATTCTATGAAAAAATAATAAAGTAAGTTGCTTTTAAATTTTAATTTTAAATTACTTTCTGCTTGATCAATTTTTCCCACCAGCTGTCTATTTGTTTCGTTAACAAACATTTAGGCAACGGCCATTTTAGCTGAGAGATGCATTTAACTAAGAGAAGAGTTTGGATCTGGTCGATCGTCTCAAATTCAAATAGATTTGTGCTTTATGGAGTTCAATTTTAGCAGTGGCTTTAACGGTTAAACAGTGTTAATATAGTTAAGATTGCATTGTGAAATTAAGACGACGATGAGGAAAAGCTTACAATAAGAGAGAAGGAGTGGAAGAGATAAAACAGTGAATAGAAAGAGAAAAGAGAAAAAGAGAGACAAAAAGTAAAAAAAAGTGATATATCGATATAGACAGATCTGTTGTACATGAGTGACAGGGTTATCCCATTATTTTGCGGAATTCTACAATTTTGATAATTTATCCTTACATTATTGTTTTCATTTACGGAATTGTAGTGAAGGTCGTCAAATATTTTCGTGTTTTCTTGTGATGTTTTTCTACCTATAGTTAAAAAAGACAACAAAAACTGCAAATGTTGTGATACAGACAGCATTGAAGATGGGCTTGGCTTCGAAGAATGAAATATTAAATATCAAGTAAGTCACAGTCATGCCTGGGTGGGTGTAATCAGAACAATGGGTTGTCAACGTGTCGTATTTTTTGCTTATGAACAGTTTATAGTTCTGTTTGAGTTGATGTCCTTTTGTCTGGCATATAAGAAACTGGAGCAAAGAGTGTCGTATTTATGTTTATGAATGGTTCATATCGAATGCTAAATAGGTCAAATCGCCTCCTTTTTATAGTTCCGTTGATTATATGTTCCTCAGTATAGTTGTTGCAACTGCAAATGCAGAACGAAAGACAAATTTCTGAAAAAACATGTAAGCAGTTGTGGGAACTATGATAGAACCAAGTGCTGACGCCGGTATTGCACACAAGTCTTCCATTGTCGTAAGTGTTTTAAGAAGGTGGCCGTAAATCTGGATAGGGGTTTGTTGTGAATTTTGCGACAAGTTATAAAACTCAGTGTAATGCTTTACATATTTAATAGAGGCAATTAAAACTGGACATAATTCCGCTGCATGACTTAAAATTGCATTCAATCTTACAGGGCTTGGTTAACTTTTAGGGAGATATCTGTTCCAGACAAAAATCCAGCATTAGAAATATGTTTTTGAATTTTGTCGCGGTTTTCACAATCTCTAGGTTAACCGAATTAAATTTCACCAGTATACACATTGAATCGGCAGCTGAGACTGGTAGGATCGAGCTATCTAAACGATGCTTGTTTTTGACTGCTTTCACTCTACAGCGGCAACGGTATTAGTGACACCAAACAGATGTAAGCCGTACCAGGAGAAAATGTGTGCTAAAAGGCTGTTGTGAGCGCGGAATAATGATCTGGCTGTTTACTGAAACACGTGTACTTTGGTGCATTATGAAAATGTCATCTGAAAATGTAGCACTGCATAAGGTATAATATGGTATTTTCACATTTATCAGGGAATTATTGATATCAAAGCTCAATTTTTGATGTCAAAAATTCATTTGTTTGTATCAAGAATTTATTTATGATGTTCAAAAATCTATATTTTGAGATCAAGAAATAATTCTTGAAATCTGTTATTATATTTTTGATATCTCTGAATGTAAAATAATTCTTGACATCTAAAAACTTTTTGAGATATCAAGAAATATTTTTTGATGTCAAAATTAATTTAATGATATCTAAAAGTGATTATTTTTTCATAGTGAGACTTTGTTATTTTCCATTTTTAAATCTAGAAATTATTTTAAAAGTTGATTTTTGACATCATAATACTAGTCTTTTTTCATATAATGTTAAAACAATGTTGTGATGTCGTAGCTCCTGTGATAACACACATCATCAACAATTCACTATGGCAAGGCATTATGCTCTCAGCGCTAAAGCAAGCCCTCGTTACACCGTTACTTAAAAATCCATCTTTAGACAAAGTTCATAAAAATTATAGACCAGCGTCTAACTTACCGTGTTTGGCCAAATTAATTGAAAAAGCTGTTTCGTTTCAATTCACTAGCCATGTCGAAATTAATAATCTTTCGGAACCTTTACAATCAGCGTACAATAAACTACATAGCATCGAAACTGCGCTAGTGAAGATAACTAATGATATTCTGATGGAATTGGATAACAGGAATATTGTCATGGCAGGGCTCCTGGACCTCTCAGCAGCCTTCGATACCGTTGACTATGACGTTCTTTTTCGAAGGCTGGAGTTGTCATATGCTATTGATGGCAGAGTAATGGATTGGTTTAAGCCCTATTTGAGTATGAGGACACAAGTGGTAACCGTATCTGGATGTCGCTCAAACCCAGTAATCATGGAATGTGGCATGCCACAGGGGAGCACTCTGGGTCCAAAAGTCTACAATGAGTACACCAAACTGCGTATTCTAATCATGCTCTTTCATTCGTTTGCTGGTGACAGTCAGCTTTTGAAAGCAGCTAATCCGAAATCCATCGTTTCACAACAGGAGTCATCGCACGCACTTGAATCGGCCATCACGAAAGTTGACTCCTGGATGAATGACAAGCGTTTGAAGTTGAATGAAAACAAAACAGAATTCCTTGTTTTTTTCAGTAAACGTCACAAACATGATATTGCAATCGACAGTTTGACATTCGACAACGAATCAGTTCAACGAGTCCCTACTGCTCGAAAGTTAGGTATTGTTCTAGATTCCGAGCTGTCGTTTGTAGACCATATAAATCATCTATGTAGAATTTGCTATGCAAACATCAAGGCCATATGGAAGATACGTAGGTTTCTCACATTTGATGCGACGAAAACTATCGTTCAAGCTTTGATTATCAGTAGAATCGACTATGCAAATGCCTTGCTGTATGGCCTCCCTGACAAGCACCCTTCGCAAACTACAGTTAGTACAAAACTCCGCAGCGCGTGTGGTCACAGGAACTAAACGAAGAGACCACAGCAAGCCTGCTTTAAAACAACTACACTGGCTTCCGGTAAAAGAGCGGATTGAGTTTAAAATATTAGTGCTAGTATTCAAGGCGCAACACGAACTCGCTCCAGGATATTTAGCGGAATTACAACTTTGAATGGTTTTAAGCGCAAACTAAAAACGTATTATTTTAGGAGAGTATTTAATGACGTTTAAATGTGTAATTTTCAAGTTCGAATCTAGTCATTGAAAGCGTGGTATTTACGTAAATTAAGTATTTGATATAATTCGATAATAATTTCATAATTTAATAGTAATTTGATGTAATATCACTTGATGTTGTATTGTTCCGCTGTGTCGAGGCTTTTGCCAAAACAGCGTTACCCATAACAATAATAATATAAAAATTCAGAAGCACACGTGTGCATATGTAAATAGAATGCCTGGTCCTTGTATATAGAATGTTTCTGTTTAATTTTTTACTGCACAAAAAAGAAGCAATTCTTGAGCCCAAAGATTGTGTTGTTATTATAGATCTCAATAATTCAAGTTTTCATCTACAAACTTTAATTGACCATTCATTAAGTTTTAAGTAAAAGATTTTTTAAGTTTATAAATTTTTAGACCCCAATATATTATTGCCATCTAAAATTCAATTATTGATAGCAGAATATAAATTAATGAGATGTACATTGTATTTATATATCAAAAATAAGGATTAAATGTTAAAACGGCATTCCATAATAAGGAAGTTGTGATACTAGCTATGCATACTGTTTAGACATTAAGTAGAAAAAAGATATAAAAGACTTTATTTTCTTTTACATACATAAAGTTTCCATGCTAATTTTACAGCTCTTTATGTTAAATATATACAACTGATAGTTTCATCAAAAGCAGTAAATTTTTGATGTAATTATTTTCACTGAGATATTATAATTCCACTGTAGTGTATGTGTGCACTAATGCAGTAGAAAACATTTTAGCTCCTGCTGATTCTTGTAAGCATGAAGTTTATGTTGTGTAATGTAATGTTACTTTTGTAAATAATACCAAATATTATACTGCTATAACTTTCTGTGAGTATTTTATGTTATTGTGTTTATTCGTCATGATTTTAAGCATGCACATTCTGTCTTATACTATATGTAAGTTTGAACAAGAACCAAAACTTTTATCGATAAACAAACAACACCCCATTTTCCATTCCATTTTCCTCTATAATTCAAATCACAACTTGGCATTTTCCCAATATATGATCTGACAAAAATGACCTCTGAAGCTACCAAGAACGCTTGCATGTTTGAAGCATGTAGGTGGCGGTAAATGGTGACTGGACTGATGTGCAATAATGTTAAAAGTTGAATCAAGAAAGCTTGATTAGAGCTTTTACTCTGTGAATAACCCCCATGTAATTTGATTTTTTGTCTTATTATGTTCGAGACTGTCATTTTAAATATTAAAACCTGCATTTTTAACAAATCAAATTCTTATTATAATTCGTATTGTAATTATCTTAAACCTCTTAGTTGTACTGACTATATATACATGACTATATATATGTATATACGAAATTTATGTAGAACTAAAACTGTGATTTTAATGATTTTTTATATTTTAATGATTTTTTAATTTGTAAAATGAAACTTGTAATAGCAATCTCTGTAACGCCGTATAAATGAAGTCTCGACTGCTTACAAAGTAAAAAAAGTAACTACTGCAATAGATTGGCAAGCCTTCTGATATAACTATGTGTCATCAGATAAGTTTAAGTCAAATTGGATCTGTCAATCAAGCTATGGTGGTATCTCTGTTTGATTGAATTAGCAGTGATCAACATGAATGTCGAGGGCTTCGCCAAAGATCACACAGGTCACCGCCTTGGGGCGTCTTCGTACTCATTGATAAATATGTTAATGATGTGGCACTCACGTGCCATTGGTATGTCTGTTTATTCACAGATGTCAAGGTTACACTCTAAAATAGATCGTTCAAAGGGATGTCCCAATGGCTCAATAAATGATAATTTTATTTGACGAAACCTTCTCTAAAGCTTTCTTTATTTAGTGTTATGACACTTTATTTTATGAATTTCTCACAATTTTTGCTTTAGGAAAATACAACAATAGAGAGGGGGCCCGTCTAGTGTGTGGTATATAGTGCAACAATAAAAATAAAAGGTCTAGAAGAAAATTTTTTGTGAATTTTATTGACAACGGCTTGCATTTTTCATTTCACACTATAATTGAGGCCCAGCTACCCTCGTTTATAAGTCATAGAGGCACTAGAGTTGTTGTTCTGAGCGGTGATATCAAAGGTCAATGCAGTTTTACTATCTCGGTTTTCATTTGGCAAAGCTATTTAAATGTTCCTTCAAAGTTGCATACATTTCTTTTCTCTGAAAAAAGAAATATAAATTATTTAGTTAAATGCTTTCAACATTTCAAAGCCTCTTTTCGAATCATAAACCTTATTTAGTTTAATTGGATTTTCATTAAACACAAACACAACTGTAGTTTATCACTTTAATGCTTATGTCTTATCTATTCTGAACTTAAAATGATAAAGTGTAAATGAATTGTACAAAATCTATGAAGACTAATAACAACTCTTTACATGTATCATAAGTAGACTCTTCGAAATCGTGACTAAATTAATTTTTATATGTTTCTTCTATCCGATAATAATACGTTTTAACTATTTAACAAAATGACATTGATTATGAGGTAGAAAGATATTGACGCTATTTGTAAAAATAAATGCATAATTAATTGATTCATTGTCATATTTAATATTTACGCAGCAGTGTATATACAAATACTTTTAAGTAAAATGTAATTCATCTTCATTTTAATTGAGCAGCATTATATATTCACTTATTTCAAATCAATACGAAAATATTATTGGCCAGCAATAAAATATTGAATTAACTAGAGTTTTACTCGGAAATAAACATCCATGAACATATGTGTTTCCCTGAACATCAAACACTGATTGACCTAGGAATCTACTAATCAGATTACAGGTTTTGCCAAGTAATGATGCACAAGTATTGTAAAAAGTATTTTCTGTAATTAATTAAAGGTGACTTTCAAATGTACAGCCATGCCTTATGTCACCAATGCATCATATATAACATGTCACGCACGTTTAACGTTGATCTAAAACATAGCACATAGATGGATTATTAAACTGGTTGAAAGGGGCACTTATTAACAGAAACACTTTGAAGTTTCTTACCTGGTAGCTAATAGTTACGACCGAAAGGACCTCTCTAGTAGTTACTGAAGTAGTAGGATCCTGGTCTGTAGTAGCTGTTGAACCTATAGTAGGGTGCGTAGTAATCGGGCTTGCCGTCACGGCTATGGTCAAATCTAACAGAGAAATGGAACCGAGGGAGCTGAATACTTAGTGTATCATTTATATTTTAGCGTTTATGTCGTTAGAAACGGATGTGTTATCAGTTAAAAGTGGTTCATTACAAAGTGGCTACTGGCTTTTAATTGGCTGAATCTACGATCAATATTCTTACATTTTGTAGCGGTTGTCGGTAAAGTTGGTAACTGTTCTGTAACTTGGATACTTCAGTAAGCAGTACCATATAATGACAACGGTCGATATCAGTATTAAAATTATGATAACTGTCGATAGTGCGGGTTTAATTCGGAAGCAGAAGTAGTAAAGTGGTGGGACGCTGGCAGGGTAATTCTTAGGGGAGAGGGGGCTGCATATCCGGCCCTGGGTGGATGGTAAGGATTCCGTACGTTCTCAAAGGAAGACTTGCAGCAGATCAGCAATCTGCTAGTGTCCTTTGTCTCAGAATGTAACTGTCATATGTCAGAATGAAAATAATTGCTCCCCATTGTTATTGTTTTTAATCCTGTTAATTTCGATCTAGGACGGCTTTTCTTCTGAGCGGATTTTGTCCTGCGATTTTAATGCTGTGATTTTTTTTGCCTCAGACCCATACTTTTGCATTAGCTGTAATTTCACACTTTTGTAAACGGCAATCAAACTGTATTAGAAAGTCGACATACTGCCAGCTGTAGTGAGCATAAAATACAGCAGCAGTTACACTTTTAAGTGTATAATATAGCAATTTATGATGACTAGAAAGGGATATTTTGGAGACGTTACGTTCGAATTACCTTGAAATAGATGTTAATTCATCTACATGTTTTAGTATACTGACTATGCTTTAATGGTATCTGTTTGTCAATCACATAATAAGTTTACTGTATGAATATGAGGTACTGATCACGGTACTAATTATGACGTCAGCAGCACAATATTTGATCAGTATGAAAAAATGGATATATTTGATATCCTTATAGGTTAATGCAAATGCAGTGGTCAACGTTACCGGTGCCAATTAGATTCTCATTTGTCAATCATGGCTGACCTAAAATTTTGTTGATATTTTTCAATGTATATATTTTTTATTTTAGAAAGTTTAAAAAGCCTTAGTAGAATTAATAATATATGCTTGGAGGTTCATAGGCGAGCCCAAATCTAATCAAAAGCATTCATTTGCATTATCATTCGCCACATTGAACCCGAAACATTATAAAAAAACTGATAATCGTTTCTAAATTTATTAATACTTAACAAAGAATGTGATATTTGTCAGCTTTATGGCAGAGCGTGGCAGAACATGGCAGGTCTAGTAAATGTAACAGACCACGCCAATTTCTTTATTTTTTCAAGGCCCCTTTTTGCCATGCTGTGAGAGTACATTGTTCCTCACGAAAAATGTATTCATATGAGGTGCGCTATTAGGTCTATGTAAGCAGACACACAATAATTCCAAGATTAGTCTATTGAATAATTTAATTGGTTATTTGGTTGAATATTTAATTTGAAATGAAAATTATATTAACGATACATATGTAATAGTTACCTGTCGTCAAGACGATCATTGTTTTCATCGTATCCATAATAACCGGGATAATATTGCACTGGCCCTGCCATAGCAACAGCAAGCATGCTGCAAAGAGCAGCGGCGATCCAAAGCTTTTTCATTTCGTCAGTAGAAGTTTTCCTACTACTGTAAATGAACTCAACAACTTATGGTCTGCAACGATGTTGGGCTGTTTATATATATGCTTTTATAGAAAGCTTACAGTTATGACAGGACATTGATTGAAGCGTAATTCGTGGTTTCCTTGTAATACAATGGGCTTTTGGCAAAGTTAAATGGCATCACTTTAGATTAAATAAAGTTGCTTGCAGCGTTTTGGTTCCAGTTTTGGCGTTAAGTCGTACCTAATGTAAACTGTCTAGTTTAGCAGACACAACACGGTCAGACGTAGCACTCTGTTAGAACGACTTCTATTAAAACAAAGGTGTCAGTGGATAATCTTCTGTCAATATTGACATTATTTTTTAATTTTTACAGCTTGCCTGCAGAATTTTGTTTCCCTTTTTTTTGGTTATTCTGGTTGAAGAAATGAAAGTTTCCAAATCGCAACGCAAAACGGTGGAACGAACGTTTGCGAAAACGGGAACCGAAGAGGATCGTGATCTACACAGAGAGCACCGGGACAGCGCTAATATCATCATCAACAGGAAAAGGTCTCAACACTCTTTAGCAAAAGTAAAAGATTGGGGTAAAGATTAAAAGGCCCTTTTTTCTGCTATCGAAGACTTCCAAAGAAATCTAAGGCTAGTCTTTATCCTAACAGCGAATCAAATATGATTTTAGCGAGCATTTCCCCAGAAGAAAAGAGAAGATTGTTTAGTCATTTCCTCCAGCTGTGGATATTGTGGAACCGTCTTGTTATCGGAAACCACCGGTTCTACACTGCTTCAATGAGCTCAGGGAAGAGACATTGTACTGAAGGCCCCTTGTAAGTCATTTTCATTGAATCCGCTCTCAACTGAGCTGTTGAAGGAAATGCTATGATGAACTATCAGATGTAATATGTTTCATGATGAACTCGTCACTTCGAAGGGTTATATGCCCAATGAGTTTAAACGTGCACTCATAACTCTTCTCCTTAAAATCTATCGGTGGTTCAAGTCCCATCTAACGGACAGACAACAAGAAGGGCTTTCAACCTGTCGATTATGGTTATTTTACATGTCTCAGATTTTCAGATTAAAACGGTGTAATTTAAAGTACAATGCAAAATGAATTTCGTTTGCTTTTAAATCTGTATCTCAGATAATAACAGTAGCAATGTCATGTAAAAGTCAGCGACTATATTTTTATTTGTTAGTCTCTCTCTCTCTGCCTCTCTCTCTCTCTCTCTCTCTCTCTCTCTCTCTCTCTCTCTCCTTCTATGTATACCTTCCATGGATTTGTAAATGCAACTCCCACACCACGTATTATTGCAGAGTCGGTAAGTAATATAGAGTAGATGAGTATTATAACATTAAAATTTGTCTGATCGCCCAGTCGGAGCCATAAATTCGCTTTCTATTTGTCCGTAGCATTTAAGCAGTTCCTAGGGATGAGAACCATGCCTTGAAATATAACTTCCCTTTAGCCGAACCTACAAAATGTCGAATGCCAAATGTCGCGAAATGTAAATAAAATCATTTCGATCATTCCCTTGAGGATATATTCACAAATATAACTTTTATTATGCAACTGCGAAATCAGAACGAATGGCAAACATTTGAGAAATATGTACACAGTTGTGTTAACTTAAATTACTGATAATAATCATCCACGGTTTTAAAACAAAATTGGTTGCATCTACTTCTTCTATTGTGATAGTGCAAAGTGGATATTGCAGATAAGTGTTCCATTAGTACAAGTGTTTGTAAAAGATGGTGGTAAATCTGAATGAGCTTTAGTTTTGAATTTCAAGTTATAAAACCCAATAGACAGAGAGAAGTATAAGAGTTGAGAATATAGATTTGATAGACAGAAAGATAGAAAGAAAAGAGTGACAGTACGAACGTTAAAAAAAGTAGTGAGAAAGAAATATCAATAGATTGATAGTCAAATAGGTAGTTAAATAGATAGATAGGTGGATAGATAAATACATAGATAGGCAGACAGATAGATAGATTAACATAAAAATATCATTCTGTAATCATACCTTTTATATTGAAAGGGAATGTTGATCCTTCCAATGTCGTTTTGACTTCCACTTCTTTGGTCTTCTTCTCTCTTCTTCTTATTTGTGCACTGAAACACTTAGACCAACTGGAAAAGTACACTCCGCTCTCTAAGAAGCTTTCTTAAAGGGGAAAACGACAGAGAGAGACAACGGTCTTTAAACACATCATTCAATAAAAAATGGCATAGACTAAGTCAGAATCCGTATGCCCTTCCGGAAACATGTCTACATTAAAAATGTGTAAAATTTTGCACATTTTCTATTTTAGCTTTAATATATCATCATAACAATGTAATATCGGATTGAATGAAAATTAAGGCCACTCGGGATACGAACATCTTTTACCATATATCACATCACAAAACGCAACGGTAAAGATACACCATAAAAACTGTTCAAGTGCAAGAACGATCTTTATAAAGTAGTTATAAAACAGGCAGACACCACGTGTGTGGTGCATATCCATGGGGAATAAATATCAAACTAGGTACAAAAATCAATCAAGAGATAGTTTATCTCACGTTGCTCTTACCGAAATAGCACCTAAGCATAAGTTTTTATTTTTGTGTTCTGCCTTAGGTCGTTTAATCACAGTGGAATACAGAATCGACACATTTAACTATCTCACCATCACACGGCCCAACGGAAGACACCCCGAAAGCTAATAATACAAGAGCACACCCTATTTTTATAGCTTATGATGGATTCAAACAAAACTTGACATCATGAGGTGTTATCTTTTGACTGAAGCGATTTAACGTACGTACTTTGTAAAGTCAGGCCAAAACTGTACTACGATGCAGGGGTTTCGGTGGCCGAGTGGTAAAAGACGCTTACCAGCCATGCAGTTGTGGTTCTGTCGCCCGGGTTCGAATCCCGATCGTGGTCAGGAATCATGACAACTTGCAAATCGCCCCTCCCCCCCCAGGGATGTCGGTGTGCCTATGTAGTCCTCTAAAACAAAGTTAGAGTTGCATTATTGTTAGGTGTATGTGCCAATAGATAGGGATTTCAGAGAAACTACATAGGCACGTCGAAATTATAATGATCCTGAGTTAAAAAAGTGTAATCAATAACTATAAACACAATGTGTGTGCACATTGTAAACCGGTTTGAGCAGGTTTCCTGAAAAAATCGGCATATAAAATCTCACTATTATTACTACTATTATTATGCTATTCCAATAAGCGCAGAGCAAGACTCCCGACCACAATATTGAATCCAGTTCGTTTAACTTCACATATCACTAAGTGACAATTTTTACGTGGTACAGCGCTGAGCATTTCTAGGTCGTGGGCTATAACGCAAACGGGGTAAAGCATATGACAAGAACCTGGCTGGGGCGGGGAGCGGAGTTTCTGTAAAATGTTGTAGAGGGATACCGATATTACCACTGCAGTTGAAAGGGATCTAAAGATCAACAAAATACAATACAATCCTTTACGTATCATATTTTGTTCGTTTTTAAGACCTTTTACACCTGCTCAGACAAGTTTGAAACACACACAAGCATTTTGGCAGAAAAAGTGACTGTTGTCTTCAAAATGAACATCCTGTCAAAAATAACAAAACCTTGACTACAAGTATTTTTCAACTTCCATTCTGACCATAACTATAGGACCGTTCTTATTATTATTCAAACGTCTTTTTCTTGCTACTAGGTAAACCCGACTTAACAAAGAACTGAAAAAAATTGCTAGAGCCACTTTTCAACCGAAACCGTGCAGATTCACTTGATCATCATAGGAGCTGAAGGTATTAATTTTTTCTACGTGTGCTTAAAATAATAATTCTGCAAAATAAGCTTTACGAATAAAAGTATCATGTGACTTTTAAGCGCCTTTTCACCCGTTGGAAATGTGAAATTCATGGTCTCTACCCCTCTCCCCCTGCTTTGCAACATAGGGGAGGGGGGTGGTCTTTCGTATCTAGAATTTCAGAAAAATGTTTTCATCATTAGCTAATTGATCACTCCGCTGCTCCTCCCCCTGATCCCCACAAATGCTACATTTTTTAGATCACAATGGATTTCAATTGAACTTAAATACCACACATTTTAAATTGAAACAAAAAGGCGGAAACTTCGCCGATTTCTCGTGTCTGCCTTTAATCGCGCAATCGTCACTGCTGAATTGATATGTAATCTTTCGAGTATTGAACTTAAAGGGAGGAGAGGGTGGAACCTTCTAGCCTTTTTGGGGCTTGGATGTTAGTGTGTGCGTTTTTTCAACTGTGAATTTATGTATTTATGAAAGATATGGGATGACTTTTTAGGCTCTGTTCTCTAAGAAAGTGGAGGCAGAAGCAGGATATTGGCACTATTTGACCTAAAACGAGAGCTCTGCAAATATATTCAGTAATTTGGCTCAAACTCAAACTTACTCTCATACTCAACATTTCAGCTAAGTATAAGAGATTTCCAATCTGTAGTTGAAGAACTCATGCTAAAAATGACTCTGGACTAGGTAAATTTTGAGTCAGAGTGGAGGTGGCTCAAAACTAAATAAAGTTAAACCAGGCCAGAATCAACAGCAAGCTGTTATTCCAATATTTTTAAGATAATTTTGCATGCCCTATTAAATAATGTGCATATAAATAAATACATGTGCTCGGGGAGAAAAGGTATTAAAATCAGTCGAGTTCCCAACTCTTAATTGCTAAAGCTTAAATTTTGAATACACTAAGTTTGAAACTCAAGTTTCAGACATAATTTGAGTATGAGTTTGAGCAAAGTTATTGAATACGGGCACTGGTGACAGATTGGAAAAATAAGATCAAACTTGGAAACGGGGCGGTCATGAGCTCACCGTATTAGAGGCAACTAAATGGAAAACCAAATTAAGTAAAAACCTGGTAAAAACAATAACCAAACACTTGCTCTGTTCGATTCTTCTAGAGAACGTCGTCGGTCTCGTCTGGATACGCTTACAGAGCCCTTTATATCCATTTAGTATATTTGAGTCACCTTTAAACGCCTTTACAATTTTCTCTTATACACTTGTAATCTTTCATTGAGGTCAAAATTGTGGAATGCGTCTTCCGGAACATATTCAGCCACACATATTTCGTCCCCACTCATCACAACTACTTCAAGAATTTTATCCTTTAATATTCTGTGCTTACGTCTTCTTTTCTGCTATTGCCGTATGGTTTGGAAGGTCTAGCAAAGATGACAAATTAAACTCCCCTCTGTCAACCTCTGTACTTTGACACAGATTTCTGACGCATTTAAGCACACTTTACCAAAAAATAAATGAAAATAAAACATCTTTTAATAGCAACCACACCTGGCCACAGGATGGGGGAGGGGACACAGAGGGGTTGGATATCAAAAAAGAACCATTACTTGAAATAATGACCACATTTTAAAAAGAAAGTTAAGATTTCTTCGTTTTGAATTCGAGAAAAGTATCATACTACCTGAACACCATCCCCCAGTTAATCGCCCTCTCTTCCTAAAAAAATCGCTTAACTGCCAACATATTCGGTTAAGCGAACACGTTACTTTTCAGAAAAAATGGCCAATATTTGCATATTTTGCTGATGTCAAGCCATGTATTAGTTCTGAATTAATAAGTATCCAGCTAAACGCTCGGATGCTCAGTAAAAGCTCAGCTCCTGTTTTCGGTACTATCTTATCCAACAAACATTCCCGCACGCTTTACTAACAACTGGTAAAGTGAAAGGCAGAAAAATCTGCAGTACTCTCTCCACCTCTTGGATTTGGGATTTAATATTACGCAGGCAGGTAGTGCACAAAGAAAGGCCGGTTTTGCGTCATAATTTGTACGGCCCGTGTGATACGAATGCGAAAAAAGTACCATACTACACCGGAACACCATCCCCCGGTTAATCGTCCATCCCTTCTTTAAAAAATCGTGTTAACACCCATATGTTTGGTTAAGTGCACACATTCGTTTTCACTGGAAATGTCCAATGATTGCGCATTTTGCTGTCGGGCCATACATTGGTTCTGAATTAACAAGTCTCCATTAAAACGCCCACATGCTCGGTTAAGTGCTCTGCCCCTGTTTTCTACAAAATTTCATTTAAGCAACCTGACGTTTTGGCGGCCGAATACGTTATTATCTCCCGCACAGCTTCAGATCTCAATGGACTTCCATTTGATAAAGCTTGGCTAGTTATCACGAAGTCGTTGAATCGAATCCCAAAGAAGCGGTATTTTTTCTCTAAACCTCAGAAGGTGTATGTTTTCGTCCGTCCACCTATCCGCCTGTCGGTCCGTCTACCCGTCTGTTCTGTGCGTCTCGTTTTTAAAGATATCTTGTGCATGGCTCCACAAATGGCAACCTATATTGGTAGGATGGTTGGTGAATAAAGGCTCTTGATTATGTCAGGTTTGGTGACCTTGGATTGAAGATCAAGCTCACCGTGAAACTTTTAAATTGTCTTTGTGTATTACGATTTCACGATTTCACCAACATTGGCATGTAGTTTGACTTGCAAACGTTCTCAAAACGAGATCAGTCTTATGTGAGGTCAAAGTCGCAGCGAGACCTTGAAATGTCTTTTTAAGTGCCATTGTATTTTGTTTAGAGTAGCCTCCGTGGTTTAATTGGTGGCAGAATCTATATCAAGAGGTCTCGACTTTAAAACTCGTTAGAGCCGCGATTTTTGGTTGATGTATTTTCAGCATCTACCTGACTTTAAAAGCCATGAGCTGTATATGTTCCGATTTGTGTGTCCATCTGTCCGTCTGTCATGTGCGCCACGCTTTTGTGGCAGCAATATTTTGTTAGGGTGGATTGGGAGATCTGAACTTTTATTTTGTGGGTGGTTTCGGAGGCTAAGTTTGGTTTGGGTACACGTGTTCCCACGGACACTATTTCTAGTTTATTTTGCATTAAATACATAAGGTGTAAAATATAAAGTTATTGTCAGTGCATAAAAATTCTTCTTGTTAAAAGAAGTTGTATTAACACGGCAGTTCTCCAGCAATTTCGTATTTTTTTCGTCTATTTTTCTTAAACCTCACACTTTGAATCTGGTATTTCCTCTTGCAATTCAGGGACACGTATTTAAGGGTTTAATGGAGGGCTGGGACGCCCAGTTTAAGTATAATGAGACAAGATGATCCCGTTATAACTATAGCTGTTGAAAGGGATCTAAAGAATAACACACGACAATCTTCCTTGCTTTCCCGTGAAGAAGTACTCATACAACGGTTGGAGTGAGGGATGGACTGCCTCATTACAGCATAATGAGGGAAGAGGATCCCGATACAACTATAGCAGTTGAAACAGAGGTAAAGAACGATACAAAACAATGAACCTTTCTATTCTGTAAATATCTACATATACATGGCTTAGAGCGAGGATTGGAATGCTCCAATTCAGTATAGCTAGGGCATGGGAGCCCGAAATGGCTAAAACAGAGGAAAGGGATCTAATGGTTTACCTATTAAGTTATGAAAGCCTCAACATCCAGTTCTACATTTATATGTTTATATCTCAGTTATTTATGAAAAGAAGGATCAGGTACGCAACACGAGCAAATCGAGAGAAAGGTATTTGACTTGGTTAAAATCGATCTAGGTATAACATGTGGAGACACGGAAATTCGGAAGCAAACTAACATTAGATATGAGTTTTAATA
This sequence comes from Protula sp. h YS-2021, assembly GCA_949752745.1. Taxonomy (NCBI): domain Eukaryota; kingdom Metazoa; phylum Annelida; class Polychaeta; order Sabellida; family Serpulidae; genus Protula; species Protula sp. h YS-2021. Next base: position 69,629,826 of record OX457029.1, read on the forward strand.
AGATTTTCAGGGTTTCTTCACGTCACGTGCTGCATTTGTGTGGTGGGTCTATCTGTCACGTTCTGCATTTGTGGGATGGGCCTGTCTGTCACATGCTTTTATTTGTGTGATGTAACATCCACTGTATGACCCGCTGTGTGTTAAAGTATAATCTGATTTTATTTTAGAGTTTGTATTGTCCATTCCTCTTGACATTTATCAGACTTGATCAGACGTACGACATTTAAGTGCTCTGTGTGAATGATATCAAGAATGAATCAATAGCTGTTGAATCAGTTTCGATCACGATACAAAAATACTGACTCCTGTTAAAAACTGGCTTTGGATTTAGCGCGATATCCTGATAACATTACCAAAACCAAACTGGTATACAAGTAATACAAGATTGGAATCACTTTCAAAAATTTGAAAGATAAAACAATAAGGTCAGTAACATTGCACATTTATAGGGATAAGTGAATCACAAGTCTGACTGCAAGAATTAATGCTGAAAAACGAGGATGCTAAATGAAATTAAAATAAAATAAAAGACAACAAGTATTTTAAAAACTATTTTATGGTTAAGCAAATAAAATATAAAGCACATATGAATACGGTGAGAAAAGGTTGTAGTCAAGTTGCGTTCCACTTTCTTTTTTATGATACTTATGCCAAGTAGTTTGCATTTTGCTGTAACTAGAAGTAGTGTCCGATGTAGCACTATGCCGACTCTGCAATCTACCCACTGGGCTAAGTTATTCAAACAAAAGATTAGCTAAAAGTCCTTTCAGTTGCTCTGGAGATCACAATCAATTCGAAGTCTGACGAATTCGTTCGAAACCTATTTACATCCCAGCCACGAGCTTGGTTTAAATGCAATCGACCGTACTGTAGATATAGTGCCCACATTACACTTGTAAAGATAACAGCAGTTTAAACTTTTAAAGTCTCTCACTGAACAAGGTTACCCAAACCGATGAGGTTGAAATCCTGTTACACATAAGTTGCATAGAAAAGATGGGTTGAAATTCTTACAGAAAAACTAAAAAAGGTGTTGATCTTTGTTTTAACATTCAAGGTTTCACTGTGACCTTGACATGCGCATATGACCACCAAAACACTATCAGGTCGCAACCGTTCCTCACGCAAGCTCATGTAAATTTGGTATTGAATTGTATTGCTCCTTAGACCCCTTTCAACTGCTATGGAAATATCGGAACCCCCCTCCCCTGCAACAATATACTGAAATGATGCATTCAAACCCTCCCTCTAACCCTTAAATGTGGAGTGCCTCACAGGGTAGCAAGGGGGAATACCAATTTTTAAGTATTAGGTATGACTCGGCCGGGGTTGGAACCCAAAACATTCCAGTCTCGCGGCGGGAAATATAACCATTAGGGCACCTAGGCTTTTACAAATTTGGTAGGAATCCGTTCAGTGTTATTGTAGTAATTTATATCCACAAGCAGCTCGTAGAGAACCGCAGTCTAAAACATTCAAAGTCTCACAATGACCTACTGCTTCGACCGAAGGTCAAGCAACCCTCATCAGGTCGTGACCCTTTTACATAAACGTCACATACAAATTTAGGTCGCAGTTCATTTGGCATGAGATATAAGATAATATGTTTTCGAGAAAATTTGAAAGTCTTAGATTAGCGTTGACCTTTGGTCACAAGAACAAATCAAATTAAAAAAAATATAAGCTAGCCAAGGTGCATACAAAATGCATACAGTCGAACATGAGATATCGTGTCCACAAGCAACTCGTTGTGGGTGCTACAACGTTAAATCCCAAAATCTCAGTGATCATGACCTCTAATGAAAGGTCACTAAGCCTTGTAAGATCACGACTGATTTGCATACACATAATATTTAGCTAAAATCCATTCATCCGAATGACCTACACCTTCCACCAAAGATCACCTTAACCTAATGAAATCGACATCCATTTACATGCAAGTAACACAGAGGTTTCGATCAAAACCTATCTAATTCAATATTGAAATATCACGTCCAAAAAAGAAAAAGAGTTTGATCCAAGGCCAACAAACTAATCCCGCTCCAGCGAAGCTGCATATCGTTTTTACAATAGAAAAATTAATATATCAAGGTGACCCTGACCTTTGACCTAGATCACTTAAACCAAATCAAGTCAAAAAGCTGTGCAACTCATGGGACATACAAATTTTGGTTGAAATTTATTCAGCAGAACTGGAGATATTGTATCAACAAGAAAAGCGTGATACAAATGATAGAGAGACGGAAGGACGGACATCTATATTCACATTTTTATTCTAATAATGTCATATGTTACTGTTTTCCTGTTAGGCACAACCGACAACAATATGAAGCTTACTGAAATTGTTTCAAAACTTACACCCATCATGAGCTTCGCCACGCAGGGCCCAGGCGATGGATATGCATATCATCTGCTTCAAGATGGAAACGTGAACGACTTTGTTCAAGCTTTCATTGCAGGCGCCAAAGCTATAAAGGAAAAGTTTGGTGACCATGATGATCCTCAGCTGGAAGCAGATGAAACATTTCTGTCTGATTTGAAAGGTTTAGCGGAATCATTGTCAATAAGCATCAAACAATTGGAAAATTTTAGTGAGGTTGTCGATAAGTGGTTTACACTTCGAAAAGAGTCTATTGATAAACTGCAAGGGTTCATAGATGAAATGCACAGTAGAAAGAAAGATGTCAATATCGTTCGACTAATTGGAGCTTCTGGTGGGATTGTCAGCGGCGGGTTGGCAATATTGGGTGTTCTTCTAGCTCCTGTGACGGCAGGTGGTTCTCTGACACTGACAGAAGCTGGTCTTGGTTTTGGTGTGGCATCTGGTGTTACCGTTATTGGCGCCACAGCAGTTGGTGAAATACTTGACAAACGAACAGTAACGGATATTAAAGACGTATTAGTGAAAGATGAAATGCAAACAAAGAAGATGTGGGAAGAAGCAGGACAAACCAAAGAAATCGAGAACAAAGTGGATAAATACTGGGAGAAAATAAGTGCAAGAATTGGAAAACTTTTGTCCATGCTTCCAAATCAATACATGATCATTGCGAGTGCTGTAAAAGATGTGAGTGGTAAGATATTTCCGGCTGTGAAATTTGCTGGGAGCATTGCTAATAACATGGATGACATTCTTAAAAACGTGGCACAAAGTGGCACAAAAGTAGTGGATCGGGTAGTTGGTGTAGGATTTATTGCAATAGGCATAGCGGTAGACGCATTTGACCTGATTTTAACATCAATCGATGTCCATAAAGGATCAAGGTCAAAAATCGCGGATAAAATGGAAAAGGAGATGCTTCAGGTTCTAAAGGAGGAATACAATAAATACCAATCGTTTAGAAGCAATATGACATTTTAAAGTACGACAAAAAAGACTAAGAGGAACAAAGACAAAGAGGAACAGATAATTTCTTTTGTCATGTTGAAAACTAGAAATAAGAATTGTCGTAGCCATGCTTGTTTAATTACATATTAAATACATCTTGAAACATATATTTTGAATGGTATTCATGGATTTATACAAGACCCGTTGCTTCACAATGGCATCATCAACTGTTTTTAGGGTCTGTACATTTCATCCAATTCCTAGTAGTAGGAAAATAAGAGTTCTGCTGCAGTTAATCATCGTGACGTCATCATGACGTCATCACTGAAGGCCCGCCCAACTTGTTTTGAGAAGTACTCTGCAACTATTAAAAATATCGGCCTAGTTTTACGTCTAGGTGCCCTGCCAAGCCGATTACCAGAGCAGGTAATTGAAGTGATTAAAAACAGCTGGTCTTTATATGCTGTAATCAACAACACCTGTTCTTCATTCACGATTCCAGAATTTTAATTTCATCAGTATTGTACGACATGTGGGGAGGGAATTGATTTAATAGTATGTCTCCGTTGAGCATGGCTACGTCTAGGTGTTCTGCCAAGCCGTTAATCAGGCTACTGTTCTTTAGCTTGCAATCAATGTAAAAGGAGTTTTGCTGAAAGGTAGTGATTCGAAAATAAAAAAATTGACATGAATTGCAATTACAAGTTTGAAGTGAATTGAACTGCAATTAAATGCAACAAAACATATAGTGACTGTCTTTATTTTTGTGCAAACTTTAACTTAAATCAGAATCAAAAAGTTTTATTAATATGATTGTTTCATAAACGATGTAAAAAGGTCAAACGTTTAGATTTGCAATTTTTGTTAACAGATGAAATATGATGAGTGGTAAGGGGAGCGGTTTCAGCTTGCTGTTCTGTTGTTGTTTTATTGTGCTTTAGTTTAAAATCAAATAGTATGGCTTTATATTGATCACATGTGTTTATAAATTTAAAGGTTTAGCGTAAACAACTGCAGTTTTTATTCAATCTATGGAATCAATTTCCAATGATAAGAGATGACATGAACACGGTGCACACCAGGGCCACCATTTTTGACGTCAACCATTTTTGAAGATAAATTTATATTCATTTTTGAAAATAAGTTTATATTCAAATATTTCGCCGGTGAGAAAGCGAAAATATAAAGCTTCGAGTGCTTTTTAAGTTGTGACGAGATAATTATTTAATCACACCTTTTTATTTAAATGGCATATAACATCACATAATAACTTGAAAAGAAAAAGAACACATTTTTAAAAATAAATAAGTCAGCTATTTGTTAGCCTTTAGATTATATCTTAAATAAATAAGCAGCTTGGATCGTGTTTTTATTTGCATTATATGATACGATAGATTTCATTTACCCCTACCCGTCACAGCATTGAAATTTGTCTAAACAGTCGATGAGACCACAATTTCTACTGGACTAAATCCAAGAGCAGCTAAATCCCGAGTATCCCGTGATTTGACTGTTTGTACCGTTTTTAGCTAGCCTCGCCATCACGTACCTTGCGATTCACCCGTCTCGCGCCATGATAGCCGATACATAAGAACACCAAAAGGTGACTAGTATAGCAGCGAGTATAGTAACGCACTCCAACCAAAATACAACACACAGGCGACGACGGTGAATGCCATGCTAATAACCACAATGCAAATATGCGGCTTTTTCTTGCTATTAAAATCTTCAAGAGCATCTTGGGGTTCTTGTACTTCTTTATCACTAAAACAGAAAATAAATTAGTCGATAAAGCATGCACCCACCTGAATAATAAAATATTTTTTTTTCATTGCGGTCCTGTACTTTATCACTCAAAAACAATAAGGACAAAAGCAAAATAACTGAAACACATTATACCATCAATGCCGCCTGAAAAACAAATGTTTTATTTCGCTTGCAAATTTTCATTACCATAAGTGCATAGAAAGATAAAATTTCCGGAATAATACACCCTTGAATGACACGTAGAGAATTTGACTTTAACATTATGATTTTTACAACATAAAGACGATGCATGCTTTCATATTCCCTTATACCCGACGTCTTTGTAGGCATCAGTATGAACCCTTACATCAACGTAGAATACTCTGACGTCTGTGCACGCTTCATTATATGAGCTTTTACATCAGTGTAAAATACTCTGACGTGTGTTCACTCTTCAATGTGAACCCTTATATCAACGATGTAAAATACTCTGACGTCTCTACAAGCTTTAATATGAATATGGTAAAGCATACATCCTTTAATATGTCCACGTAAGAAACACTGACGTCTCAGTATAAAACCTTACATCAACGTAGAATACTTGTACCATTTTGTTTTCCGAGAACTGGAGCACAGAGCAGGGAGAAAACCCCTCTGAAAAATGATTCCCTCCTTTCTTAGAGCCGAAGTACACTCTAAAGGCAAAATGAAACGTTTTGTGCAGAATATGACGAAGAAATTTGAATGCGTGAGTTTCAACTTTTACCTCAATTTGTTTGATGTGAATTTATATGACGTTTCTGCATGTTTTATCATAAGTCAACTTGGTTGTGAACGATAATTTGCCATTTCTGTACACTTCAATATGAACACAAATCTCCACGTTTTTTGCAAAGAATACTATGATGTTTTGCACGTTTCAGTGTAACCCCTCAACGGTTTTGTAAGAATAATGCAATTCTACATGTTTCAATATTAACTATTCATCAACGTTTGTCCAGAGTAAATGGAGTTTTTGCAGAACAAAATTGATGTTTACCTCAATGCTTTTGCGGAGAATAACATGATGTTTCTGTTGGATTTGCAAAACTGATATTTCTCCGAGGTTCTGCTCTTTTATCTTTTATATTCCTGCATTCAATTTTATTATTGTTATTGTTATTATTATTATTGTTATTACTACTACTACTACTACTACTACTACTACTACTACTACTACTACTACTACTACTACTACTACTACTACTACTACTACTACTACTACTACTACTACTACTACTACTATTACTACTACTACTACCGGAGTGGGGTAGGGTGGGATGGTGGGTGCTGAGGGTTGAATATTTTTCATGTGCTTGGATTTTTCATCCCACATTCCTAAATTTAGACTAGACATAACAGATCTGAGTATGTGTGTGAATTTTGATTTGTTAAGCGAATTGTAGCGATAAGAGACCAGAGTGATCCATTGTATGCATTTCAGTGAGCACTTAAACCTAAAATTCGAGTAAATAACGTCGTATTTTAATTTGTAATTTAACAGTATTTAAATGTCTTATATTTCTGTTTCTCTGTTTAATAGAGAATCGCGCACAGTTGCAACGGTCGCGTACAGTCGTTTGAAGACAGCGCCGTGGTGGTTCAATGTCAGCCACAGATTTGATAATTGTCAGTTTAGGAGGGCTATAGCGGGCATTACTCTAAGGATTAAAGTGTCCGTTTATAGTACTGGAGTAGTGTGCCTAAGAAAACATTACAGTTTTCTTCCTGGTCTAGGTTTGTTCTACAACTCCGGAGTACGTAGATTAACGTGAGGCTTATACCTGCCAAAAAGGGAAACCTTATGACAACGCGGAGATTAGTTTTAAATATGTTGTGTGCAGTTAAGAAATTCTTTGAAATCAGCCTTTTCTAGAGTTTTAAGAGTTGATATAAGTGTTTTATAAATAGGTTTGATATGGTTTCTACCATTGCAGTTACCTCATTTCTTTGGATCTTATTATATTTTGTATAGTCAACGTTCACAGTTAACAGTGCTCATAACGATTAAATAACGTCAACAGATTTAAGACTGAATCCCTGAAACAGCTGGGTATTATTTGCAGTTGGCTATAGTTCATGACATGTGTCTCCAATGTCATGTGAAAGACATGTGAAAAATCAATAAAATGTAAGTGCTTGGTCATTGGTCTATAAGATCAGTAGCACTTAGCTTAAAGCCGAAATATTCATGTAATGGTTTTTGAGTATTTTATAGCTCCGTATTTATAATTAAATTAGATAACTCCCCTAAAAACTGTCAGAAATTGAGAAACCGTTGAGAGATATCAAATGCACATATGTACGTCTTGATAGCGCCATATCTTTCCTAGACAGCAGACACACAACCATTTGAGTCTCTCGGTCCACCACCTCTTTCATCGCGTTCAGGTAACTGTCTTTGCGGTCATCGCGCAGCGGAACCCTGATAGTTTTTTTTTTCAAATAAAATTTTAAATTCTGGCAATTTTTAATACCAGGATAGGAATGCGTAAAAACTGCACTGTATTCTAATAAGTAGCTAAACAACATTACCTACGAAACTAAGACATAATAATGGCCGTAGAGCAATTACGTACCGACTAAAAATGATAGACACGGCGATATACCAAAGACGGAAATACAGATCTAACCTCTGCTCGCTGTTCCACACAGAAAACGAAGAAAATATACACGTCATAACATGCACCAAAATTTCAGACAGACTGAACAAACCCACAGCACATATAACAGTAAATGACCTTGAAAGCAACAACTCAGAACTTATAAATGAAGCCTGCAAAAAATTACAAACAGTGCATGAAACTAGAGACAGTATTATGTGCCTGGACACCGATCCAGAACGGTGGATAGGCACCCCAGCTCTCTGGACAACCATCGGTCAGACAGGTTGTAGTTCCGTAGAAATTACGTTATGTTTCAGGGATAGGAAAGAAGAAGAAGACGAAGGTAAGAGAGAGAGAGAGGGTTTCAAATCACAAAATATCTCGCAATAAAATTAAGGTAGGTTACATGTACTTACATTATCATTTAAATTAATAACCAAAGACATATTCTGACACCGTAGTTTATATTTTACAAGTTTTTATACTTTTATATTTAAAGGAACAATACTCAAAGTCTGTTTTTCCCCTTCGGTGAACGGCTGGAGCTTATTTCTGAGGTTTTACACATTTCGCGGGAACTTTTTTTCACGAAGAACCGATATCGTTTGATACAAATGCAGCACGTGACCGATAGGACCATTGATGATATAAATCAAGTGGTGTGGCTATACATTGTTTGTATTTGTTCATGCTATAAGTATTTTGGTGTGGCTATATATCGCTTTTAAGTTTTCATGTTATAAGTCATGTAGTGTGGCTATGTATCGTTTATAAGTGTCCATATTATAAGTCATATGACATGGCTATGTATCGTTTAATATATTCATGTTATAAGTCATGTTTTGTGGCTATATACCGTTTGCATGTATTTATATTATAAGCCAAGGTATATTTTGTGGCACATGCTCTAGTAAAATAAAGGCTGTGTATCGTTGGCATGTGTTGAGAATATCAGTTATAGTCGTACTTAGTGGTGCATACTGCAGTCAAAACAAGACTCATATCGTCTTATGCTTGTAAGCGTAAAAGATTACGTATATATGTTAATATAAAGGGCTCATTTCTGTAGTGAAAGAAGATATGTGTGTAGTCGCTTGTTTGTTATACCTCATTGAAGTGTTGCATTGAAGTATCGCTAAAGGGTAATCGAAGATCATAATGTTGATTATGTCAGGAGATCGATATGACGTCTCGTTCAATATGTGTGCACAAGAGCAGGGTTAGAGACATATCCTGCTCATTGATCGTAAATTCCATTGATATATGTCCTAAATAATGCGTTATAGCGTCGTGACATTCTACCAACACTACAAAACAGTTCGCAAAGGCCGCCATATTTTTGCCGTATCGATGTTGGATATTTTGGAGATATTTAGTGAGTTGATTATTACTATTATTGTTCTAGTAGCGATAATAGTAGTAAAAAGATCTTGCTTATGTTTAAATTATGAAGAGTAATATTAAATGTGTTGAGCAATTATTTGAAAAAATGAATGATGTTTTTCTTTACGATGGTCCATCCTATGAACATTTTGTTTATGTAAAATATTGTTTATATATTAATCTGAGTGTTACATTTTGGATTTGAAAAGCTAGAAAAGGAATGCAGGAGGAGGCATATGCGAGGGGTGTTAAAGGGGAGGATGTAGAAGGGAAGGGCACAGAAATGATTGATATGTTTGTAGTTGAGGCATCTCCTTCCATCTACATAATCCTCAACCAACATGATTAAAGGTCTTCTTTCAGAAAGCCTTTTCGGAGGAGAGAATCCACAGACACAATGGCGCTTGACGAGAGGAGGTTAATAGATCTGCATAAACGTACCATTGCTCAAGTGCTGAGACCGTCCGAAATTCTCCCCACATTGCTTGTTGATAAAATCATTACTGGTAAATATACAAATGAATAAAACTGAAATAAAACTAAATCTATACCTGATTAATTTTAATGAAATACAGAAATAAACAAAAACACCATGCTGCCATTAAGGTCATCGATTAATTTTAACACTTAGTTGGGAAAACTATACACACTACATAGCTCCTATTGAAAGGCATCATAATTTATATCATATCGCATTCAGAAGCTAATGCGTCTTTAAAAATAACAAAAAAAAAAACAAAACAAAAATGAACAAACAAACAAACAAGTGGTGTGTATAATAACAAGATAAGTATTTCTGCATCATCGATGTAGGGCAGGTGCGCAGCCGTGTCAGTCATGTACTTATGTTGGTTATATTTATTTCCTTGAAATATTAATCTTTGAATCCATAGACAAAATAAAACAGTTCAATTGAAGAAAAAATGGTTACCACATTTGACATGAATCTGGCTTGGGTAACATAGCCAATAAAATTTGTTCAAAGATTAATTGCTAAGTCTAGGGTTACCCCTCGGGCTCACGTTTACCCCAGTTGCTATTGCTAGGGAAATGGAGTATTGTTAAGGAACCCGAAATAAACGCCCGCTGTGTCTTTCAGACATTACTTTAAAAATGCTATGCAAATCAGTTCGCAGTGTCATTTTCAAACCACTTCCACACGAACATTAATGATTTTTTTTACATTTATCATTTAGAATGTAAATCAGAATGTAAATTCACAAGACTGAGTTAATGCCTGGTGCCAAAAGGAATATAAAACTGACTTGAAAACTATCAAAACTGTTCAAAATCAGAATTGCACATGAGAATATCTGCATCAAAACTAGAACGTTGTTAGTTTAGAAACAACACATCTTACTTTCTTTATTTTAAATGAAGGAGTAAAATATGATGAAATAACTCAGTGTGAAGAAAAGAAGAGCCAAGTAGATGCTGCAAATAAGCTCCTGGATTACCTGATACATGACGACAAACCGGGATGGGTGACTTCTTTTTTAAGAGCTTTAGAAAAGCAAGGTACAATATTTTTTATTTAATTTTAATTTAAAAGTTCCGTAATTTTTCAAATCAACACGTGATTATAAACAGTATTTTATTGTTTGTATTATCTATTTATATTTACGTCAAATTTTTGTTTTACTTAATATTATAGCAATGATATTAAATAAAATACAGTTTTAAAGCTTGAAAATTCTAAATACCTTAGGATACACATATATCTTAAGAATTTTGGAAGACAGCACTAAAATCAGAGAACAAGAGTTGTACACCAGTTTCATTGAGTTATTCTATGAGCAACTTGTGACCATTGATCCTGGAGATATCTACACTTACTTGCGCCAAGAGAAATGTTTAAGGTACAGTTATGGTGACCACTATCTGCCTATTGCTATTTTACATTTGCTTAGGACTTGCCAAGTCGGCTGAAATCTATAATAAAACGAAAATAAACCAGGCATGTATTCTATTCATATTATTGCCAAGTCAATCTTTGTTAAATTTAAAATGCTATTTTTTCAAACGTTTTCAAGCAAGTCATTTAAAATTGCAAATCATGATGTGTTCTGAAAATATACAGACATATTACTTGCCACCCATAGAGTGAACACACACACCAACACACATAAACACAGGCAAGGACATACACACGCACTTGCACACATACATTTCTCTAAACATGTCTACTTATTGCAAAAACTCTATGTTCCACCTAACAACCATGCTATATGTGTTTGTAAACAATGATGTGGTCTTATGGTTTTACATAACTCTGCTTATTTATTGATGACTTATGTTGTTTCCATTATTAATTATTAAAATATTCCGCATATTCAAGTATCAATTTTTTTCGGAATGTCAGTCAAAGAATGCATCATGCTTCTGTTTATCTTCACATAAACATACGACAGGAGCCAGTTGTTTATGTGTCCTGTTAGCGAGGTGTCATATTAGGGATGTGTCCTATTAGTGATGTGTCCTATTAGCGATGTGTCCTATTTTCTATATCGGATTCCGGTACAATATGCTTATAACTGCTCAATATCAAAAGTCCATAAATCTTTCAGTGTCTCGACGCGCAAGTGATTTTTACTTATTACTAGTTTTATTATTAACAATATTATTAACAATTTTTTTTCCAATTATCACTTTTATTAATAACCACACTTTACACTTAATCACTTTAAACCAACTAATTAAATCACCTCTAATTTTATTCATTTTCTTAAACAAAATAACTGGATAGCTTTATATTTTTGCGAATTGACTAGAATGTGTGCACACAATGTCTTTTTCCTGTATTCACGTAACAGTGACAGCGATTTTCATTGGCTAAAAACTACGGAAAAACAAACAAAGAAAGAAGTAGTAATCTTCAACTTATTGAGATGCATTACAAAGAGGCACGACTGGCTTGGGCATTTTGTAACATCATTGAAAACGTGCAAATCAAACGCGTACAGTCATTTCATAGATAATCTGGAGCCAAAATTGAAAAAGGCGGGTAAGTTTAAAAAATACTTTTATTTTTCAACAGATGTCATTTTTATTTTAATAATACACAAATAAAAGCAATGATTGTCCTCTTAGACATAAAAGAGGTAAGGAGCCAATATAACACAATATGAAGAATGTACGGAGAAAAATTGAAGTGGAAGATTTTGCCTCAGAAATCAACCTTCTGTGTATTCGTGCAATACAAAGCTATCAAAAGTGTTAAAAAGTTCTCAGCTCAATATTACATCAAATTCTTATAAACTTATTCTTTTCTGTTGCAGAAATTAACAGTTCAAACTTTCTGTGTATTTGTATCACTGTGTATTATGCATATACCACAATTGTAACAATTATAGACTTACATTTCTAGCCTGTGTTAAAAAGTATCCTTATAAATTATTATAAATTATTATAAACTATTTTAATTATTAAAATTAGTATAAATTACATTAAAGTATCATATCATTAATAAAAATGCAATGCGTTTTGATCGACATCTGATGGCCTTTAATATTTTTAAGTATTACGTTAAATGTTTTGTAAAAGAAGGACAGCTTATGCTTTTCTGTTGCAGGTTTTTCCTTACAAGAACAGCTCGAGAAATTAGCTAGTTCGCAGATATATCCGACACAGCACGGTTAGTAAGCATAATTTTATGATATACTATTTCTTGTAACTGGACATTTGCAAAGAAATCTATTAAATCATTTATTCTAGTACTTCAATATTTCATCAAACAGCATGAAAATTTGTTTTGATCAATCTCATATTTGACATAATCGGAATTAGTGAAATTCGCGTGGAACTATCATATTCCGCTCTTATGTAAATTAATGGTTCAAAAAGTTAATGGAACAATATGTTTGTTTATATTACTCTTGTTGGATACTTAGATTCTAATACTAGATTGCAGACCGCATGGCAATACGTCAAAACAATGTTTGAAATTGTAATGTGATCCATCCGAGAAAAAATGCTTTTTTCTGCTGTGATACATATTCATTTGAACGATGCATATTTGCGTTGTAGCGCTTAACGCCACAGACCATGATTTGGATAGAAAGCGGAAAATTCGCCCTGTAATGGCTGTTCAGCCGTCAAGTGGCGCTTCGGCCTCCATCTCTGCGCCGCCTCAAGGCTCTCAAAGTTTAACAGCAGCTTTTCAGAGTCTGGCCCCTGAGGTCCGGAATTCGGCACAGGTTCCTGGATCACATGCAGAGATGTTTGCTCAGCCTATGCAAACACCCCCACCACTAGCGCAAGGCAATGTTGTATACTTATTTTGACAAGGATCCGCAGAATAGCATTAGCCTTTTTAATCTATGCGAAGTCCTTTGACGTCAGACGCACAGTTCATATTTAAATAATTTTAATATCAACATTTCTACATATATTTTTCAAATTATTTTATAATACAATTTATTTAACTAGAACATGACTTATATGTAAGGGAATGCAGAAATTAGTCGGAATCAGCCTAATTGTTGTGTCGAACAGACTCTGATGCTATGGAAGTTGAAGAGATAGAGGACGGACACGCCATGTCATATGCGGAGACACCAGACGATAATCTAGATGCCAGTTTTGTACTTGATAGCACCTGTTCAAGATCTTCAATGAATGAACCATTTCCTAAGCGATGCAAGTTCCAAAGAGCTTTTTGAAATTTTTAATGAAATTGTAATTTTAAAAGTGCATAAATTACACAAAGCTAGCGTTTATATTTTATTGAAAATCTGCAGATTATTTCTATAACACTTGTTCAATATTAACTCTTTGCAACAACCACAAAGATCTCCCTTCTTATGTGTTCAGAATAGTTTTTCTAATATTTTTTCTGATAGTTAAATCACAAGATTCCAGCAGTTGCCTGGATAATCCAGCAAAAGAAGCAAAAATAGAGGAAGCTATGGATCTGTCACTAAAAGTCCATAAAAAAGTAACCAATTTACCAGGTATATTTTCGCCTTTTCTCTGTTTACTTTTATATCATTTTCTGACAATAATGACACAACTCACTGAATTAGCAATTTTGTCCCTGATATACTGATTTCCATAACAGGCATTTTCTATATAGCGGAGACGTAATAACCGCAAATAAATGTCATTTGCTAATTGAAAGCTGTGTAATTTTATTCTGGATTTTTTTTTGTTTGTCTTTCCTCATTTTACTTTGGATGGCCTCTAGAGAACGCTTCCTACACTATTTAAAGCAAAAAAAAATTTGGCACACACATACAGGATGATGAGGCCTCGCCGAAATCCCTAATATTTTTATTTTACCGGTCAAGATCAAATTGAGGTCAAAATATTTTTCAAACAGTTTCTAGAAAACTCCTAACCTACCTATTGAAGGAGCTTCAAATTAAGTGCAAGTATAGGCAATATTAAAGTTTGGCAGAAAACATGATGAAATTGACCTCAAAGTTAAATGTCAAACTGAAGTCAAAATATTAAAAGAAAGCCTATTTATTTCAATATGACTAGGAAAAGAGATCAAATCCAAGTTTAAATTTAAAAATGTTCTGAATTATATTATTATCGCAAACGAAATCTTGACCCCTAAGGTCAAGGTCAAAGATCACATGACCTTGAATATCATTACTGATAGTACGACATAGCTCAAAAATAGTTTTAGATAGAACGATATTAAATTAATTCTCGATCCTTTGAGCTTAAACGATTAGCCCTAAGAGGTTCCTCGTTGGCGTTTACATTATCGGTTTCGCTCATTGCCAAAAACAAGAAGTTGATCGTTATCTCTAAAACGGTTAAAGATTTTTTGTTTATTTTAGACTCTTTGACCCACGGTCAACTGATTTTCTGGGTCACGATCAAGGTCAATACACGGAAGCAAAACAACGTCACATAAGAGTCAATTTAGTAACCTTAACCTTCACGTTTACGATCAAGGCCAAAATAAGAAAGTTGACCGTTATGTCGAAAATGGTTAGACATAGAGCAATTTGGAGCTCGTATTCGGCCCTTCGGACCGAAACAATGTTACATAATGTTACATAATGACACAACTCACTGAATTAGCAATTTTGTCCCTGATATACTGATTTCCATAACAGGCATTTTCTATATAGCGGAGACGTAATAACCGCAAATAAATGTCATTTGCTAATTGAAAGCTGTGTAATTTTATTCTGGATTTTTCTTTGTTTGTCTTTTCTCATTTTACTTAGGATGGCCTCTAGAGAACGCTTCCTACACTATTTAAAGAAAAAAAAAATTTGGCACACACATACAGGATGATGAGGCCTCGCCGAAATCACTAATATTTTTACTTTACCGGTCAAGATCAAATTGAGGTCAAAATATTTTTCAAACAGTTTCTAGAAAACTCCTAACCTACCTATTGAAGGAGCTTCAAATTAAGTGCAAGTATAGGCAATATTAAAGTTTGGCAGAAAACATGATGAAATTGACCTCAAAGTTAAATGTCAAACTGAAGTCAAAATATTAAAAGAAAGCCTAATTATTTCAATATGACTAGGAAAAGGGATCAAATCCCAGTTTAAATTTAAAAATGTTCTGAATTATATTATTATCGCAAACGAAATCTTGACCCCTAAGGTCAAGGTCAAAGATCACATGACCTTGAATATCATTACTGATAGTACGACATAGCTCAAAAATAGTTTTAGATAGAATGATATTGAATTAATTCTCGATCCTTTGAGCTTAAACGATTAGCCCTAAGAGGTTCCTCGTTGGCGTTTACATTATCGGTTTCGCTCATTGCCAAAAACAAGAAGTTGATCGTTATCTCTAAAACGGTTAAAGATTTTTTGTTTATTTTAGACTCTTTGACCCACGGTCAACTGATTTTCTGGGTCACGATCTAGGTCAATACACGGAAGCAAAACAACGTCACATAAGAGTTAATTTAGTAACCTTAACCTTCACGTTTACGATCAAGGCCAAAATAAGAAAGTTGACCGTTATGTCGAAAATGGTTAGACATAGAGCAATTTGAAGCTCGTATTCGGCCCTTCGGACCGAAACACTGTTACATAAAATTGTTGTCGGTGGCCTTGACCTTCTGAATCAATAATAAGGTCAAAAACTGAAAATTTGTGATTTTCTCAAAACAAGTTAGAGATGGAAGCGATTTTGAGCTTACTTTACACTCTTTGAGCCTAAGCACAGTTAAATATGATACATCTCGGTGATTTTTACCGATCAGGACACAGTTAAGGTCATAACCGAAAGTGAACTTGATGTCTAAAATGGTTAGAGACAGTGCAATGTCTAGCTCATTTTCGATGTGAACATGAGTTATTGGGCGTGAACATGGGATTTAGCTCGATGACCTTGATCTCGGCCATGATGCAACACAACTTTCTTTTGTGGGTTTTCCAAGTGCGTCGTTACGGTATGTGGTGAAATTCAAGAGAGTTTATAGTATGTTAGTACATAAAAAAGAAATTAAGTCTGAACAAAAAAAATTGTCTGTGATGCAAGTAAAAAGATTCAGTTAGCTTCAATTACAGGGATCTGCTTGCTTTTGAGCGTCGTTTTTCTTTATTTGTCTCATTTTTTGTTCAGACTATCTTATTTTCATATCCGAATCGTTAAGTATCTTTCTGTTTTTCTTTAGCTCTCCTCCATATTCGATCTTAGCATAAGAGATCTTCTTATTACTGTTTTTGTTTTTAGAGGTCGGGATAAAAAAATGACACTTTCATATACACATTCTTAATTACAGAGCTAAGGATTTTCTTATGAAAAACGGACAAAATACCGTCCCGTAAATTAGCATCTTAACGCAATTGCATTTAACCTACATTTATGCCAGAGATTCAAACCAAACCTAAGTAACTCTAACCCTAACCAGAAACAGAATCGTAATTCTACGTCTAACGTACTGCTTCTTACTCTCAATGTAATAACTATGTACTGTTCATTCAATC
The DNA here is from genome assembly GCA_949752745.1 of Protula sp. h YS-2021. NCBI lineage: Eukaryota > Metazoa > Annelida > Polychaeta > Sabellida > Serpulidae > Protula > Protula sp. h YS-2021. The sequence continues at coordinate 69,646,847 of OX457029.1, forward strand.
CTAATGTTTATAATTAAGTTCACCACAGGATATGATCATTGTGAAGTTTGTTAGTTTATATTATGAAGAGCTGAACTAAGCACTGATTTGAGCTTAATGAATTCAGTTTCTGTTTTCCGGCAGGTTTCGCGATTATTACAATACATCAATTGCATGGATAAAATGTGAGGAATATAGTAATAAAATTAAAATACTTGCAACACCTTTCAGATGTCAGCTTCAGTAAGAGAGATAGAGTCGAAAATACAAATCAGGGAATTCAAGAGACTGTTCCGCCAGAACAATCAACAACTGCAACGTGTAATTTTGAAGGACGCGGTAGTAAGTAACACTGTAGTACTAACCCTGTGATTAGAATGACAAAACAAATTGCAGTTACAAAAGATAACACAACCTCTGAAACGATTGGAAACGTTGCTGACAATAGTACATTGCAAGACAATGTTGCACTTGGTGATTTTCCCTAGTTTATTGAATTCGTACGATTCGGTTCCTCCATAACCTTGTCACGCGAACTCGTGTGGGAAGGCTAGGTCATTACATTCGGCAGATACATAATATAGCATGCCTAGTATGTTCAAATCAATTTTCGAGTCAAAGTACTTTTACGTCGAAGTGGTTTTCAAAAACAATTCTACAAGGTTTGACGTGGAAAGACGATATTTTGCAAAGGTATAGAGGGATATGCAATGCTTACCTTGACCTACAAGGTTGGAAACAAATCGATTTAAAGTTCATTTTTAACCGTTTGGGCCTAAAAGACGATATGTAAGAAGTACCTCGGTAACCTTGATCTCATGAGTTCTGGTCATGGTTGAAAACCGGAAGTTGAGCATTATCTCGAAAAGGGTTAGATAAAGATTGATTTTGAGCTCATTTCCTTTGGGCTTACAAGACGTTACGGAAGCGGTACCTCAATGACCTTGACCACCTCTGTTATGGTCGAAAAGTCGAACTGAAAATTATCTCAAAAACGGTTTGAGATAAAGCCAAATTTGATATTCTTCCGACCAGTGGGCCTTGTAGGACTATGTACTAGGTGAGCTTGATCCCCTACTTCAATGGTCAATAGAAAAAACAGAACTTGACCATTATCTCGAAAATGTCACTAAATATATTAATTTTGAGCTTATTGTCGATCCATTAGACGTAACACAGGTTACATAGTTTATATTCTAAAGAGTTAAACTAAGCACTGATTTGAATTTACTGAATTCAGTTTCTTTTTTTCAAGCAGGCTTTGCGATTATTACATCAATTGCATAGATAAAATGTGAGGCATACATTAATAAAATTAAAATACTTGCAACACCTTTCAGACGTCAGCTTCAATAACAGTGACAGGGGCGAAAATGCAAATCAGGAAGTTCTAGGGACTGTTCCACCAGGACAATCAACGACTGAAACGTGCAATGTTGAAGGACGCGGTAATAAGTAACACTGTTGTGCTAACCCTGTGATTAGAATGACAAAAATGAGTTGCAGTTACAAAAGATAACACAACCTCTGAAACTATTGGAAACGTTGCTGACAATAGTACATTGCAAGACAATGTTGAACGGGGCGGTATAAAAGTGCCACAAACTTGGTGATTTTTAATTCCCTAGTTTATTGAATTCGTACGATTCGGTAAAGCATTTCCGCCTGGTTATTTTTTCCTCCATTATCTTGTCACTCAAAATTTTATATTCTTGAGACCAATGAGCCTTGTGGAACTATGTAAGCGGTAGCTCGGTGAGCTTGATCTGCTGCTTCAATGGTCAATAGAAAAAAACAGAAGTTGACCAGTGTCTCGATAATGGTTCTAATTATGTTGATTTTGAGCTTGTTTTCGACGTTACATAAAAGATATCTTGATGACCTTGCCCTAATTTGTCATGGTCGAGGCTAAACACCGAATGGTTAAGAAACCGAAAGTTGATCATTATCTCAAAAATGGAGACAGATAGCTTATTTTCTAGCCGTTGATCATTAGCTCAAAAACGGTTATAGATAAGGTGATTTTGAACTTATTTACCACCCATTGGAATAGGTTAGGTAACCTTTACCACCCATCAGTTTTTTTAAATAGCTAGCAGTTTATATTAATCCTGAATTTGTAATCTCCTAAAAAGGAACTATTATGATAAATCAAATATTTATTTTATTAAAAAATTATCTAAAACATAATTTTAATAATATACATATTTCAGTATTTTCAGAAACACGGGATATGGATTGTTTAATTTTTAGAGAAAGAACACATAATTCCAGAAGAAGAACTAGAAGAATTTGCAGACTTAGAAACTAAAGAATTGCATTTAAAAGCTTTTCAAAAGGAGTTAGCGGAGCCATGCTTGCGGGGTGAAAATAAAATCATTGTAGCCCCTACTAATAGTGGCAAAACATTCGTTGCTATGGCTATTGCAAAGGTAAAATTTCATACACATTTATTTATTATAAAACGCCAAATATTCAAATGTTCATAATTTCACGTCCTATGAGAATACAATCTTTCAGACCCATCTTGTATCAAATAATTCGAGATATTGTTTCTTTGCCACTATTTATGTAAATCTATTGTGTAGTTTTGCGTATTTCTACACCATATGACATGGGATAATTTATATTCACAGCATGTGACTAAATAGGGGTGGAGGGAGGATGAAGTTTTTTCTATTTTGATTGCTTGTTTTAGGCTCAATTAGAGAAACACAGGAATGCTTCTACAAATTTGATAGACAAGAAGGTTGTTTTTCTTGTGCCTAAAGTGTGCCTAGCGAAACAACAGCATGAGCAGTTCAGCACGTATTTACCGCAATACAACACGTGGCATATGACCGGACGAAACATTGAAAATTTCACCAAGAAAGTACCCATTGACATCATGTTTAAAGTTTTTGACGTCATTGTGATGACTGCACAAGTAGGTTCATGGATTTGTTTTAGAAACTAAAACTCAGCTATTTTAGTAAGTTATGTTATTTTAGTAAGATATTACAGTACACAGTTATTGTTTCCATGCTTCCTTCCCAGCAACACTAAGCTTGCAAAAACATTTATATAAAAATAGAAGTTCAAGCATTTCAATGACTTTAGTTAATAGCTGTGACTGACTTTCAGATTCTCGTCGATGGTCTAAAAGCTGGTCTTGTCTCGCTCCAAAAGATTTCTTTGTTAATTCTCGACGAATGTCATCGTACCAGTGGAGAAAATCCGATGAATAAAGTCATGAAGCAGTATTTATCGGAGAAAATTGACAAGAAAATATCTGAATTGCCACAGGTTACTAAAGAGAGATAGACAAATAGATTAAATGATATAGAGGTAGTTGGTTAGTTAGAGAGATACAGATAGCGATATAGTCGGATAGATAAACAGATAGATAGATAAATAGATAGATAGACAGATAGATAGAGAAAGTGAATGAGAGAGAGAGAGAGAGAGAGAGAGAGAGAGAGAGAGAGAGAGAGAGAGAGAGAGGAGAGCGGCGAGATGAGTCCACATATGTATAGATAGATAAATATATAGATACTTAGTTATAGACAGATAGATAGATAGATAGATAGATAGATAGATAGATAGATAGATAGATAGATAGAAGGGCAGATACAAAGATATAGAGATAGATATAAACCTATATATATATATATATATATAGAAAGACAGAATTTCCGATAAGCCGAAACGGTACTATGTTATTGCACGCAGATAGTTGGTTTAACTGCATCAGTCGGAATAGGAAAATGGAGGAAAGAAGATATAGAGACGACTGCAACCAATCACATCACAGGACTTTGCGCGCGACTCGATTCCACTATTCATATAGTTATCAAAGAAACTCAGTCATTGAAAGAGCACCAACAAAACAAAATTAAAAGTAAGTTATTGCAATTCACTCGGCATTAACTGAAACTAAACGCTATTGACTACAAAACTTAAAGATACTATATAGACCTGAAACTTCTGATGTGATCTATAAAGTCTGTTTTACAAATAACATTGCGTTTAAATTTTTTTCATACATATACAATTATTAATAAAATGAGACGACAATTACTTTACAGGGAACACGTCAGTATCAGCAAGGTCACATGACCAGTTCAAAGTTATTTTAGAGAAACAAATGCATGACATTGAAAAACAGTTCAACAACTTAAGAGGTAAAATATTTAATTTGTTAACAATATCTGGTTGTGGCATGACCTTTAATATGAAATAAACCATAAATAAAATTAATAAAGTTACGAGCCTTAAACACGACATGCTGCTTCATAGTTTGAATATTAATATGAAATGAGCAGATGTCTTTTAAACATAACATAACACATGGTTCTTATAAAGCGCAAACAACAGGTATGCTGATCTGTGCGCATTGCCTGATCTGTGCTTCTATGGTTTGTTAGAAGTTATACCAGCGTTAGAAAAAGAACTTCCTGTACTTTTTCCTGATGTTGGCACAATGCACTATGCGGCTAAAGTAGAAAGCCTACGAAGAAGCACAATAACAATGGAAGAGAAAAGGCGAGAGTATATGTCATACCTGGATTATCTCAAGGTGAACCAAATGGATGCTCCTAATATTGCCCTTTTCATGAGAGCGTAATAGCTAAAAATGATGCCAAGAACCCCATTTTAATATGGAATGCCATTATAACATTTAATGCTTAATTTTGATATCAAAATATAATTAAATATATTAAGAAAACAATGTAAATCTCATAAATTTATATTGTCCTATCGATTATTGAATTTTATAACTTAAAAAATTTAAAGGAGACATACATTGACATAAATTTAAGGAATGGTCAATTAAATTTTGAAGATGAAAACTTGAATAACAACACAATTTTTTAATCTCAAGAATTGCTTCTTTTTCTGCATAGTAAAAAAATTAAAGAAAGATTCTGCATAGAAGGGCCAACAATATTTATTTACAGACGTGTGCTTCTCAATTCTCTATTTAAAAATAGACTGATATTTTGATGTCAAATATCAATTTTCGAAATCAAATAATCATTTGCAGATTTCAAAATACAAATAAAAATAGTTCCATTCTGAAATTATGATATCTAAAATAAATTCTTGATATCACTAAAAGAAAAATGAATTATTGAGCTCAAAATTGATATTTTGATCTCAAATATTTCATATCAAGAATTGAATTTTTGATCTCAAAAAATCTAAATATTTATTGATATCAAAAGTTACATTTTGAGATCAAGAATACATTTAGAGATATCAAAAATACAAATATAGATAGCTAAAATTAATTCTTGATATCAAAAAATCAATTTTTGAGATCAAAAATTAATTCTTGATATCAACAATTCCTAAAAATGTGAAAACGGCATTCCGTATTTTACAACATAGTAATAATAATAAAAATAATAATAATGATAATAATGTGTCACATTTTTAGATTTACAACGCAACATTGCGTTTACATGAAGACTGTCAAGCGACAGAGTCATTGCAGTATATGAAAGATGAAATAACTACTATAAATGAAAGTGGAGAAAACAATCAAGTGGAAGAACAACTTTATCAGTCATTCAAAGGTATGCACGTATCAGTACGGTATGCTAAATTTCAAGCAACTGCACACCTGATTACATGACCCTGGCCATAAATAGCTGCACAAGCATGTTCCGGCCCCGTCTGTGCGGTTAGAAACGTCAGTGCTGTTTTAACTTTCTCACTAAATAAAAATACAATTAATATTTCAAAAATAGTGTAGATATTCTGTATCTAAATTAAAAAAAGTGAATCATTTAATATTTCTTTTTAAATTTATTTAAAACAAAGTACAACTCGCAGTTTTGTTGCTACAAATATGTTTTGTTATTGTAGATAAAGCAGCAGATTTGGAACGCATAGCCAGGGCAGATGTTAATCCAAAATTGATGAAATTAAAAAACCTTATCCTTGGACAATTAGTGTAGGCCCCTTGATCTCATTTACTAAAATTCTTTACTATAATAATGGAAACAAAGCTGCTATGAAACATGGCAAACATAGACTAAGGCATGTTGTTATGCAGTTACACAAATAAAATTTTGACTTTCAACTTTTTATATAAAATAATTTGTGTTCTTAAGAAAATTTTAACTTTCTTAGCATGGCATTCGGGTGACATATTAGAAACTGAATGAGTAATCCAAAAAATGTTAATAATGTGTTTAAATAAGGAACAAATAAAAGTATTGTTTGATTAGTATGCCAATATATGTAAGATATATGAATGGCAGTATTGATTATGCTTAGATTATAGCTTATTAATAATGCCACTATTTCCCGTCCAAAAGGCCATGGTATTAACATGGTTCAACAGTTCTATGTAAATGAGGTAAAAAATCGTGTAATTGCACTACAATACTATCGAAGTGCATTAACCGATATACAATTGTTTAAAATAATTAATCATCGGTGTTGTAAAATTGTGTTGCCATAGAAAAGATGAAAGCGAAAAGGCCCAGGCTATCGTCATAGTATCTACTCGTGCTTTGACCGTTGCCATAGAGAGGTTCCTTAAGAACGACGCTGACATAGAAGAACAGAACATCCCAGTTGGACGATTTGTAGGAAGTAGCGCTCATCAAGAAAAAGCAGGTTCCTTATTTCCTCCTTTTTCTCATCACAGGAGAAAACGTATAGAATTATTGGATGTGTACCTTTATTAACGTTATTTTTAGTGTTAAAGGAAAGACCACTTACTATAATTTATTGATCCATTTATATTCATCTTAGGCACACCTTGAGGCCTGTTTTTAAAGAATCAATTAAATAAAGGTTTCCTATTGTCAGTATTGCAACTTCAGTACTTGGTACTCAGGGGGGGGGGGCACTCTGGTACCAAATGACTACCATGCTTTTCCGAGACCTTTGAAACAATTCCTAAACAAGGCGGGCTCAGCTAGAAATGATACCCTTTTGACACCAAACAGTTCATTTCTGAAAGAGTCCTCTTTTTTGTGGGTAACGAGGATTGCTTAATACAATATAAATATCACCCCCTTTCACGAAATTGGCAATACGCGCGGACAGCACATGACCTCAGAACTGTCCCTCTTTCTAAGCATTTTACGGACACGCATGATAACACATGTGATACCAAGCGCCCCTCCCATCCCCAGGGGGGTGGGAGCTAAGTAATGGTCCTGTGTTGTGTATGAACGCTAACTCACAGAAATAGGGTTAGTAATCCCAAAACACCTTGTTTCACTGTGAACGGATACAGTAAAGAAAAAGGCTCGGTTTGTATTCGTTAACGGGATAAAGCAGATAAGATCAAATAAGATCACGATGAATTTAAAATTAACGCGTAAGGAGTCTTCGTGCTATTCAACAAAACATCAAAAAATGCAATTATCACCATCAAGTGCTATCCTGTACCGAAACTATGCAAAATACTAAGGTTGAATAATTCCACTACTGTGCAATAAAAACAGATAACACTAAACTAATGCTAATTGATTAAAGAAGTTCGGTAAGCAATAGAGCAAGCAAATGCTATCTTTTACAGAATAAAGACATCTATTTTTGAATTTTGTACAAAGGAATGAGCAATACTGAGTGGAACAATACATTAGATCACTTCAAAGCCAGACGAATCCGGATCCTCGTAAGCACTAACGTGGTAGAGGAAGGACTTGATATTCCGGAATGTAGCCTATTGGTAAATTATGAACGGACTCAAGACGAAATTTCAAAAGTTCAGTCCGAAGGTTTGTTCTTCTGTCACAGGAATTCAGTAGTTAACAACAGTTATCAATCAAAATATTTCAACAAAATGTCTCTAGCTCAGAACTATTTAAAGAAAGTTAAGAACGGTTGCCAAGTTATTTAACACTAAAATCCAGAATTATTAGAAAGCAATTTTATATACAAATTGATTTCCACTGCAACAGTTGTGGATATTGAAACTGCTAAACCGTAAAATTAATCACATAAATAAATATAACTCGTGAAACATATGTCATAAATCCAGTATTGCCCCCACCCATGAGGATGCAGCCCACTTATGCAGCCCTCTATGAGGGTTACCTTTTGTACAGATTTTTCTACAGTCCACATGTCCTGCCATACAAGGGTGAAGATTTTACATTTTGTTCAGATTTGTGTAAAATCCAGACGCTCGCGCATTCACACTGGTTCTGGGTGCAGTGTTTCCTACTCCCAATCAGACAGTATAATATGACAATATCAAACATCACAAACCGTTGAACTGTAGTTCTTTGATTAATACCACTCTGAAATTACCCCCATATCCCATTTTATTGTGCCTTTTAGGTTGTATATTAAGTAAAATATGCATAAAATTGAAGTCCACGTTGATGAATTTTTTGCACATTCAATAAAATCAGAAAATGTGAAAATATATTGTATTTTCATTTTTGTGAACTATATTTGAGATAAAAACGAATTTAGCATCTGTGATTGCGGTGGAGATTTATAAGTTGCCCTAATATGATTTTTTTTCCACCAAATCACAATGAAAATTAAATGGCTGGTGCTTTTAAAAATTTTAAATTTTTTAAAAGGTCGAGCCAGGGCAAAGAATGCGTTGCTAGCAATAATCAGCACATCAGATAGCCACGTATTCGCCAAAGACGCAATCAATGAAGAAAGAGTAAACTTGATGACAACGACATTAAAAAAACTCTTTCACATGGACTCTCAAGTTCTCAAACAACGAATAGGCAAGCTCCAGGAGGATGGAGTCAATGCTGAAAATCTCCGACAAGAGCAAATGGCACAGCAAAATCAATCCAGGGTTCAATCTGCGCATCAGTTTCACTTGATATGCTGCCGATGCGAGTCTTTTGTGTGCAAGGCTGAAGACATTCGACTCTATCACGAAGCAAAACATCACGTTGTTGTTGATCCTGAATTTGTATCCCGCATCTGTTACAAGCCCTTGACAAGAAAGAGTACCATCATGCCTGGAGGCCTGTTAAAAGTGAAAAAAATTCACTGCAAAAAGTGCACGAAGCAAGACTGGGGAGTAAAATCACTTTATGATGGCAAATCCAAAATCGTTCATATTCTAGCCAAAGATAAATTCTTTTTGGTCAGTTCAAAAGGTAAAAAAGTTTTATTTAGAAAGTGGGATGATGCTCCGTTTCATTTTGATGCGATTGAACTTGGAGAATTGTTGTCTCTCTGTCATGAGGAAATATTGTAATAACTTTCACTAATATGACCTCACGTCGTGAGACATTATCGATGTGTTTAAATTACACTATGTTGTGGAATGTCTGTAAAAAACTTCAGTTCCTACAGAAAGCACAAACTCGACACAGCTAACATTGATGAATGACATCATCGTGTCGTGTTTATATTAATCTAAAATAGAATCAATAACTTTTTTATTTCATATTAAATAGTAAAACTATTATAAAGTAGAAAAATGACCAGAAATCGTACTTGTTAATGTCTTATAAATTACGTAATGATCAACAAATTCAACTGACATTCAGTACTTGATAACTAAATAGAATATAAATTTCTCTGCATAAAGAAATTATGATGGTGATAAACAATATATATATATATATATATATAAACCAGGATATTTGTACACATATAATGGATAGTGTAAAGCACTTATAAGTAATTTATTACTGTGTTAAATATATTGGCGACAGATCAGGAAGCTTAGCATATCCAAAAAGCTGTTAACAATTTATTTCCCATTGTTCGCTCAGGTCTCTCAGGACAATAGTTGTGCACATTATAATGCATTAGCAACATTTAGTGTCGGTCTGTTTTTGAATGGAATTCTTTGAACGATGCCAGTAGATTTAGAACCACATTGACATAAAAGCTGTCCATATTTTAGAATTAGTATATTTAACTCATGAAAATTGTACTGAGTAGCAAGGGCGTTAATACAGATCCGTAGGCCCCATAGTTAAGGAGTAGGGTTTGTGTGGTGGGAAAATGGCTGACACAATACCGTAACGTCATGATCTATTTATAGCAGCACATACCTGAATTTATGCTGACGGGGTGTGCGTAGTATGTAAGGGGCAAAGTGGTGGTATTTAAATGCGTGCATGTGTACATAATACGGGTAACCCCGAGTGCAGTCATGTGTGTAATAAGGGGTTGAGTTGTATGGTTAGTAAAGTGATGGTATTTAAATGCATTGAGGCGTGTAATTCTGTAAACATTTTCTATAGGGAAACGGGGTGTGGCTTGCAATGTCACAGTGTACTAAAAGGTCTGTTTAACATTCACGCTTTATATAAAAAGACGGAGTGTGTAGTTAGTGTGTATTATGTAAAGGGTAGTTACAGCAAGGGATAAGTTGATTCGATGCAGTGGGTTATATGACACCGCCATCGCCGCCACCACCACCGCCGCCGCCACCACTACCACCGCTGCCACCACCACCACCGCCGCCACCACCGCCGCCGCCACCACCGCCGCCGCCACCACCACCACAACCGCCGCCGCAAGATATGGAAGTACTTGACGCACCGACACATATATTCCACCATCCTTGTTCTATCACTTGTTTAGCACCGACAGGTGGTGGCATATATGTGTCGGTGCGTCAAGTAATTCCATATCTTGCGGCGGCGGTTGTGGTTGTGGTGGCAGCGGTGGTAGTGGTGGCGGCGGCGGTGGTGGTGGCGGCGATGGCGGTGTCATATAACCCACTGCATCGAATCAACTTATCCCTTGCTGTAACTACCCTTTACATAATACACACTAACTACACACTCCGTCTTTTTATATAAAGCGTGAATGTTAAACAGACCTTTTAGTACACTGTGACATTGCAAGCCACACCCCGTTTCCCTATAGAAAATGTTTACAGAATTACACGCCTCAATGCATTTAAATACCATCACTTTACTAACCATACAACTCTACACCTTATTACACACATGACTGCACTCGGGGTTACCCGTATTATGTACACATGCACGCATTTAAATACCACCACTTTGCCCCTTACATACTACGCACACCCCGTCAGCATAAATTCAGGTATGTGCTGCTATAAATAGATCATGACGTTACGGTATTGTGTCAGCCATTTTCCCACCACACAAACCCTACTCCTTAACTATGGGGCCTACGGATCTGTATTAACGCCCTTGCTTCTGTATTGCATGAAAATTTTCATGCGTATTTTAAAGTATTATTTTTCATACCTGGGAGTTTCAATAGTTTGATATTTTACAATGCGTTGTTGTTGTTGCTCTCTCTTCCCAATACCACAAGTTGTTGCTATGGATTATCTTGGTTTGCATTCATTTTTTGTCATTCGTTCTTTCATTTAATGTTTTATTTCTGAAGTGAATTACAAAAACAAAGCTTGCACAAATATATCACCTTTTGATAAAAAACGCAATTTTAGATTCAGATTCAGATTCAGAAAGGGACAAAGCATAAGCTGAGCTGATTGACTGCTTGTCCAATACAATGCTCATATGTATGTGTAAGCAACTTCTAAAATAACAAAAGATCTAAATTTCTAGTTAGTTTGCCGCTATTGTTTTTAGTTCACAATTTTTAGTTTTAGATGCCAAAAACATAAACACCCAAAAGGAACATTCTCAAGCGAAAGCACAAAAGAAATATGCAGCACAACTATCAACTGTGAGACTCTGTAAAACAAAAATATATCACTAGGTTGTTAGGTCGTATATGAGGAGATTAAACTAAACTTTAACTGAGATATAAACGAATTTTAGCTGCTGATATTCTTTAAAGCATTTGGCAACGAGTTCTAGAATTTTACCCGAACTATGCTGACATAGTGTTGCTTTAACGTGGTTCTTACATAACAACTTAAGAATTTTCCGTGTTGTTTTGTTTTTCTGTCATTTTGTACCTTTTGTACCTCCAGGGAGAAGGTTATATTTTGCTTTAAACATGATAACTAGTGTTTTAAGTTTGATGATATCGTAAAAGGTAACAATTTCAAAGAATGAAACAATTGTTGAATATGCGTTAGTTTAGGTGCCTTAATACTTAATCTTCATGCATAAAGAATATCGCTGTTCTAGTCTGTCAACTTTTTCATTTATTAGCTCACTGATCTCTTTCAAATTAGTAACCAGGGAAGGCCACTTGGTAGCTTGTCTGTTAGTATTCGGGGTAGGTGACTTTGCTGCTTGTATATGATGCATAATGTTTGTGTATTTTTTTAACCAAGCTTATTCCGTGCATAAAAATTATTTCCTAACACGGGAATAATTTAGCATCCAGTGAGTATTTTAAAAAAAAGTTTTCGTTAAGTTGACATTTCACGTTTAAAATGATGTCGGCATCTTGGTAATGAAGATTAATATTGGTCAAATTTTGCATTCCACGCTTAAAGAGTCATTTGGAACTGTCAATGATATGCAAAGAATTAAAGCCATAACTGCGTGCAATGTAATCAAGTTGTAACCAAGCTGTAACAATTGGATGTATAGTTAGTAAACCGTAACGAAGTGCAAGATAACAAGGTAGATATTATGAAACCAAAGCTAAAACTGGCTGCATGGTAACAAAACTGTTGCTTAGTTGTCGTTGAAACTTTGAAATCGGGCATTTGTGATAAAAACTGATTTAATTTTAAGTAAGCTCTAAATATAACATGTAACGGTCGCCCACTACTTCATGTATGGACGACGACATTGCGACCCCGTGTGTCCACCCTGGAATTATTTAATAATTATAGAACATTGGCATAAAATAACACTTTATTAAGTAACAACAGCAAGTCAGAATTTGTGTTTTGATTTATATTCTATTTCCTTAATTTTGAAGTTTGCGATATTTTCGAAATGTAATTGGATGATTTAGTTAGCTAAGAACAGAGTTATTTAAATACAAAATTGCTTTCTTTTATTATCTTGAATTACAATAACATTGCCAATGTTGTATCATAACGCAACAATTACTTGGAATTAAATACTACAATTCTGCCGATTGCTTTCACTACAGTGGCAATGTTTGCTAGTTACATTGTCTTAAGTTTGTTCAGTGATATAAATAAACATATTCTAAAGTACAAAAGTAAAGTTTTTAACACAGTACATCCAGGCCACATAGGGGTGAATGGAATCTGGAGTGAATAGGGGTGGTAAAGTCTTACTGATCGAATACGTCATCAAACATGTCTGACTCGAGTTTGGCTCTTCCTCTAGCTCTTGGGTATTAATTCTGGAATCACCGTGCATGGAAAAGATTGACGAAATGTATGGATACTGGCATCATTTTTCTTTTTAGTTTCAGGATTATTTAAGCTAGATGTGAGATAACGCCTTCAGAGCAGGAGTAGGAAATAAGGAATCACCAGTTCTGTAACTGCGACACTCAAAGTAGCCAGTAAAAGAAATTACTTATTGTCTGTGCAGAGTACACACTTTCATAAGTTGGTCATGTATCGATACACTCAAGCCAAGCTTTCCTTTAAATTCTCGATTCTCCTGTTAAAAGATACATTCTGAAGGACCACACTCCATGGATATTTGTGATATTAAAAGTGGAATATAAAATTAGAATTAATATCGCTTTATTTATTTACCAATCCAAAAATAAATAGAAATGTCAATTTTCGCTCCTTCAGTTTTCGACATACCACTAGCTTAATCGATTTTCGGCATACTGGTTTTTGTTCTGAAAGAACTTGATTTCACCTAGTGGAACTATTAACAAATGTGGGGAGTGGGCATGAAGACTGGAGCAGTTCATTGTCAGCCTTACATGTTACAATAAAATATTGAATTTTGGAATTATTGAATTTCTTCTTGATATGGAACTCTGTATTACTTGAAAGGACAAAATTATGCCAAAGTTAAGTTAATTGCAATAGAACTGTACAAATCAAAACAAAATAATGATATTAACATTAAACGCAAGATATTTCCACGACTATAAGGGTAAAAATTAAGAGCTGTTGAAGGTCTAAAGAACCTTACAGTATTTAATTGTACTGATGTGTAATATCTTGATAGTAATTAAATTCACTACATCTTTACTAGATCGGAAACAAAACAGTTCGGTGAAAAAACATGGAAAATGTCTTTTAAAAATAATGATGTATCTAAAATGTTTATCGGTTTATCATTGTTGCATAAGTGTGTTTTAGAACCTTTGAATTCCAGAGATCGAGTGGTCAGCATATGTGTATATAATTTACAGAAAATTGCTTACATTATAATTTTCCTGTGCTTGAAAGTGCATTTCCCTCTCATTTTAAAGCTCTTTGATCCCGAACTGCTCCAGATCGATAAATATGTCTCAAGAGTCGAGTGAGCAAAGTAATCAAACCAGCTTATAATTAGTTCACTGATGTAAATATATTAAAAAAAAACACCAGCGTCATTGTTCAAGCTAGCCGTTGTACCTCGAGGACCCCCGAAACTGGATATTCTAAAATTAAAACGAACAAAAACAAAAATAAAAAGTTCGCCGTTACTGTGTTGCTGCAGTAATTCACGTTTCTTGTCATTTACCAGCCTAAGATGTAGCCTGCAGCGTAGTTTAAAACAAGATAAAGATGCGTTACCTACTGCAAATGTGATGGCAAAGCAAACAGCAGCAAATATACAAGAAAAATATCCGGTGAATTTTGTTATGTTTTCGTCTTTAAATGTAAAGTATAAGATAAGAGAAGTAGTTGCTAAACTCAAATTACTTTATCTTAAAATATGGTGATATTTAAATATATACTAGCTTCCTTCACTGCTAGCTTTATGTTAACTCTGAACATACTTTATAGACATTCGAAGTCTTGTTGAAAATAATCTTCCTTGTTAGTTTAAAGCATTGTAAATAGCTGGCATTTTAGTTTTCCATTCATTTTATTTAGAAGAGTAAAAGCAAAACTGACATTTATTCATAACCACAAACAAAATTTTGGAAGCTGGGTCTTCATGTCGTCTAGTTTTTCGTACGTAATTTTCCCACATCATTATTTTCCCTACACTGTTGTCTACAACCTGCTAAATGTTAAGTATTAAACATACCAACTCTATGATATCCACATGCTTTACTTTTCTTCTCACCTGTCTATTTTATCCATTTTGTAAAAATGCTTTTAATTAATTTTATTTTGATTGAAAGACACAATCTGTTTTCCCATTTTTATTGCATATCTAAAAGTGATAGAAGCGTAACATATATCTGTATGTTCAAGTTTATTTACACTAGAACAAAAGGCTAATGTCGCGGAATGGATTGACTTAAAATAAACACAGCGAGTTCCATCAGACAAAAGAGAGTTTGAAAGAAATGGTTTCCAAAAAAGGGAAGCAAGTATTTCTTCAATTTAATTTCTGAAGGATAATGGAGGGGGTAAAAATACGATGTCAGGCCGAACAATAGGCTAAAGTTTGAGTAAATGACGTCATCAGTGTCAAGTGACGT
The DNA here is from genome assembly GCA_949752745.1 of Protula sp. h YS-2021. Taxonomy (NCBI): domain Eukaryota; kingdom Metazoa; phylum Annelida; class Polychaeta; order Sabellida; family Serpulidae; genus Protula; species Protula sp. h YS-2021. The sequence continues at coordinate 69,662,207 of OX457029.1, forward strand.
CATTTGTGACATCATCAATAAAAATGTTTTTACACTAGAACAAAAGGCTAATGTCACGGAATGGAGTTGTGGAAGTTATCAAACCTACAAAATAATTAACGTCCAGTGTTAAATAACTTCCTAGCATTAATCGGATCTCTCAAATAGGTAAATAATTTGTAATGTGTTTATACAGAAAGGTTAGCAGTGGCATTTATTAATTTCTAAGCGCTTATCAAATAAATTTGCTTTTAAAAACAACAGACTTTACAAACAAATTAATGCAGTGCTATCACCGTCAGAGGGCAAAGCTAATCTTTAAGCCAAAGCGTTTTTCAAGATTAATTTATAATTACAATCAATGTTACACAATTTCAATTACAGAATAACATTACATTTTATATTTAAATAAGCCTGAAATTTTCCACAAAAAGTGATAAATTTAGACTTGATATTAACTTCGAATTAGTCGTGCGTCATGCATTTTGTTGTTGCTTTTTAACCACCCAGACATATTGTGACGGAAAACCGAAATAGGGTACATGTATAAAGAGCTACATATAATAATTAATCAGTTTGATTGTGACTTTCAGATACAGCTTATTAAAACTATAGACAAACGTTGATTTGAAAATATCGTGGGCTCATTTTTAGCTTTACATAAGAGAATTTTTCCTAGACGGCGCCAACAGACAAATTGATATGATCCATGTATATAAAAATCGTTCACTATGTTGAAAATTTCTGCATTTGAGCATTGAGCTTTACTTTAAGGGTCAAGCGAAACTTATAAACATGTAAAGTTTTATTACTGAACTTTCTCATGTTGCCAGATTTCACATGGGAGTGTTTGGGAATATACTGACGAATTCGGTATAATTCAAATTTATTTTGATATGGTCAAATGCGCTGGTCTCTGTAGTTGATGTCTATTTGTTCTGGTTCTTCTATTTTGCAGAAACATGTGTTTTCATTTGCCTCTAAGATCTCGTAGTAATTAGATTTAAAAGACTGAAAGACCATTATCACATCTAAGTAGAGCATAACATTATATGCGTTTATATTTACAAATACATATTTTAGTGTAGTGTAACTTTACTTTACATATATCGGGAGGATGTGCCTATAGCATTTTACGCGCGCTCTTTCCAATTTCAAAATTAATATTTGCCTGAAGTTAAGTAATTACTGAGTAAAACACCAAAGCTTATTCATAGTAGCTCATAGAAAATATAATATAGCATACTCTTCAATTACATGTTTTTGAAAAATAGCAAGTAAACTAAAATAAAAATAAAACAAAAGCAAATATCTCTCCTGTACTTCCATATTATCGGATATGAAGCTCTGATAAGCATATCCGTTCTTAATTTTAGGCTGAATAGCTTAGAAGGTGAATATTGATTTGTCCAGATGCATGTTGAATATTATTTATCCAAATGTAATTATTTTGAAACAATTTATTAATATCACTAAGTAGGTGTCTATTTACAATGCAACCGCGGCAATAGAATGCGAAACACTTTTTGAAATAGCAAGTAATGTTATGATATTACATGAAAACAAAGTAGTAAGTAAGTTTTTGGAACTTTGAAGCTTTTCTACATGAGTTTAACAACCACATTGTATTATACAGAAAGATTGCCTCATCTGAGATATTACAAAATAGACACATTTCTGGTAGGAGTAACCTGCTAATGTTAAGACTGTTTCACATGAAAGTGACTTTATCTATTTAAGTTAATAGGAAGTTTTAAAGCTAGTGATTTAATGTATATTTAGTGTATATTTGCATACTTAATTCAACATCCTATGCATAAAAGTAGGTTGTGAGCTCAAAGATAGTCTTGAATTCAACCTAAAATTATTCAGTCTAGAATTTGTAGGTCACATGTTCTCGATCTAGTGAAAGTGACGTCTTTCAACTGTAAAATCAACGCTTGACATTTGCTTAACCTATTACTCTGTTTTGAGGGTTTCATACATAGGCTGTGCGTTTGCATACTCAGGTCCCGATAGCGTGTTTCCATCTAGCGATTTGTAGGTGCTCCTGTCATTGATCTCGTATATACCAGTCTCGCACTTATCCATTGGTCTGTTTTGATTTTCATCATCAGTAATGGCTGACATAACCACTGGCGGAGCTGTGTGTTCTTTATTTACACTATTTAGAGACGTGGCGTTTCTGTAAAAAAAGTTACTCATCCTTACTTTATGTGTATCCAAATATAATCAAATCATGCAAATTTGAATAACTAACTAATAACGCAATTTACATTATTAAACAGCGAAACATTACAGAAGACACCTGTATAAGTTTAAAGCAACTTTTGTAGTTTTCGTAACCTTTTTATTTTGAGGATAATTATGATGGCAATTCCAATGGCGACCACAACTGAAGCACCGACAACGCCCCCAACTGCATAATGTGCTGCAGCACCAACAGTGGAACAAGCCACACAGCCTGGAATTTCTGAAAGGGACATGAACGAACATTAAATATGTATGAATAATCGCTGACCAGTATTATCAGTGAGAGAAGGTCAATGTTTGCTTACGTAATTTTTTATGTTTGCATCGTGTCTTGAATGAAGTATTTATTCAGTTTTTCTGCAGGTGATGTGAAATTATTTCTCTCGGAATAGATAAGACCAGCTTAAACAAAACTCCACAAAGGCTTCAGCCACACCGTATCACCGGTGGTATCTCAAAGGACTGGAACGCGCAACAGCCATGAACAGATGAACGATAATAAAAGAGCCTAAGAATATTAACTCCTCACCAACTAATGAAATCCCAGACAGTTTGTAGTGATGCAGTAACCTTTCTGGGACAATAATAGTTCCATAATAAGCGAAATAAAGAACGTAGTTCTATGTGCGCATTTCTTAAAAGAATCTGAATCGAACGAACTTTGGATCATTCTAATCGTAAACAAGCAAATAAAAGAATGTTATAAATGCAAAAAGTTTAAACTAATGTCAATAAAATTGTAAGTATTGAAATAAAAAATGGGAAATATTTCTTAGGTTCTTATGATTGCAGTGGTGTTATCAACGGCCCTGAAGAAACTTTGATGCATAAGTTTAGGTAAAGCATCAAAGCATTTCGTTTGGAAAAACCATTTAGAGACTTCGACTTTTGGAATTAACTACGAGAAAGAAAAGAAAAGGTGGGAACTTGCTGTGAAAAGCCTTTATTGCTTATCGTTAATCACAATGATGATTAAAAAAGGAGAGGGGTAGACTGTGAAAGAAAAAACATGGGTGACGTCGTTCCGAGGACAAAAAGTTTGGAGAAGCTAGCTAGCAGTCAAATAATAATGTCCTAATTAAGCTGCTCAACGGTTATGAAGAAATAATACAAATTCAATGTGGCGAAGCCGAACAGACTTAGTACAACTATGAAATAATCAATTAAAACAGTAAAGTCTATTTGAGAACGTTTTAGAAAAAAAATTAAGTAAATATAAAACATACAAAAATATGATAAAAGCATATTTTAATCGTAATTCACGTCGAACCTCGTTTGTTACTACAAAGAGTGAAATTGAAATATATATCCTTGATGTTGGAAGAAAATTCTACGAATTGGCGGAAATTCTAAACGGTCAAGAGCAGATTAAACAAACGGGACAGGGCAGATAAAGTTTAGCCAATTTTTCAAATACCAAAAATCTCTATTAATTGTTTCATGGTCTGAAAACTGTTTTTGTTTCCACATATACCACAGCCAAATACGGTAAAATTGAAAAGATCTGTGTTAGCACATCAGTAGTATATCAGGAGTGATAATAGCCAGATTACACTATTTGAAAACATACAATCTTTTACTCGTCAACCAAAATAGTCTACAAGAAAAATGCAGTAAGAGACTGAAAAGAGATGTTTGTGGCCGTCTCATAGCAAGAGTCCTGCAAGCACTGCGAGAAGTTGTTTCCAAAACACGAGCAGAAACCCATTAATTATCATATCACATCAACGCATGGTCTACAGATAACTGTGCGGACATTTATAATCATCAAAATTAAACATTAGGCATTGGAACCGATTCAACACCTGAAGAGCTGACAGAAGTTGTGTGGCAAAGGTTCAGAGACGCAGCTGCTAAAACATCTGTCATGAATTTAACAACTGAAGTAAAAATGTGCAAAAAAGTAGTCAATGGGCTACAATGAGGAACTATCAAGAGCTTGCCGTCAATACTCATGTGGGTGAAACCAACGGATTATTAATACCTTAAAACTACCTAAGTTATTATAAAGAGGGAACGCTACATCAACCTAGCCTGTTTACCTTTTCAATAGCAAGCGTTGGGTGCGTGTTCGCAAATGGATCTAACTTTAATATAGTTGAAGACAAATGCAACCTTTGGAACTATATTGTTACGCAATGTGAAGAACCGATTTTGATTGGTGAATTCAGCTTTTAAAGGAACTATCAATTTTTGTACTGGGGAGTTTTTTTAATTACATGATTTTTTTGCGTGCCTCCCGGTGTCTTTATAAAAACATCAAGCATCGACAGTCCGGACTAATGTGTACGTACAAGATAATGGTGGAACTGATGTAAGCACACCACATACAATAACCAAGCTGGTACTGAAATTCCGCATTTCCTTTTTTTATCTTTCGTTTCTTGAAGTGTGATTGTCATGGCGATATTTGCCCTTTACTTCGTAAATAGCTTAGTTTTGGGTACTTAAAGTCGTTCATATAGTTCAATGCGCCCATTTATTACTCGTAAAAGGGCGCTTTCTTGACATAATGAAACAGTCAGTACAAAGAAGGTAAAAGAATAACATGATATTTTATTTCAAGTATATTAACGTAACCAGCTCTTACTAAATTCAGTCATTTAGCGTTTTTGGCACTGGAAAGGCGAAGTATCCTACATATGTCGATTTATGTCAAAATTCTTTCTGTGGACAGATAATTCATAGTTTTTTTTATATACTAGAGCGTCCAATTTAACACAACTTTATTCAAACTTATCATAGACAGAGATGTGATTAAGCTGCGCCTCGCATTTAGTAGTTTATTAATCTGGGGCTGGGCATTTACAGATCTTTAATAGCGGCGATACTTTCAAACAGCGTTGTAGAAGAATCGTAATACTATTCATTGCATTCCCTTTCCCATGCACAGACGCATAGATTACAATTAAGTAACTAACCCACTGCCTCATAAATTTTAAGATTTGAATATATGATGAGGTATCATGAAGAAATTTCTAATACAATGAGGAACATTTTTTTCAGCCATTGGAAAGGACTGAAACTCTTAACCAGACCATTTTCTTCAGTTTTCCTAACACTAAGTGAGTTTCGGACTATCTAATGTCTTTCCTATCAAGAGCAGTCCTTGTTAATCATATCATAACTATATATTTGTAATGTTCGTTGTGATGCTGCAACATAACCATCAGCTGATATTTCTATATCTACAGATTGCTTGAATACATGTTAGATAAATACGATTATGTATGCAAATAATTATACCACATTTCATTTCCATCTAATTATCACAAAGTATGCTAAACCGCATGGTCTGAATGAGTTATAAACAACAACTGGAGTCCTCATTTATTCTACAAGATAATGCAAAATACATATCAAATTAAATGAAAACATTATTTGACATTAAAATTATGATACTTTAATATTCCTACCTCTGTTGCATGTGACTCCGTGATATCCACTCTTACATCCCCCTACACAAACCCCGTCATTTGGCATACATCTGCTTGAATTGAGGCAGTTTTTAGAACATCTTTTGCTACAGTTTTGGCCGAATTTGTTGGAGGGACACTCTGTAACATGTTCTACACAGATTTCAATTTCTCACATTTTTGGTACTAAACTGAGACAATGAAGCATCACGGTGCATCTAGCAATGCGCATCTGGCCTGAGATTTGATGTACCGTAAAATATAGAAACAGAAGAAACCATAATTGTACTAACGATAAACTTAAGTAAAACTTTTAAAATTAAAATTAAGTAGAACTAAATATGCTATGAAAAGGAAATGAAGTGAATGTTTCTGTTTTAATTGTCTGAAATAAGTATTCATTTTCTGTTAAATAAAGGTTTGGCAATGCCCGAATACTGTAGAAGTAAACGACAGGAAAGAATTTAGCTCCATGGCCCAGCATTGTAAATAAAAAAGCAGTACAGCAACGCCAAACCCTGTTTAACTGATGTAAGTTTAAATTTAAGACTACACAAAAATAAACAAGGCAGAGCTATAGGTACACTTTAACGTTGTGGCATTTGAACAGAAACATAAAATAAAAAAATGTTGGTGGAATCGATTTGGCAGTTCATAGCTGGTTCAATTAATGTTTATCTGCAATGCCTCTGTCGTATTTGCCATTTACATCCACATACAGTAATGTGCTGAGAATAAATGGTATATAAAGTCCACTTTTTATATTTAGCATAGAACTGCATCAAGCAATGTTGACTACAGGTTGACTTCAACGATGCATTGCTTGCAAAATAATTATGCAGCATTATATCTTAAAAATTAACCCTTATAATGCTGTACAATTCTTTTTACTTTCCGATACTAATTTTATAAATATCACTTAACGTATTAGAACTTCCATTGCAGTTTTGCTACTGTCATACTTGTAGAAATCTCCCGTTCTAAAATTTCTTGAGTTCGAAATTTATTTTTGAAAATTCAAGACTTTTCTGAACAGGTATTTTGCGTTACAAGTGTCTAGCATAAACACACTAGGATTTTAAGGTTTCAGTTCAAGATTTCAGTTGTGCACTAGACAATTGTACCACGATGAAATTTCTATTTTTTCATACTATATTCTCACAATATGCTAGCATATAGACTAAACTCTTTTCGGGTTTAATTTGTTGTCCACAAGGTTAATAGTATTGAAGGGATGCAACAGAATGCTGCTAGGTCACGCCGCATCTAATCTTCTATAACGTAGACAACTACTGTTTTTCATTTGAGCCCATTGGACAAGAGTATCAAATATCCTGAAGGATAAGTTGGTTTTCCTTGTTAGCGCGTATAATGCTTTGGAGTTCCGGGGGGGGGGGGGGGGGAGGGGGTAAGCTGGTTGTGTCAAGATTTTGAAGGCGAGCAAAGTCGAAATACAGTAGTTTTTATTGTTTTTCTCTTTGATCTGACACATTATCAGTTAAGACCTGTTTCTTCGGGTTTTTGGGATAAACCATACAAACAATCGGCTTTGGGTGATTATGAATGGTGCTACTCTGGTTTTATTTTAATCGTCTTTTATTAACTAAACTGGTGATTGTTATATCCAGCATTTTCTAAGGAACCTTCCTCTCATGAACAGATTCGGAAGTAATGAGTCACTATTTCTCTGACATACTTATCCAAGCTTTTTCTAGTTTTTACGCTGTTATGTTTTTAATTTTATTTTACTAATTTCTAGAGGGTGTGCAGTGTCATTGCAGCACATGGAGCGTAAAGACGATCTTCACAATTTGTAAACCAAATTTTTGTTTTACGACATGGTCGAGCTCAAAAGTTCTATGAAACATTGTCTAACAGTTGGATTTTGCAGATAGTGGCAACCATTGTTAAATGGAAATGCTCCAGTAAATGTCTCGTGGAAGCAGTCCTTGGTCCCTGGTACCTGCAGACATATACAGTATTGGAACGTTGGTTCTTACTGCATTTAAGCTGACAGAAAAGCACTTAGAAGTAATTGGCCTCCTTCGTTGAAGTTTCTTAGGTATTTTTAGATATTTCCTACTTAGCCCGAGGGAGAAGCAGATGTCGAAAATCAGTTCAGTTGCAGATTTCTTACATAGAAGCAGGAATTGATTAGATAAGGCTATCAGTTTTGACAATCATATCGTCACTGAATGACTTTGCTTTCGTTGTATCAGAGAAATAAAGACGTGCATTGATTTTAAATAAACTTAAACGTGATGAATAGTTTATGCTGTTTAGTGTTTAACCATTTCACACAGTACAGAGGAAATCAAGAACTTCGTTTCATTAATATTGTGACTTTGGTATCATTTGCTTTCTGCTCGATGCATGCTTTAAACATGGAACATTTGAATGAAAGTCTCTCATTTCCATCTCAAAAGTGTAGCAAAGTTACAAAAATAGACTTAATTTAAGATCTTAGAATTAAACTGAGCAGTTTATACTCATGCAAAATAACTTGAAAACATGCATTTTGAGTTTCTTCCACTATTCTGCTCTTCAGTGTCACAAAACACTAAATGTTTTACCTATTGCTTTATATTTTAATAAATTTATTGCAAGTTTTTTGACAGTGATGAATTCTACAGCAGGAGTCAAAAAGTAATTGGTTAGCGGCCATTGCAAAAATGTTTCGTTGTTTCTTGATTTATCTTTTTCTTCCGTGGTTATTTTTCGCTTTCTCTACGCATCTCCGCCAAAACAACTAAGTTTAGGAAACTGAAACTTGGTGCACATACAACAGCTCATTTCTTTTAGACTCAAGTGTGTGACGTCTTCACCAGTCTCGTCGTGAAGTTTTTAAAGCTAAAGCTATCTCGAAAATGGTTGCACTTAGAGTTTCGATGTAATGTGTTATGAGACTGCTTTTTTATTTAATTGTAGAATTATTTGATGACCTGCTCATTTGAATTTCAAGCGATGCAGAAAGTTTTGCAATACAATACATGTAAGAAAAATGCCCTTCCAAGCCAGCAGTACTTGCTCCCATCCGGTAACAGAGAACGAAGACGCAAAAACATTTTTAGACAAAACAAGAAATAGGGCATAGGATAGGACGGAAGAGATTTTTAACCAACTTAACGCATTCCTAGTGGTTAAGAGTTACGCTTGCCCGAGCCTCATTATGTTAAAAGGACGTTGGCCAAATTAATTTGAACTTACAGAAAAATAATGCTTTTCTAAATGCATGAAGGAAATACCGATTACTGTTACTATGTACCTGTATCGCACCGACTTCCTTGATAACCTGTGACACAGCCTCCTGGTGCACAGTCTCCATTGACTCTATCGCATGCATCATTACTAAGACAGTATGTTGAGCATTGGCTGGCACAGTTTGCTCCATAAGCCCCAGCTTCACATTCTAGAAACAAATTTCGGAACATTTGCAAAAGTGTAGCCTTATGTTTGATTGTATATGAAAAATATATACAACATCTAAACATATACAACATTAAAAGAAAAGTAGGCTATGTGTTTCTTATTTATTTACAGTAAAAATAAATTTAAATACTTTTTAATAGCTTCAAAATCTTCACCATATGTATTCTCATGGTATTGTGAAAATAAATGTATTTAACTTTATGATATAATATGCAACAAATTGTAATCAATGTTGGTGTTGTATTGCATTGGTTAAATCTTGTTGGGGGACTGTATTCTCCAAATTAAAATAACGATTGTGTTATGAAATTTTATATTATGCAATTGCCACAGGTTTGCTAAAATTTTCTCATTTGATTGTACTGTTTTGTTAAGCAAAATACCGCATTATATTGAGATTTCTGTTTTTCTTTGTTTTCGTGCATTTTGTAGTTGTTTTGGATTATTTCCAGAAAGAAATATTCGATCGTAAAAAGACCAATAAATAAAATAATAAAGCATATAAATCTCTACATCTAATATGATTAAATGGTGTCCCCTTTACAATGTTATGATTTACGAAAAGAAGCAAACGTAAACACATAGTGTGATTACACGCAAAGATTACCTTGGTCGCAAAATGAACCCATAAAACCTGCGCTACAGCCGAGGATGCACTCTGCAGATGTGTTTTCGCAGTGGCTGTCTTTACAGTTTGGTGGGCACGGTCTTCCACAAACACTTTCAGAGCAACCTCGATGTTTAATATAATGACAAGGTATGATTTTCTTGAATTTGAACAGGACTGGCAGTTTATCTTGAAGTGCATGTATTGCAACCCTAATAAAGTTTCCAAAAAAAAAAAAAAAAAGAAAACAAAAGAAATCTTTCATGGACACCTTACGGATACCTTGATTAAGTCTGTTTGATGCTGCATTTTTCATTTAAAAGACATAGAAGTCAGGTTTTAAAACTTATATTTTAAGATGTTAAGTTATTTTCTAGGACATTCGGAAACAATGCAACATGTTAGAAATCTTTTACTTTCTGAATATTTTTGAGATAGCACTCCACATATTTTTGTTTAAAAAACAGAAATTGTTAAACCTATGTCTTTTTTACTTGAAGACATGAAATCATCAATTGCCATTTACTGCTATTTTAATAATTGGTATAAAAAGTGAAAAATTGCCAGTTGTACTGACCCTAAAATGAATGTTATGGAATATATAGCGATACAGAATAAAAATATATTACGATACATGATGAAATAGGAAAGACATAATGGAAGTGAGAATGCATTCTTCGTTCTGTACAGAGGTACAAATACGTTGTCTTTTATAAATAATGCTATCTTATTTCATTATTTCATATCTATTTTGCTAATTGATGATGTGATGATTATTACATAATGTATTAGTGATATTTAATGACAAGCGAAAGTTTAATATACGTACCAATAAAGTATCACTTACAGTCTATAAACACCCGTAGCGCTACTCCCTTTTTCCTTGACTCGCTATTGAAAATAATTCGATGGCCGTTTTCCCAGCTGCTAGTGCTATCAAATGCGTCTTTAGTATAAGTATCAGAGAGCTGAGAAGGGACGATACCTGGTGTCGGTTGAAAATGTAATCTTTCATGTTTCAATGTTCCTGTATTTTGTCGAAAATGGACACCTACCATGTCACCAACACCCACTTGAATTTGATCTTGGTATGGGACTCTGTATTCCTTGAAAGGACAAAATTAAGTACAATTGAAGACCCTTTCAGTATTTGTTTGAACTGATGCTTAATTACTTCACAGTAATTAAATTCACATTGCTACATCGAAAAAAATACAGTTCAGTTTTATAACATAGAAAAGGCTTAAAAACTTTCTTTTAAAAATAATGATATAACTAAAATGATTATCGGTTAATCATTATTTGCATAGTTGTGTTTTTACAAGCTTTGAATTCTAAAGGTGAAGTGGTTGGCACATGTACATATAATTTACAGGACATTGCTTACATTATAATTTTCCTGTGCTTGAAAGAGAATTTTCCCTCTCAGTTTAAAGCTGTTTGATCCAAACCCGCTCCAGATCGATAAATATGTTCCACCAGTTGAGTGAGCAAAGTAGTCAAATTTAGTAATCCAACCAGCTTTTGTGAAGTTCAGTGATATGAATATATTCAAAAAACCTCCAGAGTCATAGTTCAAGCTAGCCGGTGTACCTCGAGGATCCCCAGAAACTGAACATTCTAACAATTAAAATAAATAAACAATCACGAAAATAAACAGCTGTTGATGTGCTGTTGCAGTAATTAACGTTTCTTATCATTTAGCTGCATTTGTTGTCAAATCAATATGGATGTAACTTGTTACACAGCGTAGTTTAAAACAAGATAAAAATGCGTTACCTTCTGCACCGGTAGTGACAAAACAGAAAACAGCAAATATATAAGAAAAATATCCAGTGATTTTTGTCATGTTTTCGTCTTAATAAGAAAAATGTAAGATAAGAGAAGTAGTTGCTAAACTCGAATTACTTTATCTTAAAATATATCTATATTTAACAATATACTAGCTTCCTTCACTGCTAGCTTTATATTGAATGATTAAAGGAACTCTGAATATACTTTATAAACATTCCAAGTCTTGTTGCAAATAAGGCCACACACAATTAACGTTTGCTTGAGAGTGTTTGTATAAACTTGGTATATCGTTGTTAATCTTAAGATACCACGTTTATTAGCCAACCACTCAATCGCTCATGTTAAATATAATAGACTTGTAGACAATATGCTTGAGGGCAAATATCTTCCTTATTAGCGTAGAGCATAGCAGTTGGCATTTCAATTTTCTACTATACTTACAAGAGTGAAAGCCAAACTGACATTTATTCGTCATCACAAACAACATTTCAAAAGTTTGGTCTTAATGTTGCTTTTCGTGTGCGATTTTTCGATATCATTATTTTTTTCTACAATGTTATCTACACCTGCTAAATGTCAAGTATTAAACTCAGCGACTGTACTATCCGCATGCGTTATTTTTCAATGTCTTTCTTTACTGTCTTTTTAATCCTTTTAAATAATTTAATTTTGATTCAAAACACATTCTGTTTACCCAATGTTTATTCCATGTTTAAAATTGATAAAAGAGTAGCATATATCTACCTGTTCAAGTTTTATTTAGACTAAAATAAATGGCTAATGGCGGCCGGAATGGAGTTATTATTCAACTCATAAAATAATTAAAGTCCAGTGTTAAATAACTTGCTAGTATTAAACGGCCTTCTTAAATAGTTAATTAATTTGTAACTTATTTATAGAAAACCGTTAGCAGTTTCATTATTACATTTCTACGGGTTTGTAAAATATATATGACTTTCAAAAGCAGCAAAATTTAAAAATTTTATAGTACTTCTTAAATTTAAATAAGTTAAAAATTTTCCACAAAAACAATAAATTTAAGCTTGATTTTTATTTCGAAAAAGTCCTCCGTCATGCATTTTCTAGTTATTTTTAACCATCTAGGCATGCTGTGACAGGAAACCGAAACAGGGTACTCGTATGAAGGTTAAATATAATAGTAAACTCAGAAGTTGTTTCACTATGACTTTCAGATGCAGCTTATTAAAATTAATTTGAAAACGTTAATTCGCAAACATCATAGTCTCATTTTAGTTTTACGAAAGGGACAAATAGACAACGACAATGTACAAGCTGATATAGTCAATGTATATAAGAAAACTGTCGCTATGTTGATTTCCTTTACGGACATCATAGTTAAACATAGCTTCTATAATTTCTGCATTTGAACATTAAGCCGGACTTTCAGGAACAAACAAAACCTATAAACATGTAAAGTTTTATTATTGAACTTTGTCATGTTACTAGATTTCACATGGGAATCTTTGGGTATATACTGACGAATTTGGTGTAGTTCAAATTGATTTTGATATGGTCAAATGCGCTGGTCTATGTAGATGCGGTCTATTTGTTCTTGTTCTTCTATTTTACAGAAACGTGAGTCTTCATTTGCCCCTAAGGTCTCACAGCCCTTGTATTTAAGAGAAGGATAACATTTTATACGTTTATATTTACAAATACATGATTAGTGCAGCCAAACCTTACCTTTATTACATATTGGGACGGAGTGAACATAAAATATTAATATTTCCATGAAATTCAAGTAATCAGTGAGCGAAACACCAAAGCTGCTTTATAGTAACTGATTGTAAAATCTAATATAAAATTCACTTCAATCCACTGTTTTTGAATATATTCGAATGCGATTTTTATTAATAAAAAAAAGAAAGTAAATAAAAATAAAAATAAAAGGAAATCAAATATCTCCTCCGTGCTTCCCTACTATCGGATGTGACAGATCATATCAGTATATCCGTTTTTAATTGGAGCTGAATATGCAGTAACTTATAAGATCAATATAGATTTGTCGACATGCATGTTGAATACTATATTATCGAGCCTGACACACGCACACTCATAGTCTGTATATTCATCCTAATGTAACTATTTTGAAATAATTTATTAATATCACTAAGTTTTAAAAAATACCGCCATTTTACAAATTCTGGCGGATCCCCTAGTTGGTGTCTATTTACGATGCACTTGAGACAATAGAATGCGAAAGGTTCTTTGAAATAGCAATAATGTTATGCTATTACATGAAAAGAATGCAGTAAGTCATTTTTCGAAACGTGACGCTTTGCTATATGAGTTTAACAACCACATTGTATCATACAGAAAGATTGCCTCATCTGAGATATTACAAAATAGACACATTTCTGGTTGGAGTAACCTGCTAATGTTAAAACTCTTTCACATGAAAGTGACTTTTTCTATTTTAGATAATTAGTAGTTTTAAAGCTAGCGATATAATGTATATTTAGTGTATATTTATATATTTAATTCAACACATTCAAGGCATAAAAGTAGGTTGTGAGCTCAGACATAATCTTGAATTCAATGCAAAATTATTCAGTCTAGAATTACACCTATAACGTAGGATTATTTGAAGTTTGTAAGCCACATGCGCTCGATCTAGTCAAAGTGAACGCAACGCTTGACTTTTATTTAACCTATTACTCTATTTTAGCAGTTTCGTACATAGGCTGTATGTTAGCATACTAAATCCATATAACGTGTTTCCATCTAGCGATTCGGAGGTGCTTGTGTTGTTGATCTCGTATATACTAGTCTCGCACTTATCCATTGGTCTGTTTTGGTTTTCATCATCTGCAATGGCTGACATAACCACTGACGGAGCTGTGTGTTCTTTATTTACACTTTTTAGAGACGATACGTTTCTGTAAAAAAATTTCTTGTCCTTTCTTTATGCTTATCCAAATATAATCCAATAATGCAAAGTTAAATAACTTACTAACACCGCAATTTGCATTATTAGACAACGAAACAACGGGCTCATAAAATTGGAGAAGACACTTTATAAAGCTAAAACAATTCTTAACTTTTGTAGTTTTTGCAATCTTTTTACTTCTATGATAATTATGATGGCAATTTCAATGAGGCCAACAATTGAAGCACCGACAACACCCCCAATTGCATAAATAGCCGCAGCCCCAACAGTTGAACAAGCCACACAGTGTAGAATTTCTTAAATAGACATGAGGAACATTACTTATGTGTGAATAGTCACAATAGTTTTGTATACCATAATCGCTGACCAGTATTATCACTAACAGATAGTCAATGTTTGCTAACGTAATTTTTTGTGTTTACGGCGTGGCTCGAATTAATATTTATTGAATTTTTCTGTAGCTGATGCCATATTATTTCCGTAGGAATAGATTAGACCAGCTTTGACGAAACTCCACAAAAATTTCAATGACACCGTATCACCGGTGGTATTTCAAAGGACTGGAACGCGTAACAGCCATGAACTGATGAAAGATTCGAATAAGATTCGAAAAACATTAACTTCTCACTAGCTAATGAAATCCCAGTCATTTTGTGATGATGCAGTAATCTTTTTAGGATAATTAGAAATGACAATGAAAGGTGTCCGTATACAGCGTCAGGCGCTTCGTAATATAACGGTGTTAAAATAAACGAAATAAAGAATCTACCTGTGTGTGCTCATTCTTTGAAAGAAATCTTAAACAAATTTTAGATCATTCAAATCGTAAATAGACAAACCGAATGCTACAGATGCAAAAAGGTTAAACTAATGTCAATAAAATTATAAATGTTGTAAAAACAAAATAACTGGAAAACATTTCTCAAGTATTTGTGATTGCAGTGGTGTTCTCATACAGTCTTAAATTGTAACCAAATAGCCTGTAAAGAGGAGCTGTTGGTGCACAACGGCCCTGAAGAAACTTTAATGTATAACTAAAGTTAAGCATTAAAGGATTTCGTTTGAAAACGCTATTGTGCTTTTGTAATAAACTAAGAGAAAGAAAAGAAAAGAAGGCCACCTTTAATGTTAATCGTTAGTCAAAACGATTATTAAAAAAGGAGAGGAAAAGTCTGTGAAAGGGAAATAGTATGTGACATCGCTCCCAGGGCAAAAAAGGCTGAAGAAGACATATGAAGTACTGTAACGCCTAATGTCTACCTAAATACAGTTTAATTTGTAGCTAGCAATTCGAATAACAATAATAATTAAGTTGCTCAAAAGTACATTTCAATTGTAATTCACGTCGAGACTGTTTTTTTTGCTAAAAAGAGGAAACCAAAAAGCGGTGAAGTGATAAATTCTGATGTATGAATAACACAGTACTCACATTAGGTCAAGTTAACGAAACTAAAATATTTATCTTTTATGTTGGAAGAAAAGTCTACGAATTGACGAAAATTCTAAACAGTCACGAGCCGATTTGACAAACAGAACAAAGCAGAAAAACTCATTCTATAATTCTGTTGTTATCAACATGAGCAATATAGACGTTGATATCAACCAAAGCAAACTTTAAGTTCCAAGATTAGCCAATATTTTAAATACCAATAATCTCTATTAATTGCTTCATGGTCTGAAAAATGTTTTTTGACACATACACCCAAGTCAAACACGGTAAAATTAATTAAATCTATGTTAGCAAAGTTTGGACTTACTGACAGGTAAGTTGTGTATCAGGAGTGATACTAGCCAAGTTACACTATTTAAAGACAGATAACTGCACAGCGATTTACAACCACCAAAATAAATAAGGCGTTGGAACCGATTAAAAATCAGAAGAGCTAACAGATGTTGTGTGGCGAGGGTTTAGAGGCGCAGGTGCTAAAAATATCTGTCATGAATTTAACAACTGAAGAAAAACTGTGTAAAAATGTAGCCAATGGGCTGTTATAACACGGAACTGTAGACAATTACTACCACGAACTCGCCTACAATACTCATGTTGGCTTTAACAGCGGATTCTTAATACTTTAAAGCCACCTCAGTTATTATAAAGAGGGAACATCAACTTAACCTGTTTACCTTTTCAAGAGCAAATGGTTGGTGTACGCTCACAATTAGATCTTACTTTAATTAATTCAAGACGAATGCAACCGTTGGAACTAGCTTCTTACGCAATGTACAGAAAGGATTTCAATTGATAAATTCAATGTACAGTGGTGTCAATTACATGAGTTTATTTGTCTTCCGGTGTCTATATAAAAGAAAATAAGGATCCACAGCCAGTATTTATGTTTATATACAAGACAATGGTGGAACATTTTCATAGAAGCACACTTCCGATGTAAGCACACTAGATACATTAACCAAACTTGTACTGAAATTCAGCATTTCCTGTTCATCCTCTGTTTTTGAAGTTTTATTGTCATGATGATATTTGCTTGCTAATTCGTAAATAGCTTAGTTACACAACATATTTGCACAAAAGAGTATTTTTTGTTTACTTATGTCGTTCATGTAGTTTAAGGCGCCCATATGTAACTGGTAAAGTGACGCTTTCTTGGCATAATGAAACATCTAGTATAAAGAAGACAAAAGAGTAACATGATATTTTATTTCAAGTATATTAACGTAACCAGCTTTTACTAAATCCAGTTATTTAGCGTTTTTTTTGGCACTGGAAAGACGACGTGCCCTAGGTTTGTAGATTTATGTCAAAATTGTATCTGTGGACAGACAATTAATTGTTTTCTTTCTACACTAGAATATTAACATTTATATGACTTAGTTATCGTTTCTTACACACTAACATGTGATAGAGCTCCACCCGGCATTTAGCAGTTCATTAATCTAGGGTTGGGCATTACATACTCTGAATAACGGCGATACTTGGAACAGCGCCGTAGAGGAATCTTAATACTATTGCATCCCCTTTCCCATGCACAGACACACAGATTACAATTCAATGACTACTGTGGAATGAGCCAGATCCACCGTCTCATAAGATTTGAATACATCATCAAGTTATCGTGATAAAATTCCAAATAAGGTGATGAGCATTTTATTTCAGCCATTGAAAAGGGCTGAGACTCTTAACTAGTCCATTTTCCTTCGATCTTCCCAGCACTAAGTGAATGACTATCTCTGTCTTTACTCTTAGGTAGAGTCCTTGTTAATCATATCATAACTATATATTTGTAATGCTCGTAATGATACTGTAGCATAACCTATCAGCGTCGTGACATTTGAATACAAACAAAAAATAAGTCTAGATTTTGGCTGTTCATAGCTGTTCAATTAATGTTTATGTGTAATGTCTCTATCGCATTCGCCATCTTCATCTACGTATGGACAGTGTTTCCGTCACTGTGCTTTTCGAGGGGCATCCACTTGACTCTTGTCTTATGTTTAGCTTTTCGTTCACTTTGCGTCCTGGTGTTTGATGCTTTGGGGAATGTTGTTTCTTTATCCTTCAAAGTTTTCCTGGCATACGGTAATGTGCTGAGAACAAATAGGCCTTCACCTCCAAATGCTGTACAGTGTTTTTCAAGGATTAATATTGTAAAAACGACTTAAGTTATTAATATTTCTATAGCAGTTCAATTCTGTCATACTTGTAGAAATCTTCCGTACGGAAATTAGTTAAGTCCTAATTTTTTGAGAATGCAAAAGTTTCAACATAACTTTTCTAAACAGTTAGTTTTCGAAATGTTTAACACAAACACACTGCAAAAAATCGCTAATTCTAAGATTTCAGTTTAAGATTTCAATTGCTTACTAGAAAATTGTTCCAGGATGAAATTTCCATTAATTTATTGATAAACATGGCAAAATATAAATAATTTTACAATATGTAAGCATGTACACTAAACTCTTTTTGGGTGTTATTTGTTTTTAACAAGTGAATAGTAGTGGAGGAATGCAAGAGAATGCTGCTAGGTCACGTTCCGAAGCAGTCCGGTTTCACATAATAATAGCATAGTTTATTTTCATAACTGGCTAGAGTTGGTAGTAATAGTACTACGCAATAATATCACCGTTCAAGCTTGAGTAAGATAATATTGTAACCCTCAATAAAACTAGTCTATTACCGTCTAAAGAAATATTCCATTTCCATGAGCGTGCAGTAATGATATATACACGGGGTAGCAGAACTTTTACCAGTTAATCCTTCAGGATTTATTGCCTATTCACACAGTTTCTTTCACGTTTTTGGCAAGGAGAAACTAGCAGGCGACAGATAGATCTCCTCTTTTGTTCACTGTGTGCAAAAACTACAGCCTAATCCCAGATTAGCAGGTTTTGCAGCAATGCAAATTTCCCTAAGGTATTGCGTACTTAAACTGCACAACCAGCATCAGATCTTCTACGAACGCAGACAAATGATGTTGTTCATTTGACCCCATATAGTACAAGTGATAGTACCCAAATTACATTATTTGAAGGCACGCAGTGTTCCACTTCTTAACCAAAATAGTCTATAAGAAAAATTCAATCTGTAGACGTAACATCGCAAAAGTCCTGCAAGAACTTTGCCTCTTCTCAGCAAGAAAAGGTTTGGAAACTCAAGCAGAAGCCCATAAATTATCACTATATATATATTTGTATTCGAAGAATTTTTTTGCATTTGAAAAGTGTACGTGGAACCGAAAGGATGCATTACTGCAACATTTGTTCGAAATCTTACCACTGGCCAGAAAGTCTTAAAAGACACTTTAAGCATGCACACACTTCAGTAATGAATGAAAGCGAGCATGTAGTAGATTGGGAAGTAGGGATAGAAAACCATATAAAACGCCTATCACGGAAACTTTAGATGACTCTCCTATTGAACGTCAAAGAGTCGACATGGCTGAAAATAATGTGCATGCTTGTATAGAATGTGGTCCGGTATACAACAGCTACAAAGCGTCCTTTAAACATATGAAACATTGTGGCGAGGGTGAAGATGAGCGCAGGTCAGCGAGTGAGTCAGAAACAGACTCTTTATGTTATGATATGGTCCAAGAAGTATATGATGACCATGATGAAAAATTTCAAGAAAAGATTTCAGGATATGAAGCACAAAGACTTGAAGATACGCGTGGAAGAGTAAGTGATGACCTACGACCCATTTATAAGCGTCGACTAAAACAACTGTAGTAGGATTTTTGCGTTCGTTAAAAACAAGTTGGATAAATGATCGACTAGCGATAAATAAGAAAATGCCAATAAAAATTGGAGATATTAGCTATTCATTCTATGGATAACTAGAAAGCTGATATTTTACATTAATCAAAATCCAGAACGGAGGAGGGAAGGGAAGGTCGAGTTGGTACTATATTCCGGACCCTCCGTGTGTATAGAAACGCGAAAAATGAGACAAGAAGGAAGATACAGATAAAAGCACGCTAAAAGATATAATAGATACAGTTAAAGTGTTTGTTGTATTTTGTATTGAATTTGTGTACCGTTAACGGCCAATAGGCATCACGTACATTCGCAGACATTTTGCGCACGCGTGAATATAATAGAAATCATTTTAGTTGATTGAGATACCTTTAAAACATTTTAACACAACAACAGTTATCAAAGGGAGTTTATATATATATTATATATATAATTATATAATATATATATATATTAATATTCAGTACATTAGTATATTATCAGATTACTTAAAACAACCTTAAATCGGTCTGCCTGAAATGCAAAACAGTGAAACAAATTATATTATATCCACAATAAAATGTAGCAAGTCTATTTAAATACATCATTTTGCAATTGCAAAAATATATCAACCGTACTTCTTGTACTGCACTTTTGAGTTAGTTTACAACAAATGAAATTAGTATCTGTGTTGTAGTTTTAATCCGCGTTCTCTTAAGTGAGGTTTATTTAACAGTGTTTTTACATATCAACACTGTGTGAATCAGATATATATGCCTGTGCCGTATCTTGTTGTTTAATCAGATGAAACATAACAATGGCTAAGTAATAAAACTGTGCTATTCGCTCTAAAACTCATCAGGCAATAGATCCGTTCATAATAGCAGATTTATAATGAAAGGACAAAATACGCTGCTATTTTGCTCATAATGCACTCATGACGGTTAACAGTGAATGTAAATCTCCTACCAAAAAAAAAAAAAAAAAAAAAAACGAAATCAAAATGTTTCTGTTTCATAATTTTATAAGAACACATAGTTGCAGCTTTCTGAAATAGTCATTTTTAGACAAGAAGAAAGCGGAAATATGAAACCATATTAACGACAAGTTATTGTTGCTTAAAATGGATTGAATGTTTCAATAGATACATTTTCTGAAGACTGTATGATCAATAATTGTCTATCTAATTTTTCATCCAAAGCTGAAGGTTTGAACGTTTGGGAGACGATTTTTATAGCAAAATAGCCTTTACTTTCCTAAAGAAGGTTTTCCTTCTCATTGAGTAAAATTGAAACAAAATCATGTGACTGTGACAGAAAGATTATAATAAGCACAGAATGTAATAGGAATAAGAAAACATCAAATACAAAAATAAACTTAAATATATATTTAGTATGCATATTAATATATAGTTTATACATATATGAACTTAAAATAAAGGATTTGTCATTTATACCAATTATACCTTTATCAAAAAGTTAAAATAGACAGATATAATTTGCTTATTACTAAGTGTTCCCTTACAGACCATAAAAAATGTTACTTACACAGTTATCGACTGTCTAAAAAAATACTCTGCTAGCTTAATAATTCATTAATTGTGAACACAAACTTAGAGGTTTTACACAACAATCAAAATAAACTATTTGATTTTTGTTAAAAATAAAATCCAGCATTTAAACACTGGTGATAAAAGAAAAATAAAGTAAGAAGTTTTAGTGTCAAAGATCACATCTTATATTCATATTCACACCTTTAGCTGCTTATTGACGGAAGCGCAGACAAGAATTGTTAAAATAAGATACATTTTCTCGTAAAACAGTACCTCAAATGCGTAAAAGATCAATCTACCTAGAATCGATATTTTTTGTCATAAATCATTATTTTTTCTCAACTCTCAAACCATCTATGACATAAGTAGAGCATAAAGTGCTGGCATAAACAAACTCTGTACTTAAATAATCCTTTCTGCAGATTGCGTATGGCGGATTAAATGGACTAATTTATACAATATCGATTCTCAGCATCAATATCCAAAGCCTGCTTAACATTCTTGATTAACCCCTGCCTCACTCCTTTATCTCCAGCCATCCCCTGTTAAACAATAAAATAACCATTAAACAAAGAAAATGTTCATGTGAAGTGTGGTTTTAGCCCAAAGAGATTTTACAGTGGACGCTGCGAACGGTTGGACTGAAACAATGCCCGTGTGATATCACCAATGGGCATAATAGCTTTCTTCTAATATGTAGCTTTGCCGAGCATTAGACAATCTTGAGACTTAATAGTCCAGCCAGAACACCGAGCCATTACTTTTTCATGGTTAATTTTTGACACAATAAAAAATTTGGATATTAGGGGGCTTTATTTTGAGCTCTCACCAGCCCTTGCTCTGGCAAATATATGCTTAGTTATAAAACTAAAACAACTTGTTTCCCAGGAAGAATATTACCTGTTTTAAGAAATTGCAATGCTGAAAATGAAACTGTTTCCAAGTTAACTTGTGAAAAGTACAGATTAGCGTTCATGGTACGACAGTAGTCATCATTTCCAGTGGTCTTACCCAAATATATTTTTACTTTGATATGCAAGATACGCTTTATCTGTTAACAATAACACCATAAATGATAGGTAGCATTCATGAATTCATTTTTGAAAGATTGAATAATTACACCTTTAATATACGATTTTATAAGCGAGTTTCAGATTGGCTACATGTAGTTTTTAGTTTAATAAATAACAAAGAACATACTTTTGAAGATGAAAAAGGGCAATATTTTAATACGAGCTGCATTTAAGCTGCATTTGATACACTTCCTTTAGAGTCACACAGTACATCACAACATTGAAGTTTCCTTCTGTATACTAAAAGAACACAGAATGGCATTTTACTGATTTTGGTATTTTTCTTATAGAGAAATAAAATAATATTAACTAACTAAAAACTATAAGGATCTTTAATGAGAAACAATGAATTAATTATATCCTGTGATCTTTCTCTTCTTCTATGTTTTAACTGATGTTGTGTGTATGACAAATCATGCAAAAGTCTCATATATAATCTGTATATATTATGAAACATTTCTTTTAGAAGTATACTATAAATAAATACTTAATCGCTGTCATTGTGGTGAGAGTTTTCAAAACAATGAATTATCCGATCACAGGACTGTAACATCTGGAAGCAGTAGCAACTTAAGTAGTAACATTGACAGTTTATATGACCCAACACAAGAGGGAGAGATAAGCACGAGGAAGTGAAAAAAGAACGGAAGAGACACCAAAGGTATTTTGAGGGCAGCCGTAAAAGTTAAAGCATAATATGCGCTCTTGACAAACGTTCATTTGTGAACAACGATCAAGTACACTTTGCAAGTTTGATCGTTTCGTTGCATAGTGTTTTTAAAATTACACACAAAACCAAACTGACAGTAAAGTAATTTTAATTTCCAGGTTTTGTGCTTTTCGTAATATATTTTAATTCTAAACATTGTACACAAAAGTAAACTATACTAAAATAAAATATTGATATATTACTAAACGGAAAGTTTGTAAAAATATTATTATTTCATTTCATTTCTATTCTTGTGTTCACTGTCGCCCAGTAGCTTATACTTTCCTTTGATATTGCAACAATTTTTTACCCCTAAAAGCAGCTCCAAGTGTTAGTGATGAAACACCACAATATAATATCTAATTTTTTCGAGATATATTCGCATTGTAAAATATCAGAGAAAAGTGAGAACAGTGAGCGCAGTTAAAAGCAAGTCCGACTGTTATATGAGATATTACCTTTTTTTAAATTTTGGTTACAGACTTTTAATCTCCTATTGTATTGTGTTTTCTTGTACGTAAGCACCTACATTTAATTACCTACTTATAACGTATCTGTTCTTACAATTTTAATGATGCTCCTTTGAAGTTAATTTCAATTTGCCTTAAAATTAACGTTTCAATTGGATATTCGCACTTTAGAAAATGGCCTTTTTAGCCAAGTGCTGACTCCTTTGTAAATAATACCCCTAAAGGAAGAGTATGAAATTTAATAGTAAAAAGCTTTTATCAAATTGTATATTGGAGAATACAACCGCGACTAGAATGCACATTTTGTCTGCTCATAGAAAGAAGACAAAATGTAATTGAAACTGAGAAATGCAAATCTGAGGGCAATCCAAAAAAACAGGGAAATATAAATTACCGCTTCTAACATTGGTACAATCTGGTACAAACATTGTTCCTGCTCTACGCTTTTCACTGCGCACTCATGATGTTCATTGTAGTAATATAAATTATGCAGTGATGCAACATAATGTGTTACGTAAAATTAAATTCTGTTAGTAATCCAGTTTTAACTTATTCTCTCTTTTATTGTTATGATAGTCTAAGGTACATAATGGGAATCTAAGTGATGCTGTCTTTGTAATTTGCCACAAATAGATAAAAAAACTCTGCATTATTTTCTCATTATCAAAAAGAAGCTGACACCCATCAATTTCTCAAGGCACTGTGCAACTAATTCAATCAAGTAAATTCGTTACTAGAATAAAAATAAA
The DNA here is from genome assembly GCA_949752745.1 of Protula sp. h YS-2021. Taxonomy (NCBI): domain Eukaryota; kingdom Metazoa; phylum Annelida; class Polychaeta; order Sabellida; family Serpulidae; genus Protula; species Protula sp. h YS-2021. Next base: position 69,686,339 of record OX457029.1, read on the forward strand.
ATTGTTGAGAATGAATAATACCTTTGGTTATGCAACAGACCAACTTAGAAGTTAGAGATCTAACCATAGTTATAAAAAGAATATCTAACAAAATCATATCTAGTATACGCCAACATAACTCAACAGATAACTCCAAGTAACTCAACAGATTTACCCCAGTCATTTGCAGACTTTTTTGTGGATAAGAGTGTCCGTATACGCATCGATGTGGATAGTAACAGCTCAATAGAACAGCATGTAAAACTGCTACAGAGCGAAATGTGTAGTTTAGAACCAAAGTACAGTTTGGATGAATTCCACGTGGCTTCCGAAGACGAAGTGAAAAAAAAACACTTAAACAAATGTCGAATGCGACATGTGAGTTGGATCCAATGGAAACAAGTCTCATCAAACAGTGTTTAGGTGAAATCCTTCCTGCCACAACCAAGATTGCAAATTTATCGTTGAAGAACTCGGAAATTCCAAAATCGATGAAAGTTGCAGTTGTTAGACCACTCCTGAAAAAAATCATCCTCGATTCAGAAAAGTACAAAAACTTTAGACCTGTTTCAAATCTTTCTTTTATTTCGAAGCTCTGTGAAAAAATAGTGTGTAATAGATTACAAGACTATTTGTCTACAAATGTGTTTCCAGCGATGCAATCTGCATACCGTAGATTCCACTCTACTGAGACAGCCCTTTTGAAAATTCAGAATGACCTTCTTAATAATACGGACAAAAAGAAGATGTCAGCACTCGTTCTTCTCGATCTATCAGCGGCATTCGACACTATCGACCACCAAATTCTTCTCAGTAGACTGGAATCACGGTATGCCATACGTCATCGAGCTCTTGCATGGGTACAAAATTATTTGAGTGATCGGACTCAGTACTTAACGGAGAAAGATCTATGTCTGCTTCTCTAAGTTTTGGTGTCCCCCAGGGGACCATTTTGGGCCTACTCCTCTTTGTTTTGTACACTGCGCCTATGGGGGATATCGCTAGACGTCACAATATGGGTAACCACTTTTATGCTGATGATGGGCAAATTTACATGGCTGTCGAGAACAATGAAAACCTGGGCAGGTTAAATAGTTGTTTATCGGAATTAAAAAAGTGGATGATTGCCAATAAGTTGAAAGTAAATGATAGCAAAACTGAAGTGTTATTGGTGGGATCTCATCAAGCCTTCCGAAAGTTAGACTCCGTAAGTGTTTTAATTGGTAACCAAAGTGTAAGTTCCTCAGAGTCTGTTACTAATTTAGGGGCTATTTTTGACAAAAATTTGACTATGACAAAGTTTGTCAACCAGAAGGTTTCAACATGTATGTATTACTTGAAAACTATCGGTAAAATACGCAAATATCTTACAAGAGATGCTACACAAGTATTAGTACAGTCTATGGTTATTTCACGATTAGACTACTGTAATTCTTTGCTAGTAGGAATTTCAAAAGGAAATCTAAGGAAACTCAGTACAATTCAAAAATATGCTGCAAAGCTTATATACAGATTTGATTACAGACAGAATAGCCTTCCTTTATTTCATCAATTGCATTGGTTACCGATCGAGTACCGCATTAAGTTTAAACTTCTGGTTTTAGTTTTCAACTCATTAAAAGGTAATGCACCATCGTACATTTCTGAGCTTATCAGTGTTAGGAAATGCAGTCGCACTCTAAGGTCATCATCAAAACTTTTGTTAGATGAGCTGAAATGTCGAACTTGTTATGGCTCAAAAGCGTTTAATAGTAAAGGACCTTCCCTATGGAATCAGCTTCCAGAAAGTATAAAAAATGCTGCAGCCATTATTGATTTTAGGAAGAAGCTTAAAACTCATTTTTTCACCAAGGCATTCAATTGTTGATTTATTTCAGTATTATTGATTTTATTCTTTTTTATTTTCAAGAAAGTTTAATTCTAGCCACACTTTAGTAATGTTTTAAATCAATTTTGATTATTATGTGATTATTGTTATATATTGTAAAGCCCTTCGAACTAATACTGATGAACGGGCTATATAAATGTTTCTATAATAATAATAATAATAACATATGACTTAAAACATCAAATTTCAGAAATAGCAAAGAGGTTTTGTTTTTATAATTATAATAACATTTCCGAGAACTTTTTAAGGACATAGCAATTTGGTCTGATACTGTATAATAAGTTGCTTGATGTTTTGTAAATCAAAATGCTTTACGTTAGGTTTCAATTGTCTCTGATATTACACCTTCAAGATAGAAATTAATTGCAATATGGTGGTTTAAAATTGGTATTATGTATCTTTGTAATTAAAATACTTCTATTTTATGTTAGTTTCACAACTGCTCTAAAAATAACCTATATATTTTGGCAATTTTCTTCAAAATAATATTCTTAACTAAATACGCTACATGTTCTAAGGCGTTTTATTCACAATTAAACTTCAGAGAAAAAGGCCCCTGTTTGTTAATTGGTTAACAAATCTGCACAATAGTTCAGGCTTTAAAACAGGCCTGACTCTAGTACTTTACCTGGCATGAAGAAATTGGAAGTTAATTATGACTAAACCAAAACAAACAATAAACAAAAGGCATTTTAGAAATTTGATTAATGTTTCTCTAGAAACGATATCTTCAATATGAGAAGAAAAAAAAACAAATGATTCCAATGACTTATCTCAAAACAATTGTACTGGATGTGCATTATCGAAAGCTTAAAAGCCCGAAAGCCTCAGTACCAACAATGTGTCTTTCAAAAGTATGAAAATTCGAAAAAGAAAACATGTTTTAGTATCTATTTATTAGCGATAAGTTGTTATCCACTATAACATTGAACCTTTAGTTAGCTTTTATATATGCTTCATGAATTAAATTGATTTTATTTTAAAATGATGAAAAGCTGTTCTTTGTGTTCTTGAATGGTTAGTGAATGTGCTTTGTGAAGAAAATGTTGTTGATGTACCTACCCTTAGTGTATTTTTTTTAATAAGAAAGCTTCATGTGAAGTGATTTAAAATTTAGCCTCATAGTCTGAACGATATATTCTGTTTGCTCTGGAAAGTACATGATGATATTATGAAAATTAGTGCATTTTTGCTAATGTTATTATCTGACATAAATACTCCCACGACTGCTTAACATCCATTTGTGATGTTTAAAGCTGCATTTCACTCTTTAAATATCAGTTGTGTATATAATTGCTCAGTCGTATATAATGGTTCTACCTTTGTGGCAAATGCCAGATTTCTAATTGGACAGATTAAATTATATCAACCCCCCCCCCAAAAAAAGGAACCTCCTCATCTTGGACAGGGGGTGAACTTCGCGGCATTTTTAACTGCTTTTACACCAATAACCCATTTCAGTATCAAATATTATAAAGTAAAAGCAAACATTTTGTGGTCGATTTTCAAATATGTGCATTATACAGCTCTGGGTTGGCTTTTACACGCCCCCATCCCCGCTCCCGTAATCCATTGGTTTGGAATGAAAAGCCCCATTCTTACGGTATTAGTAGCATATCTATACACTTTACCTTTATGCCAAATATCAGTTTTAAACTCTGTCTAATAAAATGTGTAGAGATTGCATCATGTTGTTTTCTTTGCTGTACATAGGGAAAAGCTACATTATCCCCAAGCCAAGTTTAACTATGCAAATCAGTCCAATTCAAACTTCCCTGTCAATTTTTAATTTTCATTGTAAATATGCAAGTCCACATTTCCTCTACCCACAGAGGGGTTGGTTATGAGACGTAACCCCCGTTAAGTATAAGGCAATAGTGGTGTACCAATCAATTTTCAAGTATTACAATAAAATTTCTAGTTTGAAAATTTGTTGTATGTTTTATGTCGTGTGTGGATAGAAGAATGGTAATGCAATAGACCCCTAATGTTGAGGACCAAATTTTGAAATCTGATTCCTTATATGTGTCATTTCATTTTTTTTAAGAAAATAGTTCCAATCAAAATTTTATATTTTTTTTTCTATGTACAATATGTAGACCGTTTTTAGGCTTTTCCTTTCATTCGGCAAGGAAGTCGTAAGCCTCCCAATTGTTTTTCTCTTTTTATGGAACACCTTTGTGTGACTTTGCATATCAAACTTCAAACTGGTCAAATAAAAAGTTTATACTAGACAGTGTAATTGTTTCTTTTTTTGAAGACAGGGGTTAAGAAAAGATAAAATGACATCCATGACAGGTGGATAGCTCAGCCACAGTTTTGCCACGGTTATCTTCTATTCTTCTTCTAAAAATCCGTTTCCATATTTTCTTTCACTAAAGAAATGGACCTAACAAAATTTTAGAGTGGATTATCTGTTTAGAGTAAAACCCAGATTGTGAACATCCGGGTGTAAGGATGTCTCTGAATTGAGGACACTTTCTATCAACCTATTTCAAAATGTCACTGCATTAATCAAAATTCATCACTCTGTACATCTTGCGATTCTAGACAATGGGAACTGTTTTGACTCTAGCTTGACTATTGTATTGAGACTGGCCCACAATAAATAACACTTTAAGTGATGCCCTTATGTTTGTAAAACAAAATTATATATTTTGAGTGGGTTGTGTCAAGTTCCAAACTGTATCCAAATTAACTAACGTTCTCAAGAAGCAAGCTGTTTTTTTCTTGTAAAACATGGGGTAGTATTCAGATATGTTATGTAGATTGGGCACATATGCTTCCATCCATATTTACGTTTATGAAAGTGAAACAGATAAGGGAAATCCAACATGGACCAATCGGCTTAGTCAAATTTGGTGTGACACATATAAAGAACCTTTAAAATGCAATCCAAGTTACCCTTGGCATGAGGGAATTTCAAAATATAACACATTTCCAAGATTAAAATTCGATTGTGATATTTGAGAATTAATAAATTCGCCAAAGCTGCCGTAAATGTCTTTGGGGTTGGAAGGAAGTTGCTAGTTGCCCACTACGCCGGTGGAATGAATACAGTCCTTGTATATTTGCTATGTAAAACATCATACACTTTTTGCATATTTTATAGGACAGATTTTAAATAAAACCGATATTTAACACAAAGGTAAAGCCAACGGAAATATCACAAATACCGCAAAAGTTTATGCGTTTTAGCGTTTTTTAAAATGCAGAGCGAACTCTAGGATTGTATAGTATACATGGATAGATAGAAAATGAACATGTTTATTCTCGATAACTACTCAGTAACATTTGAAGTAAAAACGGGTTATTGGTACACAAATAAATAAGTAGAGTGTAAAACGCCACTCAAGGTCATCGCTGCAAGAATTCATTTTGGCATTTTTGAAAAAAAAATTGACTGGTTAGATTTCCGATATTTGGAATCCACTAATTTAAGCACATTCAGTTAGTGTTATGTGATTACATGCCACCTGATTAAACAGCTTGAAAAAATATTTAAGTCAATGAGATTCATTTAGAAGGGTATTTTTATCGTCTTTGGTTTGAAAAGTAGAAAATTCAGAATGTTACACATTTAGAATAATTGAAACGTTTCAGATACCAGTTGCCCACAGCGGTCCTTATATATAGCCAATGTCATGGAGTCTATCTAACAAAAAAGGACAGAAAAATATCTGAACTGACAGAAACAGACAGACTGACAGGCCAATAGATGGACTGATTTGTGTAGTTTTCCATTAACTTACTTAAATATAAATCATTAAAATATTAAAATTAATCACTGGAAACAACTGCGTACTGACTGAGATTATACAGAGACAGTTCACAGACACAGAGAGCAGGTTTAACTGCATCAGCTGAAACCCAGGTATTTTTAAAAAACAAGATTAAAACTCATTGGAAATAACTGCCTACTAATTGAGCTTATAAGCATAAAGTAGCTGGCATAAACTATAAAATATAGAGATATGGTTAACTGGAGAACACATTTGTGATCACTAGAGTATTGTAATACTAACAATAATTTTTAATAAGTCAAACAAAACAAAATAAGGCCATATTAAAACACAACAAAACTCACTTGAATTTATCTGGTCTTTGCTTTTAACTTCACACATACACCATTTTTACCAAGGACATACATTACTTACTAAATATCAGTAAACATTTCTATTCAAATGTGAGCAAATAAAACAATTCAGCATTCCTTGTTGATTGGCATGGTCTTCCTGCGTGTAGCATGGTTTGAACATCTCGAGTTCAGGCAAGTTTAGACTTCTCATGGCAGCTTTCAGAGCTCTCCCCTCACCTATCTTAAGGCGAATTCCATTGTAGTAGCTCACATTCCCACCTTGCTCAATACACCAACGTCCAATATTTACAATCCGATATGACGATTTCATATTGACACTAGGGTTTGCCCCAAGGTGCAACAGGTAATATACTTCTTTTCCTTTCATGATATCTTCATACTGTGTATCAGTATCAGTCAGGGGCTGTAAAAGTTCTCATATATTCTGAATTGGGAGCGATTTCATGCGTGATCGATCATCAGTTAATAAAAACTCATACTCGTTTGATACAAGTCATTTACCCTCAAAGGTGTGGAAGCACGTGGGCTGTCATACTGGTCAGTACATTCAATTTTCTTATTTGTTAGTTCTGAAAAGATTTTAAAATAACGAATCATTGGAAAGGTAATAGGTGGTGATAATTTCATATTCCTTCATTTTTTATTTTTATTTTGAGTTGAAATTAATTCTGAATAATCTAAAGAAGCAGTAAATACTTAATAGATACTTTAAAAAATCCGATACAATATAACATACCTTGGTCAGAAAGTGGTTTGATATTTTTGCTAAATTATTTGGGAAACTGTAAATTGATCATTAGATTAGATTAGATCATCCATCAATAGTTGTTCCTTTTGCTCCACAGCGAATGCACGTTTATGATTAGTTCGTTACTTTGCAATACCTAAAAAACTGACAGCACAAACCTCTGGTGTGTTTTCAAATCTGAACGTTTACCCCTAACATCAGGACACCACAACATCAAACACAATTCAATGTATATATTTGTATATTGCTTAAATTTCATTGTCAAATTTGCCCTTAAAATTTAAGGGCACCCCAAACAACAACATTAGAAACATATATTTTTATTCAAGGTCACGTTTGCACTCAAAATTTGAACGGCAACTCCCATAACAAGAATAATACTACCAGCTTAATCCCCTTAGCTATACAATTTTAAAAGCTTGCTTACATATGTACTTGTAAACAGCACTATTCATTCATATGGTTGACTAATTTCATATTTGCACAAGTGTCCACGCTTAAACACATTTGTTTGCTCATGCCCATTTGCTCCGCCACCGCCACAGCACCACAGCACTACAACGAGAACAATAGGGCCCTTTGTTTCAGAACTGTTATTTTTGTATCTACTCTCAATACCAGTAAAGTGCAATTGAGATTACACATAAGAATAATGTCTATTTTGCGCATGCATAATTTTGAGACAGTTTCGTCTTTCTGGAGAGATATATCAAACATTTTTTAGTTTTCGCCAATGAATACCAGTGTCATTTGCCCTGTAAATAAATCTTTAGATTTATTTTTTCCTTTTTAGAGGATATTTTTCTAACATTTCATTCTGTTTATTAATGAACTTGACAGCCCTAATCTCCCCCTATTCATTCCGTCAGTTCAGTTAAGTGAGGCCTGATTCCAAACAACCCTCGTCCAGCCTAAGCACTTGTAACACGAGTGGGAGGGTTTCTCGGATTAGTCCTGCCACTTTTGTGATTTAATAATTGCATCATATTTTATATTTATACCTATCTGTACAATATTAATACAATATCGCGACAGTGGTCTTAAATATCGATACATTCTGCGAAGCGACTTTCACTACGATACACATACCTAAAAGCAGCAGAACAAAGGCATAATAAAGAAAAAAGGGGTACATTTAAAAGGTTTGCCAATAAAAGCGCATGTTTACCCAGCGGACTTTCTTGATAAAGCATAACTGATTTGCAGACATGCCCACGGATATGGCAACCAGCCCAAATAGTAACAATTGCACCGTTTTAAATGCCTGCGATGTACAATCTAAGGACAAGCATAGTTAGCATTTTAATATATATATATATATTATATATATATATATATATATATATATATATTATATATATATATATATATATATATATGTGTGTGTGTGTGCGCGTGTGTGTATCTGTGTGTCTGTATGTGTGTGTTTGTGTGTCTATGCTTCCGTGTGTGCATTTCTATTCGCTTGTATGTTTTTAATGGAAACAAATTCTTGCAAAAATGACGACAGGAATTGACTTTTTTGGTTATTAAATAAGCATATATTTGCTAGACATTTATGTCTCATACGTTATGTAGCACTTCATAGCACTTCAATGCAGAACATTACTACTAAGTGCTATAGGTTAGTGAGCAGGTTTACGTTCACCCCAACCAATCAATCCCCACCCATATCCCATATACCCAAACTCCAAACTCACGGGATCAAAATCTACAGGCCTCTACAACCCCCTCGAGGCTAAAACTGCATCACAAACTAAAATCCGTTATCCATTTCGTTCCTCTTTTTTATGGGTTATGGTCCAGTGTCTATATACGGCACCACTGGATGACATCGCACGGAACCATTCAATTGGTCATAGGTTTTATGCAGACGATGCCCAGCTATACCTTGCACTGGATAATGCTGACAGTCTAGATGTGCTAAATTCATGCATAGGGACTGGATGAGAGACTGGCTGATAGCCAACTACTTGCAGGTAAACGATGACAAAACTGAAGTTATTCTATTTGGATCATCACATAGTCTGAAATCCTGTTCATCTATTTCGGTACGTGTCGGGGATCAGTCAATCTTGTCCAGTGAATCCGTTGTGTCACTAGGGGCAGTGTTTGACCAGAGACTGAATATGTCAAAATTTGTGAACAAGAAAATATCAACCTGTCTTTTTTATCTGACATCAATCGGGAAAATAGGCAAATTTCTCACACAAGACGCTATCCAGTCATTAGTTTGGGATTTCACGTTTGGGTTACTGTAATTCTCTTTTGTTTGGTGTTTCGCAGGAATTGCGGACTAAACTACAACTTGTCCAAAATCGATCTGTCAGACTAATATTGACAAAAGAAACCATATTCCGCCAGTTCTCCAACACTTACATTAGTGTCCAGTCAATCAACGAATTGTATACAAAATTTTAGTGATTATTTTTATTGTCATTAAGAACCAGGCACCATAGTATTTATGTAATCTAGTCAGTTTAAAATACATCCTTACTAGAGTTGCTAGCTCAACAGCAAACAGCAAGTCAAACACTGGTCAAATCTATTTATGGAAATAGAGCTTTCTCAAATCTTGGTTCAAAACTGTGAAATGCCCTGCCCCTAAAAATTCAAAAGTGCCAGTCGATTCATTTATTTAAAAAGAGCCTCAAAACATATCTTTTTAGACAAGCGTATTTGTGATGTATCTTTTTATCTCTAGTCTATCTCTAATTGTAATCTAGTCATACTGTTGCAAAATCATTTCATGTGTAATAGTTTAATTTAACAGTATTGTATTGTATCCAGTATTATATTGTAAAACCCTTTGAACTAATGTTGATGAGGGCTATATAAGTATTCTTTATTATTGTTATTATCAACTGGATTTGAAACATAAATATAGAGGAAAAAATCATCTAGATCTGTGGTACAAACAAATATAATGGTCCCTTTTTGAAGTAATGCATAGGCGATCAGATACAGGCTAACATCTCACAAGCAAACTCGTTGTAAAACAGGTTAGAAAAGATATACTGTAGATATATAGCAAATATACTGTTACTAAACCAGGGAGGAACATAATGACTAGAGAAGAACATTTCAAAGTACCTTTTTACAGAAAGTGACTGTAGTGTTTTGAATTAATTTATTGGCCAAAGAATTTAAGTCACTGATATGCTCAATAAAAATTGAAGCAGAGTCAACCATATAAGATACAAACAATGGAGTTACTTGAAATTGTTGGTAGGCGGAAACAGAAAAGATGTCAATTAACCGAAAAAGTACTCGGCAGAATACATTTTGTAAATTACTTACTTAAATTACTTTGTATTGTTTCCATGCTTCACCATGGAACTTAGATATTAAGGTATTACTCTTATTTCCATGGAGTTTAATAATTAACTAGGCAAGGAGAGTAAAAGTGTGTAAAATTGGATTTATTTAGCCAGAATGGATGCATGTTTAGAATGGAACAAAACCAAAAAATAATAACCCAGATAGTAGATTTTTAGGACTACGCATCCATCTAAGTTCGAAAAATTTAAATGCTATGCTATGCTAGTTGTCACTGGATAATAAAAGCATTGAGTTCTGTTGCAAAAGTTACCATGGTTGCAAAAAAAAATACTTTAGATTACAAAACTTTTCTCGGACTGTAAATTTCTTTAAGTACACCACCGATTGTTACTGGGTACTTGTAGTGTACAGTCTGTATCTAAATCAGTCATATCTGGCATACTGCGCAAACGATATGTCGAGCTAATACTGCCGATCCCTGTGCGGCACGGTTCCAAATCGATTCGAATTCGGTAAAACTGACAACTATTAATTCCTAATGGAAGATGGTAATGAGTTTTGACATCGTTAACAAGCATTCATTTTTTGTTATCATTTTACTTTGATTTTGTTTCCATTTCTATTACTTTATTTAAAATTTTCATGAATTCTGTTTCATTTTAATTTTGACATTAAATTTTTATCTTCCATATAGCTTTTATTTTCTATACTGATCTTATTTTTTTCTGAAATAATTTACTATTTCGCCAGTCCTTTTAGTAACACATTTTATGTCATAGCACATGAACAAACATGCTCTATTTAAACTTTCTGTCAGAATTTTTTGTCTAAATCACAACTTATACTTTTATATCAATGGAATGTAAAACATCAATGGAAATTGATCAATTGAAAGTAAAACATACGAAGGAAAATATTTTGAAAATAAACGTCAATAATAATATCAATATTAGACTTTTAATTTTGGTTAGATTTCAAATTCAAGAAAATTATTTGTTTGTAGATATGTCCCTGGACTAAAGCAGAAAACTATTTCTTCTCTGTAAGATTCTTTAGCTTTCTTAAGCAGTGCTTTAGTGTCACTTTTACCAAGATAACAGTAGACATTTGTATATAAAAATTTTATCAATTTTGTTTCAGGTCGAATGCGGGTTCATGTGCACGTAAAAGTACACAATTTTATTTAAAGAGAACTATTTGTTTTAGGTATACATATTTTATTAGAAGAAACCTTATTAAACTAAATGGAAGTTTAGAGAAATGCATAAGAAATATTTTGTCTACTTGCCGATTTGTTGTCATGAGTACATGAGTACATTGTGATCACACAGCCGGAATGTTAAGGTTGTAAGTAAGTTGAGTGTTTTATGAATGCATGAAGATATGCTCAGTATCAAAGGCGTGTTATTTCTCAATATACAACTTAACCTTAAGCTCAATCAAACAAGAAAATTTCAGCAAATATGGGAATGAATTTTAGGAATGTTTTATGATAAAACAAAGGCCTCCCCTTTATTTAAAATACCTAATTCAATGGATCAGTAATGCTAAGACCTGTGTTACTAATTCTCGCATTTTGAATTTCAGGCGTGAGGCATTATTAATGAATCAATTATTCATCGTAGGTTTTAGGAAAAATGTGCAAGTCTAACTGCTAGGATATTACTACCTTTCACCTGATTAAAGTGCATAGCATATATAATCATGCATATATATTTATCGAATTTACCCATGTGTATGTAATACATTTCTTTAGATCGGAATTGTGTGGAATTGCGCTAAGCTCTACAAAATACAGGCTGCTAGGCTTACCTAAGAAGTATTATACTTGCAAGTGTGTACTGTTGTGTTAAATGACATTGAGTCTCGTAAATCGTCGCCTAATCTTGTGTATTTGCTGGATTTAACGGTGTGACGTTAACAGTGAACTATGCTACAACAATTGTTATTGCACTTACACTGTGGCAAGACTTTCGTAGAAGTTCTTTGACATTTTTGAGAATTTAATAAAATGTATACATACGATGAGCTTGTCTGTTATTGTACTTAGAAGACTCGTGACCATAGTTGAAAGATTCAGATGAAGTAAGATATGACAAGAATTACCGGATATTCTTTTATTTAGATTATTATTATGAACAGAAGAGAATATGGGCATATAACAGACGTCTAATAAAACTTTTTGGCATGGTTTGAATGGGTGGTAAGACAAATATCTATTACATATCCATTTGTTTTGAATATCATTGAGCTTGGAAGATTCTGAGTGTATTGTCAAGCCTCAGAGTATGATGTTTGACAGTTTTCATGCTGAGCGAAATTTCAAGAGCTTATCAAATATCCTTCTGCTTCAGTTACCACTACAGTGTGTATACTTGATGTAGTTTTTTATATTTATTATAGTGAGTGATATTACATTCATGTCATTACCTAAAATTTACTTAATATGACATCTTTTAGTTTGAATAAAAAATATGGTTTTTTAATTATATTGATGATCACACATAAAACATCCAGACTGGAATTTATTGACTGTAGAAAAGTGTCTTTGGTGAGGGTGAGCTATGTCTCATGAGTTCTTTGGATTCAATTTTGTATAGATTATGACTGCCCGTGGAATACCCAGAGTGGTAGTAGCAATTTTAAGAGGGAGCTCTCTGCTAAATTTAGGGCAGTGATACTGCACAATTTATCAGATATGCCATCATGACAGCTGTGGGCATCGGAGGAGGTTCTTTGACATTTTGATTGTGGAACCACACAAGACACCATTAAATATTGTTAAGTAGCAGTATCGGGCTTAAAACAATATTTACATTTCTGCTGGTGATTGTTGCATAATCCTTTATAAAATAGACACAAATACCCCCTTTTAGGGGTCTCTGAATTGAGGATGAACACCTGTCGTGCCATAACAATGTAGTAACGGGACAATAACAATGGAAACTTTAAAGGCGTTCGGAAGAAATTTAAAAAAATCAAATAGATCACTACAACATATCTTGAAGGTGTGACACGTTGATTCGTGGTTTCGGCAATCGAAATAAATGCAACCTGTAAAACAATCTCGTGTAATTATATCATAATTTCTGAAGTCAGCTTGGACATTATCAATTGAAATAATAATAATAATAATAATAATTGTAAAGGCCTACGGATGTATCGTACAGCAGTGGGTGTATTGGCCCTTCATCAAGAATACGAATCCACTACCAAGTACAACAGTTGCATGAATTACCCCTATTATAACACAAATCTAATAGTGCATTTGATACCGAAAGAGTTTCCAGCCTTCGATATTTTAAAGTATTATATCTTCGACAGAGTAGCACAATTTTCCATCCTTAAGTTTTAAGCAATAAGACTTTTCATCTTTAAGCATTCACTTAAATCTATGAGGCTAGCATGAATCTCGCTAGCGGAGATATATGCTGTTAGAGTACGCACCAAATTCACTTATTGTTCTTTGCACATGGACGTGGATCTCACTGTAGGGTTTTACTAAATGCCATCGCTCGATTTACAGACAATAACGCTGCATGATTTTATGTGTCGAGACATAAACATAATTACAATCGTTACATAGACCAGCGTAATATTTTTCGAAGAAAAAAAGTAAAAATGGACTTATTATGATCTGTTTGGAGGTTGTTAAATTAAGCTTTTTGTTTGTTGCTAGTGTCTAAAATATAAATAAACGTCTTCTATATTGCAGGAAAATGAAACATGGCTTCTAAGCTCAATAGCGAAGACAAAGAAAGGTTGAAATGCAGCTTCTGTAAGAAACACTTCAGTGAACTGAGTAAGCTATCATGTGATCACAGTCTTTGTGACTCCTGCCTGGATAAAAACAAAAGAAAAACTCGCATAACGTGTCCAGTTAGCAAGTGCAATAGAATTACGTCTAATAATCCAGTAAGAGTTAAGGAAGCAACAGAACATGACAAATTTCTTCAAGATATCAAAAAATGGCAAATTGATTTAGCAGAGCGAGAAGCAAAATTCATATTAGCAGCAGAAAAAATTGAAAGAGCAATCATTGAGAGCAGCATTGAAACAAAAAAATCTCTAAATCATATCGATCACCTTCAGATAAGGCGACAGGACAGTTTGAATAAACATTTTACAACTTTAAAACGCAACATAGAAGAAACTGCAAGCAAATATGAGAAGCAGCTTCAGAATCTCGTTGCTAGAATTCGCAAAATGGTAAGAGAAATTAAAGATACAGCGGAAGAAATGAAGAATACCACAATACAAATTAATACAAGGCAAAACGCAGCATGTCGTAAGGATCTGATAAAAAAAGCACAACAAATCCCAGCAGGCATTAAGACGGAAATGAAAAGACCTACATTCAGCATTATGGAGGGAAATCTTGAAATCAAGGACAAGATAGATATTTCAGCCCCGGAGCCGAAGCTAGTCACAACGAAAGCAGATGGAACAAAATTTGAAGTGAGATATCGAGTTTAATTGCGGTCTCTTATTTTAAAATTTAATACTATCACCACTACTGCAACAGCAAAATCTACTGCTATTGTAATAACCGCTACTATAACTGTTTCTTTTCCAATAATTCTGCTATTCAGCTATTACATCACTTTTTCGGGTATTATGTGAAATTTCAGTTGCTGTGAGACTTTTTCCAAATACCCAAATTACTGTATCAGAACTTAGTTGATAGAAACAGACTTTTGTATACCTACTTTTTCTTGCGTTCCGCCAAAACTGTTGAAAATATTTTTACAACAAAATTTGAACTGAAACCAGACAGTGAAACTTGCTGTCTTGGCATTTTTATGAACAGAAGCGAACGTTAGCAAATCACTTTTCATTATTTTATGTGGTTCGCGAAAAAGGAGTTTCTTATTGAAGTCTAAACTGACACCACGCATATATCCTTTCTCTCTTGAACTTTTGATATTGAGTTTGCTTGTCAGTAGCGAAAAAGGAAATGTTGAAAAAAATATGTAGTAAATTTTCAGCTATGTCAAGATCGGCCAAAAAATTGGTAGAAATATTGAAAAAAATAAACGAAAAAATAAATGAATATTTAATAAAATCTTTACTTTAGCTACGGATATATTGTTAATTGTTTTTAAAAATCTTACCAACAGAAAGCACATTAGCATCTACCTGAATACCAGTTTTATTGTGGTTTATTGTGATGCTCAATATAAATTCTTACTAGTCTAAAATTTTACGCCTACCTTGAGAAATGTGAAATATTAACTGTTGCTATCGAAGCAGTCTAGCTGTCTGGAAATTTTTGTTAAAGACATCTGGCTTTAGAGCTAACTTTTTAAGAATTCGTTAAAAATTGGCAGAAATATGAGGAAAAATATTATATCTTAAGAAGCCAAAAGCGGATGAATGGGAGAATGTTGGTATTTTTTAATGCTGGCATTTTTTAGTAGTGGTATTTTTAACCGACACAGCGATACAGTCGTCCTGTCATACAAAATTAAAGTTGAAAGTTGAGCTGAAGGTAGCGGACTTACGTACCAATCTCGCTGTTACCTTTTGATGACTCACCAAAATTAGTAAACAAAAATTGACCAGATTCCAATTTATAAAAAATGTATCTAATAGGAACTTAATAAAACGTCTCAAAAGTTTAAAAAGTGGAGTTTTAGAAAATGGAGTCTATATTGGTATTATTTTTGTTACTATTTCTGAACGTGGAAATCACTGTTAAATTTGATCGAAAACCAGTGAAATGTTTGAATGTAAAAGGTACAAGCGCCAACCTGGCTGTTATTTTTTGGTGGTATATCAAAATTAATTTGCGAGAAAATTATTGATAGCTAACTAGTGTAGTGGATATGATCCGACTTCTTAACATTTTTTGTTATTTTTGTGCCCTCTTAGAATCACATTGATTCGTTTGTTGATCCAACGTTATGATATCAGACAATGCGAGTATTTATTTTCTTCGCTGCATCGAAAACTGTGAATTTATTTCTGTCAATTGATGTTTATTTATTTGTTTATTTTTTGCTTATGAAATTAAAATAATTAGATTAATCTAAAAACATGCATTATTTATTTGACATATGATTAACGAAATTTTCTATCTGTATCATTTGGTTAGTTGGCTCCAGAGACAGAGGGATCAGCTACAGGTTCCGATATATCAAAAGATAACATAACCCAGGTATGACATGTCACCTATTTGATCGAGTCCAAAGACGTGAGTACTATATTACAATCAAATTGTAGCGGACTTGGTATTAGTTTTTTGAGATAGTACATTTAATGTTTATATGGCTCCTTAATTTAGGACATGTGTTAAAATCAGGTGATGCCTTGTGATTGGCTTAGGAAACGTGTTCTGTTTAACCGAACATATTCTACCCCATTCGTTGCTATTTCTCCACGTGTTTGGTCAGTCTGTTAAAGTCAGTCATACTGAACAGATTTAGGTTTGGCCTGAAGTTTAAGTCCGCCACAAATTGTAAGAACTTGATTATAATTAGTTATAAAAAATGAAATGTTTTTATGTCAGAAATATTTCATGTGTAATTTAGGTTAAATACTCTCTCGATTTATCTATTAATTATCGGTATATTGGAATTAATTTTGTGGCAATGTGTTCAAATATGTTGTAATTGTTTATTGCAGTCCACATTGCGGTACAGGATAGGAAATAAATTAGTAAACAGCAGGACGATCTTTCATTTCCCTTCCGTCACACAACTTATACCAGCGTTTGCTAGCCTTTGCTGCTAAATGTTTCAAATATTACTCGAAAAGTCCGTTATTGTCTAATTTTGAATAGCAGAGTATAGGTGTACACCTGGCTATTATTTCTTTGTTGGTACTTGAAAATTACCGGTAAATATGATCGAAAACAAGTAAAATGTTTGAATGTAAGAGGTACAAGTGCCAACTTGATTTTAATTTTCGGAGGTTTGGCAAACTTAATGGGTAATTAATTTATAATTAATTAATATTTAACTGAATCAAGGGATATGTTCTGACTGTCTTTACATTTCTGTTAAAGATAGAGGACATCAATACCAACGTGACGATTTAGAAAAGTGTTTCTCCTCCCAGGGCCTCATTTAACCTCATGATGATCCAACCATATGCCATCAGGCAATGGGGGCGTTTATTTTCTTCGCTGTACCGAAAGATGTCAATTTATTTCTGTCAAGCGATGTTTATTTATTTATTTATTTTTTGCTTATGACATTAACATAATTAGATAAAGCAAAAAAAAAAAAAAAAAAAAAAAAAAAAAAAAAAAAACATATATTATTTATTTGTCATAGCATTAACGAAAGTTCTTATCTTTACAATTTGGTTAGATGACTTCAGAAGCAGAGGGAGCATCAAAAGGTTCCGATATGTCAAAAGATAACGGAATCCAGGTATGGCATTCCCATATTTGATTGAGTTCAAAGCCGTGAGTAAAAACCGTATCACAGCTAACAAGTACCAGCGTTCATTAGGCTTAAGTGCTAAACAACTGAAAATGTTTGAACGTTAGAGCAACAAATGCCCACCTGGTTGCTATACTTTGGCGATTTAACAAAAAGAACAGGCATCAGCAAAAAATCTCACTGATGCCAGGGAAATGATTTGACTGACATAGTATTTTTATTAATAATAGCGCACGCATCAATTATTTTATAAAAGGATATGTTCTCCCAGAATCATTGGCAAAATGTCTTTATCTTACACTTTTGATTAAATTTATCGGGCACAAGTATTCCCTAGCTATTTTGATGTTACTTATTTGGTAACTAACCAAAAATTGGCAGACATAGAGTGATGAAATTGTTTTGCTATTTAAATCTTGAATTGAGACAGGGATATAAACTTACTCTTTTCAAATTGTAGTGAGCCATTGACACTTTTATTATAAATCCTGACATCAGTATTGCCGAGTTAGGGTATTTAGAGCTGCACAAAATAACATTACAATAGGAAATCCAATATAACTTCCTAGGATACCTTTCCAACAACTAATTGATAAATCATTATTTGAAGCCGAAACGGGGAAAGAAATACAAGATTTGAAATGTGTCTATTTATTCGCGTCTATTTTCCTTGCTATACCGAAAGCTCTGAAATTATTTCTGTCAAGTAAAGTTATTTATATACTTTGCTTATGAAATCAAATTAACAAGATTAATCGAAAATATATATGACTTATTGTCATAGCATTAACGATATGCCTTATCTCTATCATTTGGCTAGTTTCCTCTAGACGGAGAAAAAGCATCAGAAGGTCCCGATAAGTCATAAGATAGGTATGGCATGGTATGGCATGTCACACATTTGAATGAATCAAAAGACGTAGAGTAGAAGCATATATAACCATATAATACCAGCGTTCGTGAGGCTTAGTGGCTAAACGTTTCGAATATTATGCAAAAGGCTCGTTATTGTCAGACGTTTCCCGAAAATTTTAAAATTCTCAGTTATTGCTTGCAGTGACGTCAAGTCACAAAGTGCTCAGAAAATTCATGGAAAAGCATTTTGAACATATGTAACGGGCCTCATGATCCAACTAAAATTAAACATTATTTTAATGCAAGTAAACTTCTCTTCATATTTACTGCTTTGTTAAGTAATAACTTAACAAATAACGACAGGTAAAGTAAATTTCAGATATGCAGCTTTGCTGTTCGCTAGTATTTTAAGATTCTGTCATCAGACAACATCAGCTTCTTCTTCTTCTTCTTCTTCTTATTCTTCTTCTTTTTCTTCCTCTTCTTCATTTTCTTCTTCTTATTATTATAAAACAATTGTCACAAATATCAATGCATGTCCCACCCCACATAGCAATCGTCCTTTGCCGCTATGTTAAATTTGTTTTTGTCAATGCAGTTGTCATTGGCATAAACGTGAAGTAAAATTATGAAAAACAACAAATTAACAACAATAATAATTTATACCGGGTTTTCAGAATTTCCAAACGCTCAATCAGAAATCAGCATATGAAGAGAAATCCGAAAATGACTTTAAACATTCATATTTGACAGTACAGTCTCTTTGAAGAAACAAAATTGTGATTTTTTTTTGCTGTTATGTGTGTTTTGAAACAGTCAGATCAAATGTCTCTCAGAGAAGCGAATGCGAAGACGTGGATGAAACTTAACAAAGTGAAGCTACAGGGTCCGCCGCAAGCTCTCCGCGTCATCAAGGATCGGATTTGGTGCTGTAATAGCGATATCAGTGTGTACGACACTAACTTGCAGCTGCAGAAAACTGTCCGACAAAGGATCATGGGTCACATTTATGACGTGGCTGAAATTGACACCAGTGTTGTTGTTGCTGCCTCAAAAGGGCTTTGGATCTTAGATGATGTTGGTGAGTAAGAATGCTATACATAATGTGTAATTTTGGGACTGCTATGGGGCATTTTAACATTAATATCATTTTACTTAATCACGGTTATCTGCACATCACAACAAAATTATAGCAAGTCTTCAATGTATGAAAGTTTAGCTTGAGAACTTCCTAATGCAAAACATGTTTTAATAGAAACATTATATGTGAAACCATTGCAATAATTGTAGGTTTTTATAACGACTGTTGTTAAAATTTAGGTGGATAAGGCACCAAAGCCACAATTCATATGCTAAAATTACCTAATGACTGTAAAAAAATTGTCAATAATAATATTGATCTGTAACTGTAAATGCTTTCCCGACTGTTGTACTTTAAGTATGTTCTAGGATAATGTTTGTTCTCTAGAAATGATCATTTTATGCATTTAAATGTATTTGAAAAGTATATTCTCGAATGTATAAACATCTCGCATGTTATTATTTTTACTTCGCAAAATCCTCGAAATTCTTTATCTCAACTTTTGGCGAGAGTTTTCCTTTATATGCAATATACGAACATACAACAGAACAAAACTACGTGATTGCAGCTCGAACAGTAACGGATTCCATTGCCCAATCGGAAAAAGGGTGGGATCTATTAAGTAGCATGGCTCCCTATTCCCATTCATGAACAGTAACGCAAGACTACGTGTGCTCTGAGCTTTGAATATATTTTCACTTCGATCTCGTTGTAAATTACCTGCGTTACTCGCATTAAACCAATTTTGAATATGAGCATGTCGCGTTTGTTCGGCCCTGGAAATCTCAGCTTGTAGGGCAATGTCACCTATTTCCGTTAAGTGTTAATCGATTATTCTCCACCGACTTGAGAGATCATCGTTGTTGTAAAGAAACAAGCGTTGTTTGGAATGTTCTTAACTTTTCGACCAAACTAGTCCGGAATCTGATGCCTTTCAGTCTCGGACAACCAAATTGATCTTCTGTTGCTGACCATCTTGATTCATATTCTTCTGGTCTCGTTTCTTGTTTTATAAATTTTATATTGACCTATAAATAGACCTATACCAAATGACGTTTTTCGAGTCCTTTAAAATATTGTAAATATTTTCAATAAACTGCGAGATATATAAGCCAGTTTACCACTGACAATCAGGGTTCAACCAAGTTTACATATCACCAGACATCTTGTTGGATTTGAGGCTCATTGCAGCAAATTGTGTAACCAATCTCATCTGTCCATTCTATGATATTTATTTCCCTACTCTCTAACGACCAAACTCTTCCGGTTCTGTGTTCTACTATCGAGAACCAAGAATGCTTAATATTGACATTATATTCCTATGTGTGTATCTAGAAAATGAAATCCAGAAGTTATGTCACATGGTAAAAGTCCGAAAATGAACATGGAAAAAAGTGTATGTGAATTTCATTAATTGTTATTCCTAATTTGTTGTCCTTTTGACATCTTGAAAATTAAAAAAACTTTTACAAATGAGTAGTCTTAATTTTGCATGTACCTCATTTTTGTATTATCAGAAAGGCAATAAATATGCACACAGTTCAAAAGAATATTCAAATTATTTACACACATACTCTCTATTCAAATATATTTTAACAGATAATGGCACTTTGCGATATCCCCTAGCGAACTCCTCCCTCTCTTCCTCCCAGTAGTAAGATATGACAAAATAAGATAAGCTTTCTTTTATTCTTGCAACATTGCTGTTGAATTGCATTAGATTTCGTCATGATGAAATAGGCATAAATACATTCTGTTAAAAGTGTAATACTGACTTTAATACTGATTGCAAACTTGGCTAGAAATGCTGATATCTGTCTTTAAAATTTTGTATTGCATATGGAACAAAAGGAGCTCTTATATCTTTCAGCTCTTGTCTTTCGAATATCATATTTTCTATGTTTTCTAAAATCATACTCTTAAGCTCAGTTTCGGTAAAATATGAAGAATTTTATCAGATTTATTTTGGATTTTAATAAAAAGAAAAGACTTGAAAAGATCGTTTCTTCTTTCAATAAAAAAATTAGTCCTTGTAAGTTCGAGTGCCTCTTTATACCTTATAGTAGGGAAGATGCTCGCTTTTGTACCAATTATGGTTTATTGTATAGGTACTTTGTCAGATTAGTAGATCAGGCTGGGGCGGCATATTGACAAACTGGGCATATAATGCTGACGTAAAACGTTATATAGTCCTCTGTTGTGGCCTTCGCTTATTTTATCCGTATTTCTGCTTTCGTAAGTATATTGTCTGTATGAATGTCTCACTAAAGGTTATTCTGGAGGGCCACAACCACTAATTTAGCACTTTCTACAGTCTCAATTGGATCGTTTTAAATTGTTATTGTAATTTTATTGAGCCTTCATGCACATATTAATTCGCATAACTTAACAGTGACTTTACTTATTACAGACGACATCAGAGAGAATATTGATGAACGTGTCTTTAGCAGCGTTGTCGTCCACAAAGGGAAACTGTATGCCGCTCATTCAAATTCCAACACGATAAGCATCTACCATCTACCATTGCAAGCCACTGATATGTTCAGAACACCATTTAGAAGAATGGGCGGCAAATTAACATTAAGTGTAAAGAACAATCAGGTGAGGTGTTGCTCTGTTCTGGACCACCAGATCCAAGTGTTGTCACTAACAGGAGAGCTGCAGCAGACTCACGGTGGACATGGATCTGGTGCAGGTCAGTTTAACGGTCCGTACATATCTGGTGAGGATGACGAGGGCGTCTTGCTGATTGCGGATAGCCAGAATAACAGGTTACAATTAATGCATGGAAGCGGCCAATGCACTGATGTACAGCTGCAGCCTGCTGTGACACAACCAATCAGTGCTTTGCTCTACCGAAATCAGTTGTTTGTTACATCCTGGAACAAACAAACCCTCACATCATACACGTTTACCTAATTATCTCAACAACTAACTGTTAACAAAAATTAAAAACATGAAACCTGCCATGTTTTTGTCACAATTTGGTATAACTTTCAACAAGAAAAGTTTAAAGATGAAAGCATAGCAATAACAAAATGCTTTTTACATGAAACAGACTATATGCACAAGTATGCACAAATACTCCTTGGATTAACCATAGCATCTGTACAAATTATTTCATACCTAATTAGAATTAGAAGAAAACACAGTACAGAATAGAACGTCTGCTCAGGATCAATACATCCAATAGTTGTTCTGATGGAAATCGTCGTACACAGATACTTTGAAGCATGACGTTAGTGTAACGTAAGACTTAGCTAAACCTCGAATGAGTCTCCATGTTCAATTTAGTGCTGCAAAACTTGATCAGTTCCTCGATTATTAAACACGCTTTGATGGACTTAATGAACCGTATTGCCATAATAGCGTGTTGTCTCCAGGCGAGAAATTAATACCAATAGAAAGCATTACACGCCAATTCTCTCTGTTTTCAAAGCATATAGCAGCAAGCATTCGGTGAATTCATCAATCAGTTCGAGAAGAGATTCGAGTATGAAAACAACTCATCGTCTGCAGTGTCCTCCCGCCCACTGATAACCCACACACAATGATAACACACACAATGCCCATAAAAATTATATATATATATATATATATATATATAATATATATATATATATATATATATATATATATATATATATATATATATATATATATATATATATATATATATATATATATATATATATACATAATGCTATGCACATACACAGGCTGACAAGTCATAGAATCTTATCCATGCTCAGGATTGCAAATATTAATACAATGTCAAAGTTTCAATAATCTGAGTTCTGTTTGCCTTTAGCTCAGTCTTAAAGTTGAATAAAATAACATTTTAAGCCAAACACAAACTCCGTTGTAAATATGACCTCGTCATAGGAGGAATATGAAATGTAATAATAAAAAGCTATTTACCAATGTTTTTTTATTGTGGAGTGCAGGAAAATTTAGAACGCCCGTTGCTGTTATTACAGAAAACCAGGAAAAACTAAATTTAATAAATGACATTTTACAACTTTAGCATCTCCGCTATTCGGATCCTCGCTGAGTTCGTTCACGAAAGAAAGGGTGTCGTTAATTGTTTCCTTGTTGCAGAATGGCCTACTTGGCCTCATTTTCACTCTTGCATACGCATGACAGCAAATGTTCTACAGAATGGTTCCAAATATAGTGCCAAGTATAAACAATGCCGCAGCCCGTATTATAAGCCATGCCGTCCTTGTGGTATATGTTCATAATGTATGTGATAAAATTATGTATATTTATACGCATTTCGGTATTGTTCATGTAAATATTTTTGTTCCAATGCGGCTAGAACTGTTTTTGTTGATTCACTCAATTTTGTCTTTGTTATTTCATTTTTTTTAAATGCGATAAAAGCATGATCTATATGTGCTGGAAATTAAATGAGGCCGTTGCAATATTACTGCAATATGTAAGTTGTGCTGACGTGTGCTCATAATAAAAAGCGCATGGGTGTGGGTGATCCCAGAACCACCGCACACACCTCCCCCGAAGCTTCAGGCACTGGTTGAACGAGTCTGAAAGGACTGTTGCATGCATATTCTCTTATCAATTAGATATTTTGCACGTTTTTTTGCTGTGCTTTCCATTATTTTATTTCGTTGTTAAGGCGGAATCAAATACACTCTTGCAGCAGTGTGTATAATATTCGATGTCAGAAGAGTGTTCAGTATTACGATGATTACGATGTGAGTATTTTTCTGGCACATTTTAAAGCCGAGATTCTGTTGTTCCTATTATATGCCTGCTGAAAATCATAAAATAAAGTTGCTAATACAAATAAAATGATATTTGGTTCATTACTTGCATTTAGTTTTTTTTCTGCAATTGCAACGTCATGTGGATAATAATTTTGAAATTATGAAAGGTTTTTGAAATTAAATACTCTACTTTAGGCTCCCTATACGTCCATATAGTTTAGATTTACAATACGACTGTTAGATTCTGTTACATTCTCAATTTAAAAGCAGATCAAAACCTATCATTTGCAGAAATATAAACATTTTTTAGTATTATAGACCATGTTTATTAGTGACTGTTAATGAGACGATCCGTAAATGTGTACTTCCAAATTCGAGTAAACCAAATTGTCCATTCTTAACGAAACATATACCTCTTTAATAATTGGACGGCCTTTGGTAAGTGAAGAGTGAAACTAAAAAAAAGAGGCCATTATTTCCATAATTATACATCTGAGCGTAAAGTCACAAGAACACGTGCTACATCAATGAAAAAAAACCAGGGGGGGGGGGGCTTCAGTTTGTGACGTATCAGTGTACATTCCCTTTTTTGATAGACACTGAGTCAGAAAGACAAGCAGGTAAAAGCGCACTACTGAATGTAGAGAACCATCTTTTAAAAGCGAAACTCCTTGTTGTACCCATTTGGTCAATAATGAGTCCCACCTCTTCAAGTTTATTTTTTGAACGCGAATTTGAAGCTTCTCGTTCCAACTACGACATATATATATATATATATATATTGCTGGAATTACACGTACAATTACACACACACACACGTACACACACACACACACACACACACACATATATATATATATATATATATATATATATATATATATATATATATATATATATATGAAAACTGCTCAAATAGATCCAGTGAAAAACTCTCTTCAGCGTTATTTTTTATTTTATGGATAACGTCTTCTCAGGCATGAAACATGTTGTTTTAATGTAGGAAGCAGAAATGTACAGATACAAGGTTAGCGTGAGTATTATATTTTGTTGTGTTATAATTGGTAAAACAAGACACAAAAGTTCATAAGCATAAAGGAATACATGAATAAGTTGTAGTGTTAAATAAACAAAAGGAAACTCGCAAGTTCGTTTTTATTCCTTTCCCTTATGACGATATAGAGAAAATAGTAATTTGTTTAAAATCCATTGTGTCAACTGCCTTTTGATGTCCACCAGTGATAGAATTAGTGTTTATATATGAAATATTTTTTGTAAGGTAGATGAATACTTAATATCTACTTTACAAATTAATGAAGATAAATACAATATCTTAAAACATACATTGTAGTCTGAGGTAGATTTTCTAAATGGTTTGTTGCGGAATTGCAGGATGTGGTGCACACTCTATATTCTTTATGACGTAACTGTTTCTTTATTTTCTATCCAAACCAATAATATATTCAGAGTTAATACCTTATAACTTATGGTATCATATAAAGCAGACAATATTTTTATTTATTTTTTATAAATTTTATTTTAATCAACAACCTTAAAAATTATTTATATTAGTAATATCATTAGAAATTGCCTATTTCTCAATAAGTGGTTAAAGCCTTTCAATTTATTTTCGGATATTAATAATTGAATGCTATAGCCCTAAGCACTAAGTACTGTTACACTGGTTAATACACGAATGACAATGCAAAAGTTTTTGTGTGTCTCTGAAATAAAAATGGTAACAAAAATCAGCTACTCAATTCCAGTTTGAGGGAAAGGCTTTAGTTGTCAAATGAAACATACTGTGACTCAAAACAGTTTGTTTTAAAAGTACTTGGTGTAGAAAAACACTGATGTTGTTCATTGAATTTAATACTGTTTGAATTAGTATTATTGCCTGTGAAAATGTAGTTTGAAGTGTGTGCTGCATATGTCTTGTCTTAACAGAACCGACTACAAAATTATATCTTGAATTAAAATATTTTACGAACCCTAGGATTATTTTTTTGCATCAAATCAGAATTTATTGTCCACGCAATCATATTTCGCTAACAACTATAACGACGCAATTTTTGAGGAACTGTCACATGTCTGCTCAATAAATGCAGCACTATTTCATACATAAAATGGTATCTTATTGTGGAAAACAGTTTAGTTTTTGACCCTTCTAGCATTTCACAAATTAAGTAAATTTTACTAGACACATGAATCCTATGGATTTCAAGTTTGATTGGAATTCTAAATTTTATTGATGCAGAAGTCTCTGTTTAAAACCCATGATAATATATTCCTATTTTGCATATAACAACATAATATCTTTTTTGTATTTTTGTGAAACGTGCTCTCTATAAAATATTGGAGATCGAATATCGTATGAATTTTTTTTTATGAAGTGCTTAATGATGACATTTCGAGTAATAAAGTTCTCGCATAAAGCAAACTGACCTTGAAATTAACGTAGCACATTATGAATAAGACATATTTATGTCAACTTGTCCTGTTGTGAACTTCTAGCTCCTTACAACTCTATTTTGTGAACTTTTATCCTCGAACCTTTTAATCTGAAATTAAGTTTAAGATAGGACTAGCTGAATGCTTAGAAAACAAAAGAGTTAAAGGGGATTGATAACAAACCAGTTGAATGTACCATTGCAATTCAAACAAGGCATAAGGAGCTAAAGAATTTTCTAATGTTCGAAGTCCAGAGGGGCTTTATACAATATCAGGTTTTACAATATATAATAACACTTTTTTTACAAATAGAAAATTCTTTTTAGTTTTTAGGGAATCTGCCTTTGAGGAAAGATTTTAGTTGTAGAGAATTTTAACGGTTCAAAATTCAAATTTTGAACGCATGACCATAAAGTGCCTGTGTTAATTAGCCTATCATGTCTCTAGCTCCTTTTTTTTGCCTTTTAACTTTTCCAAAACGGATGTGCAATTTACACCCTTTTTGTCTGTTGTAACCTTCGTGTTAGCTTGTCTTTTGTTGTATCGTATGAACTGTAATTAGACACTCTTACCTTGCGGGTATCTCTGCCCCATCTAGCGACCGACATGTGCATAACATTGAACATGGCTGAGTTTGAATCCATGTTTACACAGCATAAATAACTACGAAATCCATCTAGATCGAAAACTTTTAAAGACAAATAGGATCATGTCCAGTGTTGATATTTTGTTCCTAAAATCATATTGCATTGTTTTCACCATTTAACCATTGAATCAATGGGATTTCGTCAAAAAGATTGTATAATTCTCTTATTGATACATATATATTTTATTTGCTTAAAGCATTTCGTATGACGTGTTCGTCAAACAGGGGAAATTGAGGCAATGTCAATTGTGACTAAGTGTGAATTTTGCGTTTTGATTAAAATTTCTTGGTTTCTAGAATGGTTTCTATAGAAAAGTACGCAATCTTTTAGTGTCTTTATTTCTCTTATAATATCGGTGACTCCCCTTTTTTCTTTTCAATTTTAATGTATACCCTCAAAGCATTGAACTGTGAAAGTATGAAGGAAATGTCAATTGCGTGTGAGATACCAGCATTTCCTTTTAAATATTGGTCACTCTACAAGTGACATGTTTATTGTCTGCTCATCCAGTTTAGATCTATACATAAAATATACCTTGTCGTATTTCTTTTTAACTCAAAATTAAACTCAAACAACGTCGCATAAATAAGCATCCCAGATGGTCAGTGTTTCAGTTAGGGTGACGCAGCTAAAATTACAAATTTTTCGTTGTCTCGATCTCCCTGACCAACACCAGAGGTTGTTAGAAATTGTCCAGCTCTTACTTAAAATTTACATAGAACCTAACATCAAAATTTTATTGGGAATTGCTGACCGGACGCAAAGGGAGAAACATCTAAAATTGCAAACACCAGTGCTCGGAATTCACGACTGTTTGGCGTAGCTACTTGAGCTAACCCCTAACAAAATAGTTGTCTACCGAACAATCTCTCTACGTCCAGGACAAACCACTTTATAAATCAGTCATAAAAATTGGTGGGTGATGCTTCCCTTGTTACGCCGTAATTGGTTCAATTGCAGGTTGAGTTTATCTCTATTTCAGGTGTATCTGCTATATTCTTCCAAAGTTGGTTCGACAAGGGAATAGTTTTTATTCAAGTTCTATTGGACAACAATGGCCAATTTTTGACTTATGACAATTTTCTACATAAATATAAAATTAAAACTAACTATTTAAAATACTCTGGGTTGATAAGTGCCATCCAAAAATCAATTAATAGAGGCTCTGTGTTAGCCGACGCATCTGGCACAATTAGACCAACAATAAACTTAAATAGCAATATATTTCAATTTAGCAGTGGAATCAAAACCAATATATCTAAAGTAAAAAGTAAGTTCTTTTATAACGAATTTTTATCTCTAGTATCAACACAACCTACACAATCACGAAAATGGCTTCTAAACGATGATATAGACGAAACTACATTTTGTAATAGCCTAAAACAAGCGAAAATGAGTACAAATGAACCCAAATTATTATCCCTACAATTTAAAATTATTCATAATGTGAACAATTGTGGATCAAATCTTTTTAAATGGGGAATAAGGACAAGTGAAACCTGTGAGATTTGTAACAGTCGTGAATCAGACTCAGTAACACATGCTTTAACTAAGTGCTCTAAAACAAAAGCATGGTTAGATGAAATCTTTACTCAGATAGATTCGGAAAGAAATTTTACAATTAATATTAGCCCAAATGACTTTATTTTCGGCGTCAGAGATATAGCACTTAATCATATTATTATCATTATTAAATTCTACATTTGTTACATACGAGGCTATAAAAAGAAGTTTTCTTGTACCGTTTTACTGAACGAAATTTACAAAAGAGTGCAAGTTGATAAAATCTACCTTTCGAAACCAAAATATCTCAAAAAGTGGGGACATTACAAAAGCATCGTTGAAAAAAGCGAAGCGTTCTATGGACAATAATATCACAGGAAACGCATTTAGAAGATTAATAAATTTCTTTATTTCAAATTCTATTAAATAATATCACATTTTAACTGAGGATCTCTCTTTATGCGTGCGCTGTGAGGAAGGTGATAGAATAAAATATATATGAACATGTAATATATATATGAATTGTTGCTTTTGTGAAATAATTTAAAAACGCATAGAGTAAATGTGGATGCTGTGACATCCAGCGGTTGCAAATTGTGCCGTCTGTGTAATCTGTCTCTTGTCATCAGATAGAAGCGTGAGTCTGCTGGGGTGAAAAGTATGTGGCGTCTAGTGTCGGGTCCTGGTCTTTGATTTGGTAATAAACGTTTAAAAACAAAAAAAAAGGTGTATTTGCTCTGGACAAAAACTACTTATTTTCTTTATTTCATGTTTTATAAACTAATCAACCCTTTGTTTTGCAAAGAGCCAATCCTCTCAAACCTTTATTTCGGTTTTACATTTAAGAACACTTCATTGTTGATAAATAAAATGAATTAACTACCATTTTCATAAATACACTTCAGAAATCAGAACAAATGGCGTGTGACTTCATAGACACCATGACTGCACTGGCTCTTGAGGCCGATATACCTATGGTATGGGCTCCTCACCGGGCCACACAGCACAAAATAGAACTAAAAGACTTCAAAATCAACAACTGTACAAACAAACTACCTACAAAGAACGGAACCTAAAACAAGCAACAATCTCCCTACAACAAAGCTCCGGAACAACAAACGACAATTAAATCTAAACAATGAACACGCAATAAAAACAGCAACAGAAAAACAGCAGCAGCAAAAGTCAACGTAAAGCAGAATCCACAACAGATAAAGCAAGCAAAACAACAACAAAAACAGCAGCAACCACAACGACAAAAACTCATGCAACAACATGTATCACATGCCACATTGCGACCAAGCAGTATCAAAATCAAACTACATTCAAAAGTAAGCGATACACATGACACGATCTACTACATTGCATCCACAAATATAGATAAAATAGAGCAGCTTGTCATTACAATGCAACACAGTTACACAACAACTTCAATTCGGGATCACGAGCAAATCCTTACACTTCTAGATACAGGTGCGAAAATTTCATGTATTTGCAAAAATCTATTCTGCTGAATCTTCAGGGTCAACGCACCACAACTTCAGCACACAGATCACAGAGTCATGGCAATGGAAACACAATAGATGTTGAAGGCACCACAAGTGTTAACTTCTGTTTCACAGCTGCTCACCTTCATTTTACTCATACGTTTTATGTCATTGGCTCTCTATCAAAGAAACTTATACTTGAAGAAGACTTCCTTACTAAACACAAAGGCACTCTCACCTTCGGCAAAGGCGTTTTAACTTTTGTTAGCAAACCCAATGAAGCGAAGTACAATAACTCACCTCCAACACAGTCCAGAGCAAACACTGCATACAAAACAACCTTCCTCGCTAGAACACTGGAGACAATACTTATAACAGTTGTCATCAAAGCAGTCTTTTGTGTCAAAAATAAACACTACAGGTATCGTCTCTCCTATCAAAGAACTTTCACACAAATTACGCTTACTTACGATTACTTAACGCTAACGTATGGCATAGAACAATCCCAAAGGGCTACCCAGTGGCGGTCTTCGATTCACAGCCTAAACGTCCGTACGTCTGACGCCGAACTTAACAACGTATCAACGTCAATACACGACAAAACAAAGAATACACACGTACCGCCGAAAAGACTAACTTTGGTTCAGACATATGAACCTCAAAGCTTTCTAAAGAGCAGCAAGACCAACTCTTGTTGCTTTTTTGCTACAGACGATTCAAATCTAGAACTTTACAAATGTTACGAATACACAATAAAACAGGTGACGCAAAACCAATAGATCAACGTGCTTACAAAACCACACCAGTCATGCCACAGGAAATGGACAAACTACGTGACAAAATGCTAGCAGATAATATCAAGGGAAAAAGCTTATCATGCTGGTCGTCCCCCTGCCGGCTTGTTTAAAAATGGGGCGGTTCTTATTGCTTCGTAGTGGACTATCGAAAAGTAAACACAGTTCTTACGCTAGGCTGCAATCTTCTCCACTCTGGACGTTAAGAACACCTTCAAGGACATCCTTCTTGATCATAAAATAAGACACAACGCATTCGCAACGCATCGCACAATTTACGAATTTTTACATCTTCCTTTTGACCTGTCTCTGTAGTGTTTCAGCCAGTACTTCAACAAATCTTTAGCAAGTTAGCATTTTACATCTTGCTGATTTACATGGATGATATTCTAGTTTTCAGCTCTTTTCACTCTTTCCTACACCAACACCAGCCATAAAATGCAACAGTTTCTAAGAATGTGGAACTATTTTCGGCGAATTATAAAAAACTACTCCCTTATTTCTGCCACTTTGTTTCAGCTCATCAGAAAAGACACAAAATTTGCCTGGACTGACTAATGGACTGACTGACTAATTCGAAACACTTAAGAATGCATAAACTGACTCCATGCTTTACATGCCTTCCTTTAAGAAACAATCCATTATGTAAACTGATGCTAGCAATCTTTCCATTAGCTACATCCTGGCCCAGAACGAGTGAGCGCCCAGTATGCTACGGTGAAGAGCAATACGCAAACATGAACGTAGCGGGTCCACCTATGAGAAAGTCCTCGCTATCGCTGCAGGTTGCAACTGTTACCAAAAATATTTCGAACAAAACAATCCTCGGAATGTTTCATTCCTGCTTCACACCGACAACACTGTTGCCCTCTACTTGTTGAACAATGGTGCAAACAAAGGAAAGCTTGCAAATGGTCATTCCAATTGCAGATTACAAAGCAGCATCTGGGCTGGACGAAGATGTGGAATTTCCCTAGGCTGCCTGTCTCAAAATTCCCAGGAGATAAGGACTGCTGTGTTATACAGCTGCACTTTCTCGGCTTTGTCAACAAAAACGTTTTTGTAGAACCTTTTCGAAACGCTTCAGGGGGAACTATTTTTAAACCAAAATCAAACGTTTTGTACTGGAGCATTATAAAAAATCAATATTATTGGGTGTCGTGTATTGGAGCATCATGCGAAACCATATGTACTGAATACCATTTTCAAATAAATTGGTAAATTTTAGATACTAATAAAGATGAAGTATATAATTTTAAAATCTAGTATTGAGTTTTAGGTCTTTTTTATTTTAGTTATTATATTACTATATCAAAATGATATAGTAATATAATGAGGTCAACTTACGTTCTTTCTATATTTCTAGCTAAGAATATTACTGGCCTCGATCAACCAATCCTGAGCAAGTAACAATTATGAAAGCAAAATACATGGTTTTTTAAGTAAATAAACTAAAAACAGAAAAATGTTAAAATTATCTGTTGGGGATCGCATAGAAACAATATATTGGTAAGTACGAATGTTTAATTGCAGATTCGAGTGTTGTAGTGTTGTTTGAATGATAAATAGTCTTAAATGGACGCTATAAATGATAATTATTTTAAGGATCACAAAAAAGGGTTTCAGAATTTTATTGTCAAAAATCCGTCAAAATGGTTCGAAAAAGGTTTCATGTGAATCCTTCAAAAAGCGTTCCCCCAAAAGAAGTTTGTGGCATTTCATGTGTAACGAAAATAAAACGTTTTTGAAGGCTTTTTAGGTTTCACAAAAACGTTTATTAAACGTTTCCCAAACCAAAAAGGTTTACCGGGCTGTGTTATAGAACCATTATGTGTCTACTGATATCGCCTCTGTTAGAAATAATAATTGTCGTGC
Source organism: Protula sp. h YS-2021 (assembly GCA_949752745.1). NCBI lineage: Eukaryota > Metazoa > Annelida > Polychaeta > Sabellida > Serpulidae > Protula > Protula sp. h YS-2021. Next base: position 69,719,149 of record OX457029.1, read on the forward strand.
AAATGTTGAAACATGCTATTTTTAGAAAGCAATAGCTACTGTCAAACAGCTTTAAAATATATATATACAGTAAATACCGCTTAAGGAGTGCTCGGAACCGGACAAAGATTTCTGATTGTCTGGGTTTCAAATTAAGCGGTTTGAGTCAAACAGGACAATATTTGCTGATTGTGGTTATGTTTTCAGGTCATTTTAAAGACAACAGCGACTTATCTAATCTCTCACATACTAGTACAACCTTTCATAATCCTGTTAACTTGATTATTTAAATGATATTGTTTTAACTTAAGTTTGACTTAATATAATTTTCATTGATTTTTCACCGCATCAAGAAACTTTATTTATTGCATGGCCAACAGAGAAACTCTGAAAAACTGCATACTACAAACACAACTATTTACTTTGATAGTGTCACCCTTACAACCCCAAAACCCCTTGCCTTGCTCAAGAAGATTATCCATGACTTTGAATTGCAATTGTGCCCCGCAAGTAACACGATTCTAATTACACATATTCGAGTGCTTATCCACAAAATGCTCGTTTAATTATGGGGAGATAGCAACTTCGAATTATCCAAGGTAAAATGCACTAACAAGCCCTGTCTGGCACTTTGAAATTGTTGGAATTACGCAAATTACTCGAATAAAGCGGGTTAGAATTAAGCTGGTTAAAATTGCCATAAACATATTTTGGGGACATATGATTATAATAAACCGGGCTAGTTAAGTGAGGGCTACTGTATATAGACAGAAGGTCAAGGCCAGACATTACTATGTTTCTGGTAGTGTGAGGATAGTATCGTGTTGGAATCAAGTGGAGTTATTGTAGTTTATGTATCTGTTGATGAAAATGTTTTGCACTGAAATATACTTGTGTATTTTAGCTATTGATCACATTATTTTATTGGCTGCTTTGAGTAACTGGAACACGTCCCTTTGTGTGGCTAAGACTAAACTGCAAAATTATACCGTTGTATGCGCTTGAAGAATACCCGTGAGCATTATCCCAAACTAACATACTTTTTATTTATCAAATCAAAGTTTAAACATGCTGTCGTTTTAGCTTTTGCTCTTAGTTAGCCCATCGACAAAAATTATAAGACAAAACACTTTTCCAAAAGAACATCTTCCAGTAGCTTGTCGTTACTGCTTTTTGTCTTTATATTATGTGCAACATCCGAATAGTTTTACAACTTATATTTTTTTTCCTTCTGCAATAACACGATTGAAGATGTAATAATGACAACGATGAAAGCCTTTACAATTTTATGTTCTTGATATTTATCCGTCAAAAACCTAATATGTTATTATATACATGTTGAAAACTATGGAATGTCATTTTAACATTTAATACCTATATTTGATATCAAAATATAATTAAAGATGTCAATAAATCATTGTAGATTTCATTGTTTTATATTTTGCTATCAATAATTGAATTTTAGATGGCAAAAATTGATTTTTATACAAAATTTAACGAACTGTCGATTAAATTTTGGAGATGAAAACATAAAATATTGATATGAATAATAACACCTTAATTTTTTATCTCGGGATTTTTTTTCTTTTATGTTTAATAAAATAACTAAAAGAAAGATTTTGTGCACAACTACCAGTCATTATTTTATTCACATATGTATGCTTCTGAATTTTGTATGTAAAAAACTGATATCTTGATATTTTGAGATTAGAAGATCATTTGAAAATTTCTAAATACAAAAAGAGTCTTATTATGAAATAATGATATCTCAAATAACTCTTAATATCAATAAAAAGAAAATAAATTATTTACCTCAAAATTGATACTTTACTATCAAATATTTCATTTTTGCTATCAAGAATTGAATTTTTAATCTCAAAGAATCAATTTTAGTTATCATTGATTCAATTTGTTATCAATAAATATTTCTTAATATCTCTAAATATTTACTGCGATCAAGAACTATTTTTTGAGATCAAGAATACATTTAGATATATAAAAAATATAATTATAGATAGCACAAATTAAATTTTGATATCAAAATATGAATATATTAAAATCAAAAATTAGTTTTTCATATCAATAAATAAATTTTGGTGATCAAAATTAATTCTTGATATCAAAAATGCTCTAATAAATGTGAAAATGACATTCCGGAGAAAACTGCTTTAATGCTACACTTTTGTATATTAAATGCAAAGCCTTGGATGTTAAATAAAATCAAATAATACAACGAATTACAAATTGTGTTTTATCAAGTTTTTGCTAAAAAAAGGCGTAAAAATGTCATTTTCAATAAAAGTGTAGATTTTTTAATTGGTGCATTAAAGAATGAAAACTAAATGTTAATTATATTTCTTTACAAAGGTTAGAAACAATATTGTAGTAATGAAATGTAAACAAAATACTATCTACAATATATATTCATTAATTAAATATATTACCGCGAATTTCCGAAAAGAAGTTTCATCCCCCTCCAAAAAAAAAAAAGTCCCGTGACTCTTATTTGGAAACTGTTTCCCAATAGAAGCCTCAGGGCTTCTATTTGGAGTTAAAATAAGCACCTGAAAAGATAGTTTCCTAATAAAAGCCCCCTCCTTCCCTGCAAGTCTTTTTAGAGCTCGTGTTTGCTCCCAAAGCAGACACGGTGCACTTAATCCTTTGATGTGAGGCAAGTCCTAGACGCGTTCTGCGTTGTTGCTCAGTCCTGTGCTTAGCACAAGGCAATCCCCCATCCCCATTTTGCCAGACTTTTTAGTTGCTGTTGTTTTTGTGTGTTTTGTTATTTTTGTGCGGATATCCGCAGCATGTAGCGCTTTAATAAGAGACTGATGATAAATTTTCTTTTTTCCAATAAAAACTTATCGACAACCCTCCCCCCGTCACATGCTAATATTGGCTGAAGGCTATTGTTATCGGTCTGTCCGTCCATCTGTCCGTCCGTCTATCTAAAAATTAGAAGCTTAGGGCTCTAATTAAGACACTGTTTATTAAAGGAAGCCCCAGGACTTCTATTTGGTTTCTCAGTTAGCGCCTAGAAGCCCTGGGCTTTTTTTTCGAAAACAACCGGTAAATGCATTAATGCAACATTTTCACATATTGCTTGTTTTTTTTTGTTCTTTTACTTTTTATGCTTTTTATCTGTATCTCAAAAGTTTTAATTTTGGCAAACCATAGGTAACCACAGACATGGTTTCTAAACAAAATCGCCAGAAATCATATGATACACCAATGCTTTAGTGTAGCCACTGTTACTACCCAAAGACGTCAGAAATCACGTTATACATCAAAGCTTTAGCGTACTTATAATTATAGCAGCTCACTTTCTTCCTCAGTACTCTGAGAATATACTCAGTTATAGCAAGCAATGCTAAACGCTGTCGACAACATAGATCCAATGTTGTGCTAAGCTGCTCCATTTTTTCTTTGCACTTAAATAGATTTCCCAAAAGGTCGTCCTTCGTCGTAAAAAAGTGTGGTATTCTACCCTGATGCAAAAACCTGAGTAACATTTCATAAATGTTAATTGCCCATGCGATGTGGTTATCATGTCCACTGTCCTCACCCTCTTTCAAGTGGCTAGTCAAAAACAAAACGCATGTTTTTAAGTAATAGGTTTTCACGAATGACTCTATGTCATTGACGACTCCTAGCTGTTGCAGCACTGGAATCACAGGCAGCAGAAATTTCGGATTTCTCATAGCTTTGGAAAGTTTATAACCTTTACGAATACAAGATGGAATTGATATGATTATGTCATTCTCAATCTGTGAAGATCCAGTGGCAATGTTCTTCACTTGTGGAAAAGTAATATGGTACTGGCTTGCCTTGCACATATACCTATGAGAAGGAACTGGAAGCAGTGGAGTAAATGGAATAGCAGGCACTAAGTCAATAGAAATTTGTAAATCCTTATACGTTTTCCCATGCCAGACCAATGACAGTGTTGGATAAGCACGACCTTCTGTCACAAGATTGCCAAACTTCTCAGTGTACAAGTATCCAGATTCATGAAATGTACCCGAGGTTCTATCTATGGCTTTCCTCATAGCGTTCCACATATTTCCAAAAAATAACTCTACATCAAATCTGCTTTGTCTATTCTTCAACACTCCGGCAACACTACCTTTGCATCTTATTATGAATTCACACAGGTGGTTTTTACACGTTATGTTCAAATGTTGTGGAAGCCCTTCAAAAACAAGAAGATAATCAAATTCATTTGGATAAAAGCAACGCATACCTTCTTTAGCACCTCCTACTAATACAGGCGATATTTTAAAGAGTGGCTCAACTTTCCCCACTTCCGCACACAGATGATTTATGACGTCATTCACTGCCCTACTAACAATCATTGTTTCTTCGTTCTGTGGAATATCTTCCATGCTTTTAACAATTTTTTCAAAGCTTTTCTCCTCCACACTTTGGTGGCTTTCATCCTGTGATTGAATATATTTTTCACTTATTTTTCCAGAATTAAAATCTAATTGATTATACCAGCAAGACAAAGTGGTTATCTCTTCTTCGCTAAAATAGCCCAATAACTTATGTTTTACAGCTGATTTGAATTCAGTGTTGCTTGAAGAGATCATTAGTTTTGCCATTCTAAACGCATCGCGAGATTCAAGAGATATGGACATGGGTAGTGATAACAATAATAAGAATATATGTCTGGTAATTCCAGTGTGAATCGCTGTTTGCAAAAGCATTAAATCCTTTTCCTGGGGGATTTGTATGGCTTGATGAAAATTTTCATAAAGTTCTTCTAATAGTTGTTTATGATTTTCTGTCTTCGTGTCACTGGTAGAGTACAGTTCTACCCAAAGCTGATCAATGTTTTCTTTAATGCCACGTGAGCATCCCTGTTGTATTGCGCTTAAAAGGAAATCTTTTATGCACTTTTCGGAAGTATCAGATTTAAATGTACTTAAATTTGCTATCAAGGCTTCTGTAACCATGCACACAACCAAACTGTTGTTTGAATCTATTGCTTGTCTCATCACTGTCCAATCAGGAACTGCGAGGCATGGTTCCTTGCAGAGTTTAAAAAATAACCGATCACGAGAAACTTTATCCAGTTCAGTCTTGAAAATCAGTATATCAAAGTCCTGGCACGCATCAGCTAGAACATGTGCAGGGGTTTCATAGTTGCGATCAACATGACTCTGTTGAAGACGTGCAATGTTTTGCTGCAAAATGTCACAATGTGGTAGATACGGGTTCAAAAGGACCTCAGAGCCTTTTGCCGAAAATAAATATGATTTTTGCATGGCAGCCATTTTGATGATTTACTGCGAAGGTTCATCCGCTTGAAAAAGAACAAAGATTATTATTCCAACAATGATATAAAAGAATTGAAGGCAATGAAATGATAATTTGTTTTAATGGGTGTATATTTTACCAAACACAAAAGCGTTTAAATGAATAGTTTTAAATGTGAAAACTCACATGTCTTACATAAGTCATAAACGTTTATTGCATAAACGGATTTTTTTTTAATTAGACCGGCCTGTTAATCAGGTGGTTGTCATAAGAATCTACCTCCAGATCTTTCTTTTGACCGTTCAACTGATGTCAATGTAGATAGTTCTCAAGAGCAGTTTCATTGTAAAGCATTTTAGAAAATGTATCTCCTTTTATTCTAATGAAAATAAATATGATAAATTATACAGAAATAACACTAAATTGGGCTTATTGTTTGCATGAAACTGTCGGATTATTACTTTTGCTATGATTTTAATGATAAAGTTTAAATGTGATAAATTTGTTTGCATGAAACTTTCTGGGCATGATATCTCTTAAAATCTAAAAACATGTGACCACCTATAGAGATGTATCTCTAAGCTGAGATTAGTGTTTTCTTGAAATTTCGAAGCAGTAATTTGTATTGCCAATACCATATATCATAGCAATTTTGAAATGTAAATTTATTGCACAATGAAAAGCAATATTCAACATTCTTTATCATCTGCTTTAGATTTTCTTCCTCGAAATGTCCCGGAATTTAATAGAAAAGCTGAAAATTTTCTCATTTAGGACAGAGGATACTTGCGTTGAATGATTTGTTAAGAACTCACATTTAGTATCGATTTCTTTTTAACATTTTGAAAGATTTATACAGTGCAACGACAAACGCCAAAGGGCATAGCAACCTCCAACATCACAATGAGTTGTATGCTGTTAAAAGCTATTCTAAGCTGAATTCACTCCATATACAAATTTTCTCTGAATTTGTCTTGTTATTACTAACCCTAAATGAAAAATGTGCCCATGCGGGACTGGCTGTTTGCAAAAAATAGTAAATTGACTTATTTATATGAAACTTTTGCTCGTTCTAAGGGAGTAGGGGGGAGAAAAGATTAATTTACTTTATTTCAAGGGAGTTCTTTACACGTTTGGTATTATTCAACATGAAAATGCCCTCCATGCTTAGAATGAATTACTTCTGTTACAACACATCAACGAAATAACAGTTTTACACCTGAATCTTATTTCGAAAAAGACCACAACTTAAAAATTTGTTAAATCAAACTGTTACGCTAAATATAAATATTAGGAATTTGAGTATAGGAAACACTGAAATAAACTTGCCAAGCATGTTTGTATGTTATAAATATAATAATTATTGTATTAAATATTATAAATGCAATTATATTTGAATAACATGAAAAGCATTTTTCCGCAAAGTTTTGACTACGTATGGTAAAAAAAAACCTGAACGATTTCTACAGCGCCTTCAAAAGAATTAAAAGTTGTTTTTTTATATTTTTCTTCCGATATATAATTGAAAAGCAGCATCTGCTTTAGGAATAAATAACAGACACAAATAACATGGAAAAACATTTCTTCAAAATTATAACCGCATGAAAGCTTAGGTAAACAACTAAGAGATGAAAAAAACCTTTAAAAAGCATAAAAACATTCATATGCTGATCATGTAATAAAGTCTATCCTTAATTCTATTGTCATAAACCTAGTTTGTCCTAAAATGAGTATGTGACAAACCAGAGAGACTGGTTACAGCGCAGTGCAAAAGAATCTCTATAACCTCAGTAAGGCAGGATCCTCGTGAAGCAGTAAAAACAAAATGCCTGAGAAAGTTCAGGTAGAAATTAGCGATTTTTGACAGATTTCCTCACGTGAATTTTTGGCAGATTTTCAAAATAAACAACTTCAGTTAATGTATTTTACACAATCCAATGTTTAATATTCACTGATATTTTAAAAATAATGCCACGATGCATATATACATATTTTGAGGTTCCTATAGTAGTCACTTCTAAGAGAAATCGGCCGGACAAAGCATTGTCTCACGGCTAAGTTCAAACCAAAAATTCACTATTTTTATCAATTTCCCCGAGGTCAATTTTTGGTCGATTTTACAATAATGCCTGTTTGCATATTTTCAATATATATATTTTCACCGTGCAAAGTTTCAGTTTCCTACCACAATCTCTTCTATGAGAAGTCGGCCGCACAAAAGACGGGCAGGCGGTCTGTCGGACAAACGAACGAAAAAACAGACGGATGGGCCAGCTCATAACTATATCACTCCGTTTACGGGAGATAATAACGATGAGGTAATCCCCAATTGGGATGGGGTAATCACCTACAGCCATCTCAACTACCCAGCAAACACCCGACTACTTTTTATGGTTAGTAAATGGTTGAATTTAGGTAGCGACGTTGTTTTTACGTCGCGACATAATTTGCTGAAAGCCCACTTCGGTCCGACCTCGAAAAACAGACATTTTTAGCGAGAATTTCTTTTTTTTCTAATGCACTGGGTTAGCCTTTGTTTTTCCTCAAACAGTACTTGCATGTACAGGAAAATCATTAAAAAGAGGTAAGATATTTATATTGCCAAGAAATATTTTTACGCCAGTTTAGTTATTTCGTACGTAAAAAGACAGATCAACTTCAAAAATTGCTTATTTTGTGTTCAAATTAAGTGTAAAACTTTGTAAAGCTAATTACCTTTTATTATTATGCATAGAAGAAAAAACATTTTTATTAACAAAAGATTTTATGTGGTATGTAAAAAGACGCCTATAATTTGCCTGTTTTTTCTCAGTTAAAAGTAAATTTTAACACTGTATTGTAAAAGTTAATTTGCTGTTTTCTTTCAGGGCAAAAATAATAAAAACCCTTAAATATGAAACGTGCTTGCATGAATTGTTCATTGTAATCACGGTATTTTTAATGCATAGAAAAAAAACATTTTATTTAAAAAATATTTAAGTGGTATCTAAAAATATGCCTATAATTTGCCTGCTTTTTCTCAGTTAAAAGTAAATTTTAACACTTTATTGTAAAAAATAACTTTTTTCTTTCAGTTCATAACAAATAGCAAAAGACCTTGAATGAAAAAAACAATAGTTGCTTAAATTGTTTATTGCAATCACTGCATTTTTTTAAATTTCATTTCCTTAAAATAAAGCAAAAAATAAACAGCAAGTAAAACGCATGGTTGTGTTAGAATTTGTATAAAAATTTAATTTAAATAAAATATTGATATTTTAGTATGAGTGAATTTTAATCTCATACCAGAACATCCATCAGAACATTGATATATGCATGCGGATTTCTGATATATGCTTGAGGTTGTCTTCCTTTTCCGGTTTCAGCAGAAAAAAAGAAAAGTGCTCATCAAAAGACAAAAGAAAAATATCGCTGATCTGAGGAATTGAATCTCTGCGTAATTAAACCCGTATGTTTCTAAAGTAAGTAAAACAGATGAAAAACACTGCATAATTACGTACGAGGAATTTTGTGACTTTTTCACATGCATGCTCCCTTTTCCAACTGAATTTTTTCTTGTCACCCCTCCATTGACACATATTTGAGTTACTTTACAAAATAATAATGTATAAGAAACCGCTTTACATTTAGCAAAACTATAGCGTTGAATATTACCTCTATGTCGCTGCAGAAATGTGACAAAATCTATCTTGTGTTAAAGTATGCGTTTTTAACGTTAGTCTGTTGCATACACCTGTCAAAACTAGTCAGATATTCATATTATATGTTATTTGATGTGTCGGCACTGTTTTAGTAGTTAATATAACATGTTTATTTCCCCGTATACTTGGTACTCAGCACTGTTAGATGCTACTTTGTACATCTGTCAAGCTTGTGCGGCCTTGTACTTGTTAGTGATTGTTCCCTCTCGCTGCCCGTTGATGCTAGACCACCGGCAGGCTGTTTCACTTGTTGTCTTGACTTCCCTTTAGTAGTGACGTGGAATGCTTCCCAAAAAAAGTGCCGAACATTTTCCGCATAATACATTTCAGTAAAATACCTCTCATTCTCATGGCAATTGTGCTCATCGTTTATCAAAGCCAATTGGCATGACATAACGTTAATGTCCTGACACAAAATAACAAAATGTATAGCTACAGCAAATGTGTTATGATGCGACAAATATTTGTCTAGGGATTCAAGTTTCATTCCAAAGCCACACGACTTCTTTTTTTAGCCCTCTGCCACATCAGACCTTGCGGAGGAACAGTAAGACATTCACCCCTCCATCAACAGCCCACCTCCTTTCTTTTCATCGCAGCAGTAATGTCACAACGTCATACCTCGGGTAGGCAAAGTTGGAGGTTCAGTTTGTCCTTAACGAACTACCCGCCTCCAGTCAACTAATTTCTTTCGTTTAATATATTTTTGCAGCGCATATATATATGGTACGTAATCTGAGAAACACGAATGTGAAAGTTTACGCTAGTAATATTCAGCAGAAATATAAAATATCTCACCATGTAAAGATTATGGTGTGTAAAATCAGGTTGAATAATTGTGGTAGTAATTTGTAAAAAAATATGTGCATCATCACTTTACACACCATATTTCAAACAATAATATGCTGTATATATTGTTGGGTAGTGAATAGATTCGTCGGCTCGGGCTTCGACATGGTGTCAGATAGGTTAAGTGAAGAATGTTTCGAGCCCAGCCGATAGTACTGTAAAGTGCACCGACGGCGGTTTTACGGGAAATAGCTGAGTCACCTCTATTATGTGCAGGGACGCAAAAGCGGCTTAGTAGTCTTGGCGAACTCGAGTGAGGGCTCCAGTAGGTCCAGCTATAAGACTCGGCTGGTCGTAAAGTAATCGGGTACGAACGTCCCAGCAGCAACGAAGAAGCATAGCCAAGAAGTTTGCTAAGCTGTGAATAACCTACCAAGCAGTGAAAAATACGGCCATGCAGTGGACCAGAACGGCTTGAGGAGATGGCTGAAACAATAATCTATGGGAGTCAAGCAGTCAAGAGCCGTTGATGTTAGGCAAGCCATGCAAGGAACTTTGAAAAAGCAAAAGACTAACAACACAGCAATGAGAGATAAGTACAAAGCACCGTCAATGGATTGGTCTGCACCAGGTCATTTACATCGCACATTCCAAACTTTTAAACAAAAATGTGAGTTAATTTTTGATGGGCCACTTGTGGAAAAAGGCCAGGCATACATGATTCGTATGTTGTTATTCAGGTGTGACGATAAATGTCTCGAAATTTACAACACCGCAATATGGGAAATTCAAGCTGACAAACTACGCTCACAGCCAGTTTGGGGAAGTTTTAAGCGTATGTGACTCCCAGAAGCAATCAGATTCTAGCAAGCAAGGTGAGATATCGCTAGAGAAATTTATCATTAAGGCACGTGTGCTAGTAGAAGATAGTGGCTATACAGCCGATCACCGAGACGAAACTTTACGAGACACACTGGTATTCGGTCTTAAGTCCAAGCAGGTACGTAGAGATGGTATCGCTATCGGAAGCGAGCTTACACTCCGACAGGTGTACGATCTTGCGAGGACAGAAAAAAGCACAAAAGCTCAGATGGACACTATAATACGGAATGAACAGTCGTCTAAGGTAAACGCGATACGCACTAAGAAGGATCCGCAACCCTCTACGAGTGGTGCATCAAGGTGTGATCAAAAGTCGAGGCGACAAGGTGCAACGGAATGCAGCGAGCAGGGCAAAGATAAGCCATGTCACAAGTGCGGACGTAAACATACACAGGATGATTTACGCCCAGCCAGACAAGCTAAGTGTTTTTATTGCGGTAAAATTGACCATTTCAGAAAGGTATGCAGAAAAGAGCAGCGCAAAGTCAATGAGATAACGAAATACACAATCCTGTCTGAAGACTTGAATGCACATACAGTGGGTGATATCAGGGCAATCACCACGGTCAAAGTTGGTAAATGATGTTTCTTCACGACAGTCAAGTCCTGATAGAGGTATCGTAAAATATGCGGCAATGTTCCATTTAACGATATTTACCCAATCAAGCTGAAAGTCGATACTCTCACCGATGCCTATACTTTATTTCAAGAAATCACAGCTGCAAGTGCGGTTACAGCCAAGCAACTGTATTCTCAAGAATTCTCAAGAATTATGGGACAATCACAAATATAGGCAGCGTGAAGCTGAAGATCAGCTACCGGAACAGATCTACTGATGCAGAATTCAAGGTAGTAAATTCCCCAGGGAATCCTTTTAATCGTAGGATGTCAGCAAGCTTTGGAGCTGGGCCTGATAAAACTTGATGTAGGTAGCATCGCAGAGACGCCAGCTACGTCTGTTGAGGAACCTGCAAAAAGAGCTGCAAATCAAGGTACGCTTATTAGAAAACGGTTATAAAAGTACGCTTGTAAAGAATGAATTCTATGTCATTCTTTGTTTTATTTGACGAATGATTTGATTTGTGACAAATTTTGTGAAACATGCGGTTCGGCCTTGTTTGACAATTTTTTTGGGTGGCTTGATAAAAGCCCGCGATTTTAAAGGGCTAAGGTTGACTGATTTTTCCCCCTTCGCTCTTTCAGCTACTATAAAAGAACTGAATAGCGCTCTTTTCATTAGTTAAAGTCTAGCCGCGGTCGCTGGTGGGCCTAATTCCGGGTTGTTTTTGGATTTAAATTTAATCTCTTCCACCGGGCACAATGGGTAAGAAATTACTTTAATATATTTGTCTTCGTTTGTCTTAATAATAATATGATATAAAATGAAATTTTTATTCAAAGAATGAATTACAAGGGAGAACTGAAAATATGCGTGGTTGTGTATTTTACACACCATTTTCTGTATTTATAACTAGGTACTTAAGCTATCGGCTCTGCTTAAGCAGAATCTTATAAGTATCGATTGAAAACACGGTTCTAATATTGTTCCTCTTTTTTATTTTATTATTGTAGTTTTGCGGAATCAAAGAGGGAAATAAAGATGTGATTGAAGAGATTCTTTCCGTGAAAACCCCCTGTGGTTTTAGTCAATAAACCAGTAATATCTGCCGCCACAACGCTTATTAGAGCACGGTGACTCTTTCGACAAGATCGCAAATTTTCCAGGTGATAAGTATGCTATCAAACTGAAAGAAAATGCAGCACCAGTTATTCACCCTCCGAGATCGGTTCAAGTACATGTCTTGCCACTCAGAATTCGACAAACTATTGGCTGATGGTATTGCTAGTCCAGTGACACAACCAACACAATGGGTCAATTCAATAGAATGCAACGTCAAAGAAACGCCAACTGGTAAGAAAGTGCGATCTGAACAAGAACATCCGACGTGAACATCATAACATCAGAACTATTGATGAAATCTCGCCAAAGCTTAACAATAAAATTTATTTCTCAGTGGTGGGTACAAAGAAAGGGCATTGGCATGTTGAGCTTGATGAGCAGTCCAGTTTGCTGTGGACGTTCAACACTCCATTTTGACGTTTTAAATTCAACTGACTTTCGTTTGGGATAAATATATCCTAGGAGTACTTTGTCTTACAATTGTGAGCAAGAATGGATTCAAAGAAAGGTGAATTTTACAGGAAAGCAGTCATATAACATATGCTATGCACTCGTTTCATACAATGTGATGATCCGTCTCGCGCTTGGTAATTTTAGAATATAGCCTAAAACCGAAAGTAACCGAAAGAATTTGTTGACAGTTTAACATGATCGATCACGTTAATGGCATGCTTTGCTGCTGCTTAACAGAAAATATATAAATGTTTGCCTAATAGTTATAATAACGAAGAAAGGTGAAGTAATACGTGCTTGCACTCAATGTGAAATGTGACGTAATTTGTGAAGTGCTGTATAGACATAAATATATGTGCATAAGTGTTGTTGTTTGCGAAAAATATATGTGTAGTAGTGTGTAGTAGTAATGTAGTAGGAAATGTGTGTATGGTTGGCCCAATTTTTGTTGGGGGAATGTCGGGATCTTCATTAGACTCATTAGACATCAGGAGTTACAACGAGAGGCGCAGGGACATCCATTCGGTTGTTAGTGGTGTACCCATGGCACAAGTCGCTGATCGTATGCTCTCCATTTTTTAGCAGTTCGAGAAGGGTATCTTGGTGGTCCCACTACCCGTTTTGGTACGGGGCCATCTGGATTCTCTTGCCCAACACAACTGCTCGGGTGTTGTTTTTATGAGGGCAATAAGGGCTGTGGGGTATTGCTCCTGCCGTGGCCCATACAATACACTGGCCGTGGTGGATGCTCCTTGACTGAGCCACAGGTCAAGTAAAGAGCTGCTCGTTTTGCCTTCCGGCCTTACTGCCTGAAAAGGTTGAAAAAAAGAGCGCAACAACTATCCGTTGTCCAAGCCACACAAAATTTAGAAGTTATTTATTCATGGTTGCCCATTGCACTGAGGGACCGGAAGAGAAGATCATTTTTGACTTATTAATGTGTCACATAGAAACAGAGTGGCATAACATGGCATCACTTGTTAACAATGTGAAATTCACGCAGTTAGTGATGTGGCATAATTTACAAAAATGACGACTGAAGTGGAAATTGATCGATTCTTGTGCGGTATCAACTGTGGAGAAATAGCTTTTGGGGGGACCAAATTTTTAATAGTCATGAATAAAAATTAAATGTAAAGCAAATAAAGTTGTAAAAAGCTACAACGTTGTGGTTTTAATTCACTGGTGTCATCATTACATGCAGAACGATTAAGCATTGTACATAAGCGATGTAGAGCAGTTAAGGGCTATAAATATCTGTGCGCAAACTGCTGCTGTAACACTGTACTAGTAAATGCTACTTATAAATTATGAACGATAAAAAAGAGACAATGATGTAGTCGAGTATATCAAACAATATCGGCTTGCTCCTCATGAGTACATGACAAGTATAAAGGGTGTCATTTTCTGACATCATGTAAGAAACTATTGCTACAGTCAAAAAATTGTTGGCAGTGTTATACAAGTCGGAAAACGTAACAATGTGAGACACAGAAAGTAATGGGAATGTATGCAATATGTTGCGTGCTAAAGGTTCTCGTTTCTTCTTCTACAAGGCAGACGAGGTGCATTTATCACTGTATATATGTAAAGCCAGAAATGTCTAGGTATAACTGAAAGCAAGGAACAATAACACTTATTACGTAAAAGAAATTGTACTCAATATATTGCAATGCAATTGAAGTTCAACTGTTGCAACAGGTCTTTATAAGAGGACATAAGAGGACATACAAGACATACAGGCAGGAAGACGTTAAAAATGCCGTGAATACGGTGAAAAGGGGGAAAATGGCAAAGGTTCAGGCGGAACGGGCATATGGTATCCCCCTTTCAACCGTATCACGGCGATGTCAAGCCCCAAAACAAAAGAAACACACCCGAATGTTGTCAAATGAAGAAGAGGCGGCTGTTGTTGACTACGCCTTCTACATGGCAACCATTGGGGCCCCTCTTCGCCGCACAGATTTGCGGCAAACTGTGCATGTGAGCGTATTACTGATGTCACATTTGCCCTTGTCTTGATATATGTTGTGTTATAACATTACTATGTGCTACCCAAATGACATTTCACGAAGAATACTTTAATTGAGAAAAGGAAGGATTACATGTTTCTTATTTAAACGTTCAAAACAGTTGTTGTCAGTGGACAAGGATAGTGGGCGGCGATATTCAAAAAAGGGCCGTGTGACCAGTGGTTTCGTGCCTTTCTCCAGCGGCATCCAGAACGGAAAGAGAGCAGATGCTATGCACGCACGCCTGGGCAAAGAAATGCCATGACGATGGAAGTTGTTGACAAGCACTTCACGACACTCGGTACTGCTGAAATATTCATCACCCAGCATGTTACAGAGAATGTAGTAGATATTTAATTGCCCCTATAAAGACGAATATTGCAGTTTATGAGTGAAACAAAAGTTGCGTTACAATTGCGTAATGATGTTGTTCGATATTACAGAAAAAAGACTTAAAGGACTGGGAATAATGGATAAACCGGCTCAAATTTTTAACTTTGATGGAACGGGAGTTCGGAAAAAAGACGCTGTCAACACTGAGAAAGTCAGGTCGACGGGGCAAGCCAACATATCAGAGACATGTAAGGCAACAGTTAATCATTGCTTACGAAATGCATAAAGGTCATATTGAAATGTTACATTTTATAAGTTTTTGGCAATAAGAAATCAATGCTCTTAAAATTATATTCTAGAAAATTCCGGGAAATTTTAAACAAATGGAATGCTCTACAAGAAAACGTGAACTAAATATTGCGAAAATGATATTGTTTGTAGATAGCATCCTTGAACCACATCACTGCACTGATGTGTGTATAGGCAAAGGTATAGGCAAAGGTCTTACAACGTATTTAGTATACTAAAACAACTGGCCAGAAATGCCGCTTGATTCAAATTTGCCCGGCGATTGGATGTATGCCGAATCACCAATGGTGAGAATGTTGCACTGTATTTTCTTTGGGAAATTACCTCTAATGTGGTATTCATAGGAATAGTTATGCACTGGAAATATAAGTGAAAGAGAACAATAAGAACAATGTCATGTAATATTGTAGGTTATGTGGACAGAGAGCTGTCCAGGGACTGGTTTGAGAACATTTTTCTAAAGAACTGCGGCAAGCAACGGCCCATACTACTGATCATGGATAACAATAGTTCTCATATAGACATGGAAACGATGAAACTGGCCATCAAGAACGAAGTAAACCTTGCAGCTTTGTTACAGATTTTGCCACATGTACTGCTGTGTAATGACTAGTAGTGATAGAAACCAATTGTGAATAAATTGTAGTTTGATGCTTTAGCAGTGACATAAAGGGTTCAGTAACAAGAAAATTTCACTTTTTTGAGCAGCAGGAGTCTTTCCTTTTAATTGTTTCTTTTCTGTCTATCTATATGCTGATTCACTTCTTCTACCTCACCCCCAACACAACACAGATATTTCAGCCCTTAGATGTAGGCATATTTGGCCATTAAAGGCGAAATTCGATAGTCTTTGCACCTCTGCATCGCTATTGGGCCGCGACGAGCTCGTTAACAGACTGAGATTTCCATCGGTCGTTTCTCATGCTGTCAAACAAACATGCTCACAGAGACTAGTGAAACGTGCCTTCGAAAAAGTGGAATCTTCCAATTTAATCCCCTGGCAATAGAGCATACCAGTATTGTCGATTCCAAAGCCACGCAGCGGTAATCATGGTATTCAATTATAAGTTCAGGTTAACGGGCACTTGCACATTCACTTTTCACTATTTGTTCCTCTTCCTTGCACAAAATAATACACTGCACATGCACATTGTATGTTTGTTATTGTTTTCTAAGTAACACTACACTGTAACGGGCACCAGTTTTGTTGCCATTTCCCTTAATGCAAACGCAAAACCCGCCTCCACCCTCTTTACTCCTCCGTTATCACTCTCTTTCACATACTAAGTACATTTTTATGTTAATTAACATACATCAAATTGTAGTATGGTTAATGGATTTTTCTAAAGGATTATTTTGCTTGTGTGTTAAATGTTACCAGCAGTTAAGCAATAAAGCATTGTACCCAAACCACTCTCTCATTCGCCTTGCCAGCTATAACGGCTAGAGACTAGAACTCACTTAAGTTTTAATGTTTTTACAAGGAATCGACCGCGCACAGTATGGACATTTCTCTCCTTCCCTCATACCGCTGGACGTTTTCCAAAGTGCCCTCGAAAATATCGCTACCCATCTGCACGAAAGAGACTCCAATAATATTTATGACGTCCGCAGTATTGTTTTAGGTTGGTTTAACCACACCATTTTTAACGCTTAATTTACTCGTTTTGGCTTCATCAGAAAATCTCCATGCGTTTAGAACTGAGGCAATGAGTGGTTCCACCAAAGAATTCCATGATCCGTTCTACACAGCTTGAACCTTTACCATATTGCATGGCAATACCACACCGTTAAAATTAGCATGTAGAAATGACGGACTCAACTTATGTACACTGCATCGGTATAAAGGAACAGCATTGTCCCTTGTTACTCACTGGTACTACAAAACCGTCCTGTGCCAGTGCTGTATATTACCAAGAAACATCACTTGTGAAATCACTTTGTAAATTTTCATTCAGAGTTAATGCACTGCCACATTATAAATCTGTTCAAATCCGTGCTTTTGAAAGTCACAGTTTACTTTTGCAACACCTTGGTCAGCATTTGTCTTTATAAAGATTCTACAATTTCTAATCAATCCAACCTATATGTGTCCTTCTTTCCTTAGATATCTTGCTTTTTGTGCTAAGTCCTGGTTTTTGCTTGTTAATTGCTTATTTAATAAAACTCTGCTCCCATATATGTTCTTCCCGAGTCTTAGAATACGAATCTCTCATGTGCAATTTACAAATCTAATCACGATGTTTGATTTAAAGTCATTCTTTTTTGGTTTAAGAGCATGATTTTCCAACAGGAATTCAGTTTGCTGCTAAGCAAATGACAACTTTGTTCCAGAGGTTTCTATCAGCGGAGGCGCTCTCTTTCAGTGAAATCTGCTGCGACGGTTCTTTCGTACATTTTGTGCTTCGTTTCAAGTCCTTGTACAATGATATTCTATTGTATTGTTTCAAATAATCGACTTTCTTCTCCAAACGCTGTATTCTTTTGTCTTTTTCTTCATTCTGCTTCTGTAGTGACTTTACAGTATTTAACATTCTTTTATGTCTGTTTGGCATTGTTTGATAACAGGCTAGTTTTGAACATTTTCCGTGAATTCTTCTCCAGTGATTTTAGAGATTCCCACATATCTCTTAGACCATCGAAATCTTTGGATGGGCATTTATTTCGGGTTGCCACCTTTAAACTGCTCTATGCATAGCTTTTTGGAGATGCCGGGCGAAACTTGAGTGTTGAGATAAAAGGCTAGCTAACTATGTTAAGGAAACCATTTTTTCTTGCATTTCTTAAAGAATATAAAACAAAGACGCAGATAGATTATGACAGAAATCGTACAAAAAATATGCTTGTAATTGACAAAAATATGTTGGTTTATTTGTTGTTAGTTTTCATGGAGTGGTAGTCATGGTCAAACATTGCACACCTAGCCACACCTTGGTTCGCTAAAAAAACATAATAATAACACTTATTGTGCATAGAAAATCAATCATTTCCAATTTTCTTTGCAAATCGTTTTTCCACCAGTTTTTGAAAGTGTAAAAAGCAAGAAGGTTCAAATTTTAACTGAGTGTATGAGAATTCTTCCTGGAGATTTGCTGAATCGGGAGAAATATGCCTTAGACGTTTTGCTTTAATAATGATACGGTTATAAGAAAGCATAAGATATCATTCTGAGCTGTTTTCAGCAACCTGTGTTTGTTTCTGTACGCGGCGTTTGTTAAGTAAGAAAACGCTGGTTATTTAGATAAACCTGCAATTTCATGCACATTCACTTCTTTTGTATCTCAAAACAGAATCATTGAAAAAACTTAAACCTCATGTTCAGATATCGTCTTTATACAACTTAAATTAAGTCATTGTTACTTGCATTTTGATGGTGTGGTGATCATTATTCCAGAAAATAACACAAATTAAAGGGAAAACAGTTTTAGACACTATAACATATTACCTGTGTTTTTTCATAAAGGTTTTGAAAGTAAACCCTGCCCAGTAAATATTGCAACGTTGGATAAACGTAACATAAGATGTTCAACAGGCGCCAATTTTCAACAATTAACATTGGGGTAATGTCTATGGAAGTCTATACCCATAATTACACAGGCATTGTGGAACATATCAGTCTAGAATTGTTCCGGTTGACGTCGCAATCTTAAATTGACGTCGGATCGAAATATAAATGTCTACTGGAGAGGAATGAGAAATTACGTACCATAAAAAGATATTCTTTATCATAACTAAACTGAGCTAGATGCTTTGCCTAAAATGAATCAAACTGATGGATGTCTGAGTTGTGAGGAAAAAACACAAAGCCACTTAGTTTAAATGTGTATGTTTGTGTGTGTCTGGGCGTGTTTAATGGCAAACAACTTCTACTATTTGCAGAAATGACGACTGATGTTGTGTCAGGAACGCTGTAGTGTACTTTTCAGGGCTTATTTAAAACAAACAGTTAAATATTTCTCCACCTTTAAATTATCTTAAAAAGTGTAAAATTGGAAATTGGAACCGAGCTGTTAATGTTTATAAAATAAGCATATTTCGATAGACATTTGAGTCTCAAACAATGTGTGACGCTAAAGAGAACTTCAATGAAGAACATTTTTGCTATGTGCTTGTGTTCGGTCTTAGCTTCACCCAAACCAACTCAACCCCACCACATCCCATATCCTCCCTCCAACATACACACGCTCAAAATCTACAGCTACAGCAAAATCTTGTAAGTAAATATGGCGCAAATTTTCTGTTTATGAATTGAAGAGGAATATATTGACTGGGAAAGTACCGCAAAATTCCCTCAATTTCTGCAGCAATTTGCCGACTCATGGCAGATAAATCTTGTAAGTAAATATGGCGCAAATTTTCTGTTTCTGAATTGAAGAGGAATATATTGACTGGGAAAGTACCGCAATAATACCTCAATTTCTGCAGTACTTCTGGGCTTTGTGTCAAACACAATTTCCAGTATAATTTATAAATTAACTGTAATTTTACTGCATTTAAGAGCAGTGCTGTCGCTGTATGGAAGAATGATGTAACTCCAAATTTTTATAACCAAGTAACTACCTCATTTCTTTTATTTTTGCATTTACCAATGTAATCGCCAGTTTATATGTTCTCCAATGTTTTTTTTTTGTTATTCAAGAATGTTTTACATCAGTCTGCAATAAAACGACAGCTTAATCTCAGTGCAAAACGCGTTTTCCTTCATTTTTCAAAATAAATCAAATGTGAGTTATGCTGTTTTTCCATACAACGGTAGAGTGGTACCGATGTGAACTTTTTAGAAATCTACTGAGGAGCATGCACTGGGAACTGCGAGCATTGTGGATAATCTATATAAAAAATAAATTGCATTTATACCGAATTTAATTCAAATAGTTTGGTCTTTATTGCTGTCTTACCGCATCTGATTATCATTGACTCATTTGAAAACACCTGCATGCCAAAAGTAATACAGTGTTTTGAATTATTTTAGTGACGGCTAGAAATGAATTCTGTTTTAGAAAAGGATTTGTTTAAATAAGTCAAGGCAGAATCAGCAATATTAGATACAACCCTGTAGTTACTTGAAGGTATTGGTACAGAATACAGAAAAGGTGTCAAAGAACTGGAAAATATTCAGCAGAAATTCAAGATACACTCTGTAAGTTGCTTAAGCTTTACATTGTTTGCTTGCTTTTCAATGGAGCGCAAGTGTTAAAATCTTAATCATATGTCCATGGAGCTTAATAATAAAGAAGGGGAGGAGGGTCTCAGTGTCAAATCTAAAAGTGATTTATTTAGCCAAGATGGATGATATGTTTAGAATGAAACAAAACCGAAAAACCAGATGATAGGTTTTTAGGATTACGCACCATCTAAGTTTTAATACTAGTTACAAATGAATAATTTGAGCATACCGTGTTGTGTTGTGTTGAAAAAATTACTATGGTAGCAAACAATAATACGCTAGATTACAGAAATATAGATTTTGCTAAGTACATCACTGTACTTCCTGGTGCAACCTTTAATAAGATAACAGCAGACATTTCCACATAAAGCCTAGACTTTACGAAATTTTTAGGTTTAATGTCACTGCATGTAAACTTTGAATTATAGAAGTTATATATATGGTATGAGCAGAAACGTTACTAGACTAAAAGGGTTTTAAAACAAATGCAAAAGAAATAGTTTTCTAGTTGCCAATTTATCTTGATATTATTTTTCTAATTGTAGAAAAGGGACTATATCCAAAAAGTTGAAAGTTGGCTTTGTCACAAAGTTTTTCTTATAACTATCTGATTTTTCAATTAGAAAAAAATAACAGGTAAAGCATTCACAAGCTTGAGCGTTTCGGGAGTTGTGTTAGTCACTGTTTAGTTTCACGGCACGTTTTGATCACACTACGGAGTATTTGGAAGATGTTCCATAAATGCATGAAGATAATATGACAAACTAATTTTTTTCTGTACGTTAGGCGTATTATTTTAATCCACAGGTTAAAACCCGAAGCATAATAACAAAAGAAAATTATTATAAATACACAGATTTTATTTGACATTTTAACTAAACGAATGAATTTCTTTTAAGGTTATTTTGTTTTTGATTTTAATGTTTTAAAAATGTTGTGGAATGAAAATGGTTCGTATACTAAGATGTTATTGGCCTTGTATTTGTGTAAGTTTAAATACAAATCGTCTTTGATCGGGTTCGGAATTTTCCAAACAAAGCTATTCACTAAGTGCTTTATAAATGGTTTTCAATTGAAATATATCATTTGCACCATAATGCACGATATGATATTTGTCGTGTTACCAAACTATAATGCTAAATAATAATATGTAAATGAATAATGTTTTATATTTATATATATAATTAATACTAGAACAAAATAATTTGTTTTGATTAAATAAAGTGTTGGTCTTCTATTTATGCAAAGACCTGCTTTACTAATGTCTTGCAATTTGTATTTCAGTAGTGTGCTATTATTTATTATTAATGAGCGTAGCTTTTAGGGTGAATGTGCTAGTCTAATTTCAGCTAGTTACACTACATGATAGATTGAAATCATATGTATTTATCGGATTTACGCAGGTGTACGTAATGCATTTCTGAAGATCACGTCAATATGAAATCTCGCTAAGCACTACTTATTACAGACTGTGAAGCTTAACTAAAAGATTACACTATCAAGTGTGTATTGTTGCGTTATATGGCATTGAATCTCACAAATCTTTGCCTGAGCTGGCGCCTTTGCTGGATTTAACGACTTGACATTAACAGGAAACTATACTTCTACAATCGTCAACCCTACAACATCGCTTGAACAGAGTGCGTTGAAGGAAAAACAAACCAAACAATTATTTCAGTTGTTATAAGCTGCGGCCACAGCACTGGTAAAAAAGGAGGTTAATGCAATTTTTACTATAATTAATCAAATCGGAAGAGAATATTTCAAATGGCATAAGAAATATTTCTTGCTAATTCTGTTATGGATATGATGTGCTTGTGCAGTCATGCTTCACTTTCTTTTTATTTCATTAGGAAACCGGAAAGAATTCTTTAGTTTAATCAATATTTTTAAAAGTTTATCATATATGTCTTCTTCTTGTTAGAATAGAAGAAGTAAGAAAGCGTAGATTGAGGGAGTTAAACGCTTTAAGTGTTTATCAAATATGGCTTTGACATGACATATAATTACTCTTTATTATTATTATTATGATCATGATTATGATTATGATTATTGCATTTAAAATGTGACTTCAATGGAAGTTTTAGTTTAAGCCACACAACAAGAATTTAACAAATATACAGTTATCTTGACTATTATTGTACTTGGAAGACTTGGAAGACCATAGCTGAACGATTCAAGTAAAGTTGTCGACCTTGCCTTTATTTGGATTATTATTTTTATTGGGAGAGACCTATATATATAGGTTGCAGACGTCTGATAAAACTTTGGACATGTATAAAATGGGTAGTCTGACAATATATATATATATATATATATATATATATATATATATATATATATATATATATATATATATATATATATATATATATATATATATATATATATATATATATATATATATATATATATATATATAGATCTGCAACCAGTCTTAGGGAGACCATGCCTTATATATAGCACTTAGGGAGACCATTTGGAAAAAAATAACATGTGTTTTTTAGCTTGTTATCGAGTGGTAATACACAAATTTAATTTTAAAACAGAATATATTATATTCACTACGTTATTGAATCATTCGTTTTTGGTTTACTACGTAGTTTCATGACGTTTGAATACGCTTAGAATTCAGGAGACCTACTTTTGGTCTCCTTAAGTCTTTGGTCTCCCTAATACTGTAGTTTTAGCAAAAATGGTCCCCGTATTACTGGAATTACACTTATATATATAGCATATCTACTGGTCTTGAATATCATCAAGCCTGGATGACCCTGAGTGGTATTGTCAACCCTCTGAGATAGATGTCCCTTTGCCCTTGGTATTAGTATACTGTGTTGACTGGGTTTAGTTCTTTGACAATTTGACATTTTGGGAGCGAAAAATACAAGCCAATATTAAATACATTTTATTTTGAATATTATTCACGTCAGATTACTCGAACTTAAGAACAACTTAAGAACAACATTTACATTTTGGTGGTATGAAGTATCCTATTATAATACAACTCTAAAAGGGCGTTTGATTCCTACAAAGCTTCGTACTTAAATATTTCTTTAGCAGGGTGTTTAATAGCAACTCCCGTTTCGTATTCTAAGACAACTTTTGATCGTTAAATATCGCTAAATTCAAGACGCTAGTATGAATGTTGCTAGAGAAGAAATATGCGGTCAGAGTACGTCAAATTCAATTATCGTTCTTTTGGTACGAGAATGCATAATTCTACGCTTTCACTAAATGCCATTCGCTATGTTTACAGGCAATCAAGTTGAATGATTCATTGTCAATATTGTTGTAGAAAAGTTACATTATTAGAATCGCTACATAGAACAATGTAATATTTTTTGGAAGGTAAAATAATTTAATGGTTTATTCATTTAATAGATTTATTATGAGGTAGTATGATGTTAAATTAAGGTGTTTTGTTTGTTGATAATGTCTAAAATATAAATATTGCAGGAAAAAATAAACCATGGCTTCTAAGCTGAAAGGTGATGACAAAGAAAGATTGAAATGCAGCTTCTGTAAGAAATATTTTAGTGAACTGAGTACGCTATCATGCGATCACAGTCTTTGTGACTCCTGCCTGGAGAAAAACAAAACAAAAACTCGCATAACATGTCCAGTAATCAAGTGCAATAGAAGTACGTCTAACAAGCCAGTAAGAGTTAAGGAAGCAACAGAACATGACAAATTTCTTCACGATATCAAACAATGGCAAACTGATTTAAAAGAGCGTGAAGCAAATTCATATTAGCAGTAGAAAAAATTGAAAGAACAATTATTGAGAGCAATATTGAAACAAACAAATCTCTAAATCATATTGAGCACCTTCAGATAAGTCGACAAGATAGTCTGAATAAACATTTTACTTCTTTAAAACGCAACATAGAAGAAACTGCAAGCAAATATGAGAAGCAGCTTCAGAATCTCGTTGCTAGAATTCGCAAAATGGTAAGAGAAATTAAAGATACAGCGGAAGAAATGAAGAACATCATAATACAAATTAGTACAAGGCAAAATGCAGCATCTCTCAAGGATCTGATAACGAAAGCGCAAAAAATTCCAGCAGGTATTAAGACAGAAATGAAAAATCCTACATTCAAGATTTTGGAGGGAAACCTTGAAATCAAGGACAGAATAAGTATTTCAGCCCCGGAGCCGAAGCTATCCATAATTAAAGCAAATGCAGCCAATTTAGAGGTGAGACATCAAATTCAATTGCGGTTCACTATTCTGAAATTTAATAATATTACTTTACACTACGGCTTATATCATTACGACAACAACAACTAAATCCACTACTGCTATTGTAACAACCGCTACTGCTGCTACTTTTCTACTACTGCTACTCCCACAACAATTACCTAGTCAGCTTAATGTGACCCAGTGTAAAAACCTCATAAATATTCAGACTATCCCCGATATCTAGACCAGTAAAGAACGTTCAAAACCCAATAAATCCTGTTCCATAAATTATGAGACTCTGATATCTATTTTACCGAGTAATAAGGACAATGTGACAAGAGATCAAAATAAAAACACCAAGATAGCCTTGGCCAACGCAAGATCTCTTAGAGCAAACTACAGTTTTATTTCTGATTTCATCATTCACATCAAACCTGACATTTTAGCAGTTACTGAAACATGGCTCACTGATGATATGTCAGATACATGGTACGCAAATGAAGCTACACATATCTTGGACGAATTTGATCTCACGCAACACGTGAAAGACCCCACGCATGAAAAGAGGCACATTTTAGATTTAGTTCTAAGTAGAAATTCTGACCCATCCACAGTGAAAGATGCTGATATTCGGGATATGATTTCAGATCATTTTATTGTTTCAGTTAGTGTATCAGTACCTGCCCCAAAACCTGTGCACAAAACCATATCCTTTCGCAAGTTAAAGAACATGAACTATCTTGAATTATCAGAAGCTATATGTAATTCGGATATTTTTTCGAAATTTCAAGCTCATTAATGACCTTGATACTCTAGTATGTCGGTACAATGACAATGATTTCGCATCACCAATAAATTGTTACACCGCCAGAAATCGAACCCACTGAACGAACACTCAGATACTTCTGTGTTATGTGATGATTTCACCGATTTCTTTAAATCGAAAATAGATAAAATTCGTGACAGTTTTGATGACCTTGATATAGATAGAGCTCTTCGGTACTACGTTAATCGAAACATACCCACCTTCGACACTTTTAGTCCCCTCACAATGGAAGACGTCAGGAAGTTAATCAACAACTCTAACTCAAAGAGCTGCAGTCTTGATCCAATTCCAACAAATATGTTGAGACAGTGTAATGAAACCGTGATACCGTTAATCACGCATATCATTAATACATCTCTATCCGAAGGCATTATGCCCAAACCCCTCAAACAAGCCATAGTCACCCCTCTTCTCAAAAAACCCTCTTCGGACTTAATTTTCAAAAATTATAGACCGGTCCCAAACCTCTCCTTTCTCTCTAAGCTCATCGAAAAAGCAATCTCCAAGCAATTTTCTAATCACACTGAAACTAACAATCTGTCAGAACCTCTTCAATCAGCATACAAACAAAAACGTAGTACTGAGACGGCTTTAATTAGATTGCTAGATGACATTTTGTCCCATATCGATCAACGCAATATTGTGCTCGCAAGTATGCTCAACTTGTCCGCAGCATTCCACACGGTGGACTATGAAGTTCTGTTTGAGAGGTTTGAATTGTCCTTTGGAATCAGTGGAAATGTAATGCAATGGTTCCCCTCTTATTGAGGTTATCGCGCACAAGTTGTTTCCATCTCCGGATATTCTTCCAAACCAGTAAAAATGGAATGCGGTATGCCCCAAGGGAGTACTCTAGGGCCCAAGGTTTATAACGATTACACCCGCCCTTTAGGTGCCATTCTCAGGACCCTCGAGATTCTGTTTCATTCATTCGCCGATGATAGCCAGACCCTTAAGAATTCCGATCCCTCACCCACATCACAAGTGGCTGCAGAACAAGACATGGAAAGCTCTATTACAGCAGCGGGGGAGTGGATGAATAATAATCGCCTTAAATTGATGGAAGACAAGACCGAGTTCTTGGCGTTTTGTAGTAAACGTGATAGAGACAATGTTGTAATCAACAACAACAATCTGGGAGGCGACGTCATAGAGAGAGTTCCATATGTTCAAAATCTTGGCGTGCTCCTTGACTCGGAATTGTCATTCGAATACCACATTAAGGATACATGTAAAGTTTGTTATACCCGTATCAAGGCTGTTTGGAATATCCGAAAGTATCTCACAATAGACGCCGCGAAATCTATTATCCACGCGTTAGTGATTTCTAAATTGAATTACGCCAACTGTTTGTTGTATGGTCTGTCGGACAAGTCTTTACGCAAACTGCAACTAGTCCAAAACCCTGCAGCGCGAGTGGTAATGCTGAGCAAATCGAGAGCTCACATCAAGCCCTTCATTGGCTACCCATAAAAGAGCATATCCTGTTTAAGTTGCTTGTAACGGTATTCAAAGCTAAGAACGGTCTCGTGCCAGTCTACTTATCCGAGATCATTCAGCCTTATGTACCACCACGAGATCTTAGATCGTCCGAATCTAACCTACTTCATCAATCCTAGTACAACTTGAAGGGATACTGTTACCGCTCTTTCAATGTAGCAGGACCAAATGCGTGGAACAGCCTACCAAACTATTTGCGCTGTATTGATAGCCTTGTTGCCTTTAAGAAGCAATTAAAGACATATCTCTTTCAGAAAGCATACGATATATAATACAGTGCAAATGCTTTTAAACAAATCTCATTTTTAGAATATCTGTGTGTTTGTTAGCTGATTGCTATTATGTAACTGTATTTTCTATTATTCAGCAGTATTTGTCTAGCGTCTTTTTAGTGTAAGTCTAAAGTTAGAAACTCAATGTTTGCATTATGAACTATATGTACCGCTCTGCTTCGACTACTGCCAAAAGAGCGTTATCCGAAAATAAATAAATAAATTACAATCTTTGAGTCTAAAATTCCTCTTGCTGCTATTACTACTATCACCACTGCCACTACTACGTCTAATACTACTACTGCTACTTATGATAATAATGATAATAATAATAATAATAATAATAGCAATAATAATAATAACAATAATAATGATAACAACAACAGTGACAAAAATTGGCAGTATCTTTCAAGCAACTATTCGTTTTTATTCTGTGGAAGTGAAAGTGTCACTTAGCGAAATGAAACCTTTCGAAATTAAAAGATCACTCGAAAAAATATTAACAATGTCTTGTCTCTTCCATTTGTTTAGATTACTCCAGAGCGCGCGGGAGTATGAACAGGGTCCCATTTGTCAAAGCACAACACATCCCAGGTAAACCATATCACATATTTAATACAATCCAAATAAGTAGACTTTACTAATAAAACAAGCATCCTTTATTATCTTCAAATATTGATTACAGACTTCAGTGCTTACTAGGTGATTAACTATTCAGAATTGACCCAGAACGGCGGAAATATTTTTTTGAAAAAAAATATTAAAATTATAACTATCGCCAAGGTTATATTCTTAATGTCTTAGAAATCGTACTAACAGAAAGATACACCAATACCTACCTTGAGTTTACATTATTATTCTGAATCGATCAAATATCAGTTATTGGTAAATAACAATAGTACCTAACTGGCTACTAGCTTCAATGCAGACTGGGCGAAAATTGTCGGAAGTATTTGCGAAGAAAAACAATTATTTAAAGTGAAATCTTAGTTGAGTCCAGGTATACAGCGTATTTGCTTTGTAATTTTGGGTAAAGAGAGCATAAATAAGAACGTAGCTGGCTTTGCTGTTTTCGTAATTAATAATTGGCGGATATATATGCGAAAAAAGTTCATAGTAAAATCTTAACTAGTTATGGACTTAAAATTTAGTTTAACGGAGTGTGTATTAACATCTACCTGGTTTTAGCACTTTTTCGCGCGATTTGCAAAATTTTAGAGCAAATATTAAGAACAAATCCACACTTGTTTCAGTCAAAATCATAACTGACATAACTGAAACTAAATCTTAACTTATCTAAGGTAATTAGCTACAGTGTCTGGCTCAGTTGAAATTTCGGACACTAGTACCTACCTGGTTATTATTTCTCTCTTTGCCCAAACTGGCAAAGATTTTTTTTGTAAATACTTGGCTTCAGGTCCTGTACGAATATTAGTGCCAGCCTGGCTAGTGCTTTTATGCTCATCCACAACAAAGTAAACCACCTCTCATATTAGAATCTTAGTGACAATATCTTAAAATATTTGTTGAAGACAGGTTATACAAGTACACCATCCGGCATTTTGGTTGTTACCTATTCGCTGAGAATTGGAGGAAATCTTTGCATTTATCATAACCGTATCAAAAGTTACTAAAAATTTAGCCAGAATATAATTTATGAAAGGAATGCATCTCCTCGAGACATGTTATCTTTAATTTTTGAAGAAAACATGAGTTTAAGTGTTCATCTAACTATTACTTCTTTGTTAATACGCGGAAATTACCAGTAAATTTGACCAAAAATAGTAAAATGTCTGAACATAAGACGCACAAGTGCCCACCTGGCCATTACTTTTTGGTGGTTTAACAAAATTAATGGACGTATTCGCAAAAAAAAAACAAATAACAACTTTAAAATATGTTCTTTTTTCACTGATCCGTTTGGTGATGAAACGTCATGAAATCAGTCAATGTGGGTTTTTATTTTCTAGCTGTACCGAAAATCGTGAATTTATTTCTTTCAGGGTGATGTTTATGTATTTTTCGCTTATGAAATGAAAACAATATGATTAACCGAGAAACATATATTATAAATTTGTTATAGTATTAAAGATATTCTTAACTCTATCATTTGGATAGTTGACTCTAGAGGCAGAGGGAGCATCGAAAAGTTCCGATAGTCAAAAGATAAAGCAATCCAGGTATGGCATGTCAAATATTTCAATGAGTCCAAAGACGTGAAGAACAACATATCACCGTCAATTAGTTCCAACATTCGCAAGGCTTAGTTGCTAAACATTTGGAAAATTGCACAAAAGGCCCGTTATTCTCACATTTTTTCTAAAAAATCTAAAATTATCAGTTATTACTCAGAGTGACCCCAGTATTTAATAATCTTAATTAAATTTCGACTCGTTTTATGTTTTTACCCTTTGTTCTCTAAATTTTGATTAACTGTACAATGTATTGTACCTAACTGCTTGTGACTTTGTTTGAGAAACGAAATTCTTAACTTATCTAAGGTAATTAGCTACACTTTCTTGCTCAATTGAAATTTCGGCTTAAAGTAGAGGACATTAGTAGCTACCTTGTTATTATTTCTCTTTTCTTTGCCAATTTCGTAAAAATGGCAAAGAGGTTTAGGTAAAATCTTGGCTTAATATCCTGCACGAATATTAGTGCCTCTCTGGCTTTGGCTTTTCTGCTCATTCACAACAAAGTAAAATACATCTCATACTGGGATCTTAGTGAAAATATCTTAAAATATTTGTTGAAGACAGAGGATATAAGTACACCATCCAGCTTTTTGATTGTTACCAATTCGCTGAGAACTGGAGGAAATCTTGGCATTTATCATAACCGTACCAAAAATTACTAAAAATTTTAGCCAGAATATAATTTATAAAAGGAATGTATCTCCTAGAGACATCTTAAATTTTTGAAGAAAACAAGAGTTTAAGTGTTCATCTGATTATTATTTCTTTGCTTATACGCTGAAATTACCAGTAAATTTGACCAGAAATAGTAAAATGTCTGAACATAAGACCCACAAGTGCCAACCTGGCCATCATTTTTTGGTGGTTTGGTGGTTTAACAAAATTATTGGACGTATTCGCAAAAAACAAACAACAGCTTTAAAATATGTTCAGTTTTTTACTGATCCGTTTGGTGATGAAACGTCAATGTGGGGATTTATTTTCTTGCTGTACCGAAAATCGTGAATTTATTTCTTTCAAGTGATGCTTATTTATGTATTTTTGCTTATGAAATGAAAACAATAAGATTAATCGAAAAAAATCTGTTATTAATTTGTTGTAGCATACCCAAGGGGCAGAGGGAGCATCGAAAAGTTCCGATGTGTCAAAAGATAACACAATCCAGGTATGGCATGTCCCAGATTTCATTGAGTCCAAAGACGTGAAAAACAGCATATCACAGCCAATTAGTTTCAACATTCGAAAGGCTTAGGTGCTAAACATTTGGAAAATTACGCAAAAGGCCGATTATTCTTAGACTTTTTCCGAAAAGTCTAAAATTATCAGTTATTACTTACAGTGACGCCACTGCTTAACAAAAGTCTTGGAACAAGGATTTGGAACCTATGCAATGAGCCACAAGATCTCACATTAAATATATCTCATTTTAATTAAAGAACATTTATAATATTTATTGCCTTGTTACAATAATTTGTTCTTTTTATATAACTTAAAAATAACCACTCAACGTAAGGTACATTTCAGATATGCGGCATTGCTGTTCGCTGTTCATTTATGTTTTTGGCATTAAACAACATCAGCTTCTTCTTCTTTTTCTTCTTCTTCTTCTTCTTCTTCTTCTTCTTATTCTTCTTTATTTTCTTCCTCTTTATTTCTTCCTATTCTACTTACTATTATGATTATTATGATTTCAATGCTTCATGGAAAAGAAGTGTTTTAATGCTTTTTTAAACACGTAATAATTTTACAGTTTTATTGACTCAGGAGGGAGTTAAGTAACTTTGGAGTCAAGTTAGAAAAGGCTCTGTCACTATATGTTGTACTAGTGATATTTTCCTGCAAAAGAAATAGGGATGGAGAGCGTAGTGGCAAATGGTTTGATAAGAGCCCTCAAATATTGTGGACAGTTACTCCTACATATATTAAAAGACTTTTTTGCAAACTCAAGTTTTCAGTTTGAACTGTAAGGAGCGATAATAGGAAACAACACTTCTTTTAAATAGTTCTTCACCAGGTACACGCAGAAAAACCTCGCCTCCGGAGAGCTCTATACTTTGTTACTTTTCCAAAATCATTTCATTATATTCCTAATATTTTAGTCTATGGAAGCGTGAAAATGCAATAATATCAACAAACACATTCATTTTCAACTGAAAACGCCTTTGTCCTTATACTATGCTAAAATATGTAATGTTTAGCTTTTTGAAGCACTTGTTATTTCCACAAACGTTAAGTAAAATTATGAACAACACCAAATAAACATTTTTTCTGATTTTCTAAACGCTAACGTAGAATTCAGTGTATGAAGAAAAAAACCGGAAAAATCTAACTCCAAAATGACTTTAAACATTTATATTTGACACTCTCGTCGTACCGTCTCTTTGAAGAAACAACACAGTAGTAATACACGATATCTTGCAATGCCAGTAAGTTTTACGCTTACAGATGTTTCGATGATGCTGTTTAATGTCCAATTCATATTGGGGGTATACTCTGTACGATTGTTTGTTGCTTTGTGTGTTTTGAAACAGTCAGGCCGAATGTCTCTAAGAGAAACGAAAGCGAAAAAGTTTATCAAACCTAAGAATATCAAGCTATAGAGTACGGTAAGTATTTATAATTTAATTTCTTTACAATGTATGATAAAGTGACTGTTATAGGGCATTTTAAACATTGATATCATTTTAACAAATTGCTGTAAAAGTCTTATCTGTTTATCACAGTAAATTCATAGTAAGTTTTCAATTCATAAAGGTTCAGCTTGAGAACTTTCTAATGCAAAATCAACAAGGCATATGCTGTATTGAAAAATTAAAAGTGAAACACTTGCCTATAATGGAAGGTTCATATAAGAAGCTGTTATAATTTTTACCAATATTTAAGTGGGAAAGACATAAAAGCCAACTTTATGTTCTAAAACTGCTCAATGGCTAAAAGAAGATTAATCACTAATAATATCGATCTGTAACCGTTGTACTTTAAATATGATCTAGGAAAAATCTAGTTCTCTGGAAATGATCATTTCATGCATTTAAAATATGTATTTTTTATTTGTTATATTCTTATAACAAGCTACCCATTTACGGGACTCAAACTATAATACATGTCGTCAATTTAAAACAATGAAATTGCATTTTTGTTAATGTATATTCTCATTTCATCTTTGAAAGAGTTCAGTCAAAATAGTTATGCATTATTTTCACTTCACGTAACTTTTGAATTCGTTTTTCTCCACTTTTAGCGAGTGTTTTCCTTTATTAACAGCATACAAGCATGCAATACAGCAAAACTGCGTCATCGCAGCTCGAACAGTAAGACTTTCATTGCTCAATCAGAAAATGTGAGATCTATGTAGTGGCACTATGCCTTTGTTCCGTGCATTAACATATGTTAGCTCATTTTACTCCGATCTTAATGTAAATTGCCTACTTTACTCTCATAAAGGCAACTGAAATAATTAGTGTGCTGCCTTTGTTCCGCCTGTAATTCTGCGTCTGCAGTGCAATGTCAACTATTTCCATCACAACAAGTGAGCTGATCATCGTTGGTGTTAAGGAAAAATACGTTGTTTGCGGCGTTCTCAACTTTTAGATTATAATGGTTCTGAATCCGAAATCGGACAGTCTATGACAGGTACATGCATTTCAGTTCGCAGAAAATTTTTGGTCCATACTCTTCTGGTATCGTTCTAGGGTGTTCTAGGGTGCCGAAAAAATATACATATACTTATACAATTGGACGTTTTGAGGCCTATTTAAACATTTCAAATATCTGAAATATGCACTTAAATTATAGACATGACTGACGCCAGCTTACGATTGATACTCATGGCTGAACCAAGTTTACACTTCATATCAGGAGGCATCTTGCTGGATTTGCCGTTGAATGGCACCTTTCAGTAGATTGTAAGATCAGTCCTATGGGTCCTATTATCCACACTTGGAAAAGGAACGAGTGACTGGGAGAACTATATTGCTCTTTAATTACCGTATCCGTCCACACATTAGTCGCTCCGGAGAAAAGAGACTCCTCATGGAACATAGGTAACACGACCGGAAAAGTACATGAAAAGAAATATCGCTCCTTCTATTAATCCCATGTGCTAGAGGTGCTAGAGGAATGCCTACCATCTAGGACCGGGATTGTTTGAACTACAATTAGATTATTTGGTCTATGCTATGTGTAGACTTTGCACATAAAAGAGATCACATCTAAAGGTTCTGTCCCATGGTCAAAGTCCAAAAAATGTACACTGAGAAAAGCCTATGTGGATTTCATTTCATTGTTTTTTTCTAATTTTTATGTCCGTTTGATATCTTGAAGATTTTGCATTTAAGCATTCGGACACAATTCTTCAAGTTTTTTACTTGAAGCAGTCACAAATGACGATATTCACGCCTTTTCATTGTGCTAAAAATGACAAAATCCTGACAAATGGATAGCCTTAGTTTTACATGTGCCTCAGTCTTTTATTATTAGAAGGGCAACAAACATGCCCACAACTCAAAAGCATATGCAAACAAATAATTTACACACGGTCTATTCATTCAAATTAATTATTTGTGCATTTTCCGTTCCTGTATTTCAACAGATAATCGGCCCTTCCTCCCCGTAGCAATTTTCTTGAGCCCTGAGTGAAAGTAGATTTTACTTACTTTACCTATTACAGGGTACAGAGTAAAGACTGAGGAAGGTACCTTGAGCAGTGCTGTCGTTCACGAAGGAAAAATGTATACCGCTCTTACGAGTTTAGCAAAATGTGGGACACCATTTAAAGGAATTGGAAACATCTTAACCTTGAGCATAAAAACCAATCAGGTGGGGTGTTGCTCTGTTCGTGTCCATCAGATCCCCGTGTTGTACTTGACAGGAGTGCTGCAGCAGATGCAGGATTGGCCTATACCTGGTATAAGTGCGTTAAACGGTCCGTACATCTGTGATGATGATGATGATGATGATGATGATGATGATGATGATGATGATGATGATGATGAAGGTACCATGCTAATTGCAGATAGCAAAAATAGCATGTTATGATCAATGGGTTGGGACGGCAGGAACACTGTTGTACAGCTGCAGCCTGGTTAGTTATTTGTTACATCACAAACAAACAAGCCCTCATGTCCTACATGTGTGCCTAATTATCTCAACATATAGCTTCAAACAAAAATTCGAAGAATGAAGTCTGGCCTGTTTTGTCAGAATTTTGTAAAACTGTGAACGATGACATAGTAGTATAGAAATAGGGGTATGAAAGCAGTTTCCGGATGTCTGAGTTATGAAAACAGTTTCCGGAAGTGGCATGTTGGCATTTTTGGCCTTAACCTAAAATAGATTTAACCTAAAATAAATTAATAGTGACAAAACAAAGGCAATTTTGATTGGGACTCCGCATCAGTTAAAAAAGTGACATTTAGTGCATTGACCTTGGATAGCATTGAGGTGACAACAAAGTCAACAGTGACAAATTTTGGTGTGTTTATTGATTCAAATCATAAGTCAATAGTGCTGTAAGAAGCTGTTACAAAAACATCCAGATGCTAAAAAAGTTACGGAAATATGTTACCAGATTGGCAATTTATACCCTAGTTCTAGCCTTTTTAATCTCTCACCTCGACTACACAAACTCGTTATATTTCGGCATACCAGTGTACTTGATCGATAAGTTGCAACGTGTTCAAAACATGGCAGCTCGCCTCATATACGATATTAGTCAATGTGATAGTCTTGCGCTCGTCGCCCTCCATTGGTTTATAGTACGACAACGCATACGTTTCAAGATAGCTGTGTTCACATAGAAATGCCTCCATGACATGGCGCCGAAATATCCCAAGGCTTTACTGTCTTGAAAAGATCAACCTCGAAGACCTCGTTCAAGTGACACGCGAACACTTCACGTACCGCGAACTCGATTAAAGTACCGTGGTGACAGATCATTTCATGCAGCAACATCAAAAATCTGGAACAATCTTCCATGCCATATACAAGAAGCCACATCGTTAGCTTTCATTAAATCAAAACTAAACTTTTATCTTTTCAAACAAGCCACTGGTCATTAATTGTATCGTGCATGTTCTTATTTCCTTTTATCTTAATTTATATTATATTTTGTTGTTCTGTTAGTATGTACAGCGCATAGATCAATGTGTATTTGCGCTATATAAGAAATACCTTATAATAATAATAATAATAATAATAATAATAATAATAATAATAATAATAATAATAATAATAATAATAATAATAATAAAAATAAAAATAATAGTAATAATAGTAATAACAATAATAATAACAATAATAATAATAATAATAATGATAATAATAATAATAATAATAATAATAATAATAATAATAATAATAATAATAATAATAATAATAATATCAAAGAAATTACGGTAAAAGCTTGTATAAAAAAGAATGTTTCGAAACAAAACTGGTACATAAAAATGCAGATTAGAAAGAATGTTTCAAAACAAAACTGGTATTATTATCTCTAAATCTATATTTTATATCAATACTATCATCCATTTTTCCACCAAATCAGATTCCACCAGAGATGCATTTTGCTCAACAGAAGGCTCTTAAGCGTAACATAGTACATTCATTTGAAACGAAGCATGGAGGAAGACAGAGCTATGGAGAAAATATGTAAGGAGTCGTGCTCTGTATGGATGTTTTCAGTCATTCAAGTAAAAATCCTAAGTCGATAGTGGGAAGACATAGACCAAAAATGGTCACGTGCACATGCTATAATTTCTCCAAATATTCTTTTTCATGGATTTAAGAATTAATGTAAAGAAATGACTCTTTCCTACCAAAGGTTTAATATACTTGAAGCTACGCAAAACAGAAAAGCATAGTTACATGTTAATGGCGCATGCAGAGGACTATCGGGTTGACTTGATTGAAAAGTTCGAAAAATTCGGGCAAGCCCGGGTGTACAATTAGGTCATGCTTATTCGCCATTGAAAATGCTAGCTAAATTCACTATCGCACGTAAAGAATATAAAGTAGTTGCTGTGCTGGCCGGATTTTGTACTTTTGTCAAAGGTAACATATTTCTTGGACAATTACCCAAATGAGTTGTGATAGGTATGGTGGAAAGTTCAGAATTTTTCTACATATACACAGATGGTGAGCCTGTAGCTACCAAAGCTCTCCAACCGAAAATGGGTGAAAAGGCCTATTTACAATGCTATGAAACGCTGTTTCGAGGATTTGATAGACTGAATGGAGGCAAGAGTTGTATAATAAAGCGTGAGGACTGGTACAAAGGCTATTCAATTTTCTCCTTTGACAGAACACCAGACTAAGATAAGAATGACCACTGTGGCATTATAAAACGGGGAAATTTAAGACTGGAAATGAATTTTTCTGAAGGACTGCGGCATTGGACAAATATTATCATTTATGCCGAGTTTGAAAACATTTTTGAAATCACGGGTAGTCGGTATACTCCGTTTGTCTATACATAATGAATAAGTGGCAGATTAGAGCTATTTTAAAACATGTGTGACATTGTTATTGTTTACTTTGTTGTACGTGATTGACGGTCGCTCATCTGGAGCGACAGTTCGCATAACGTGATTGACAGCTTCGTAACGACACGACGTACCGGCAGTATATAAGCGCGACGCAACGCAACTCGGGGAGCTTTGCAGTCCGAGCTCCGTAACGTACACTTCGTTTACGTTCCGCGTAACGCTTAGTCACAACCTTTTTATTATATTGTTCAATTTAATGTGTTTGGCTTAATAAATTTTATCATCTCTTATTTGAATAGTATTATTCTCCGCTACCTCGTAGCAACTTGTTTTCGTATAAAGACCAACAGGTCACAACTTGGTGGCAGCTTACGGTCAATTTTCGGTCGTTTCTTTGATTTTTATGTGAAAAGGAAGGAGTAGGATATCTGGAATATTAGTTCCTTATTATGCAATATCCTCATGAGGATTGCATTTAATAAGTGGAACGTATTCAACAGACAATCGCTCTCTTTTTCTCAGAAAACTGTCAAAGATTTTTACCTCGTAAATTTTCTTAGTTCGCCGAAACTAATTTTTCTTCTATTTCGCTGTTGATAAGAAAACAGTAAAATCTTTTGAGTATTTGTATTTTCTACTCAAATTTTACCGTTTACGTGCTATAATTTAAAGTAAAAGTGACATTGTTTACATTAGAACATTTTCCGCAAATTCTATCGTTTCGAATGCGGTGTTGTGTAATTTTTGCTGTACCACAAAAAAAAAAAGGTCGTACTTCGTATTTTACTTTAAATAATTTTTTTTTTTTTGAAAATCCGAATTACATGGCGAATTATTGACGTGTAAATGCCTGTTAGGACTGGCTCCGATAAAATTTTAAGGAAATAAGTTCATATTATTTCCATTTTGAAATCGTCAAATAATTTTATTTAAAATTTACCCATTTCAGCTCGCAGTCATATATTATCCGATTGTGGAGTATATTGATAGTGGAAAGAACAGTACAACATTATAACAAAATTTTGCGATATTAGCTCTTTATTTTACAATATTCATTAGTGAGTTGTGAAATATTTAGAGCGTATCAGTAAATACTTTTAAATGATATTTTAGTTATTCTATAATACTCGTCACGGAGTTATAGAGTAACAGGAAAATATTCTCAAGGAATTTCTTTGCTTTATAATACTCGTAACTGAGTTATAAAGTAATAAGAAATATTTCGAAAAATCTTGCGATATTAACTCTGAATTCTGTAATATTC
This sequence comes from Protula sp. h YS-2021, assembly GCA_949752745.1. Lineage (NCBI taxonomy): Eukaryota > Metazoa > Annelida > Polychaeta > Sabellida > Serpulidae > Protula > Protula sp. h YS-2021. The sequence goes on from OX457029.1 coordinate 69,757,446, forward strand.
ATTAGTGAAGTATAGAATTATAAGAGCGTATCAGGCAATCCTTGGATCTACAGAAAGTACCAAGATGAGTGAACAGCAGGGAGCAGAGGCACAAGGAGCTGGTGACAATGCAGTTCCTGACAAGATTAATACACACGAATTGAGAGGAGGGAAAATTTATCCCAGTAACCCTATTCGTCGACAGATTGAAGGAGAATTAAACTCGGAAAATGACAATGATTCAGAAAATGACATTACTCGACCAAAGGTTCGTGCAAGGAACCGAGAACGGCAAAGTCGTAGTAACGATATACCATTGATCGATCTTCATAATTCGCAGGATAATACGCCAGTTATGAGACCCGACACTTATATTAACAAAAACAACAATGTCAGAGACCAGTATTACTCAGACAACGGAAGACAGGATACATTTTCGCCAGGTTGCACTCCAAGAAATATATTTAGAAGGGGTAGAGGAAACAGAAGGGGAAGAGGCAACTATAATTCCAGTGAAAGAGGGGAGAAAATGAAAACAAAACTTCGCTTACCACAGTTTTCTGGAAAGGAAGATGAATGGAGGTCATTCAAAAATCAGTTTGAGCTTATGTCTCATAGTTTAAAATGGGATGACCAGGAGAAACTGCTAGAATTAAGTACTGCACTGGACCCAAAATCAAGAAATTTCATCACAGATTCCTTTCCTAGCCTGTTGGAAGCTTCGTGGAGAGAGGTTATTTCATTATTAGATGACCGTTTCAGTTCAAGAGACACAGATCACTACAGAGCTTTATTGTTTTCTCAGAAATACAGCTCATTCGAAGATATAGTTGAGCATACTGATAAGCTCAGGAATTTAGCTAGACGAGCATTTCCACAAGAAAGACCTAAATTTATTGACGAAATTGTGGCGACAGCTCTGTATGGAAGCATTAAAGATCGAGAATTATCAAAGTTCTTGACTAGCCAGAGAAGAAGTTTGGTTAGTGTAGAGGACATTATAAAGGCTATTCAATCTTACCAAACTATTGACGATACCCATGGAAGAGACAGAAAGTTTGGAGGCTATAAGAGCTTCAGGAATGATGTAAAGAAGGATTTTGTAAAATACATCAGTGTATATAGTGATGAAGAAAATGAGGATTGCGATGAGGAGGAATATGAGGAACATTTGGATGAAATCTGTCAACATTTGAAAGAAATGGCAAAACCAAAGGAGGGAAGAAAAGATGAGAGTTCTAGAAAGAACAGAGATTACAGCTCTCTAGTCTGCAATCATTGTGGAGGAAAGGGACATTTTCAAAGGGAGTGCCCTTCCAAAAATAGGATTTCATGTTTAAACGCGATGACTTCCGCTTCGAAGCCCGAAAGCGGGAGAGATCAGAAGAGCCAGTAGACTCAACAAAAGGGCCGTGTAAGGATTCAATGGAGGAAGAAAACAAGAAGAAAGATGATATACAAACTGTTTACCAGATAAACTGTGAAAATGTTTCAAAATTTAATTTTGATCAAGATTTAATCCAGGAAACTACTGAAGAACCCTCCATTAAATTACTTACTCATCCAGATGTTTTGAAGAAATGTAGGGCAGAGTTTACATCTTTGGGCAAAAGAACAAGAGGAATATATTTATTTGGAAGTTTTCAGTCACAGCCTATTCCAATGTTACTAGACACTGGAGCATCAGTCAATATATTAGCGAAATCTTTGTTTGACAGTTCAGAAATGGAAAAGAAGTTTACTCTGAAAGATATCAATTGTCGTGTATTAAATGCCTCTGGAAAAGAGATGAAAACTTTTGGAAATTTAGAGATTCCTTGTACACTTGGAAATTCAAAGAGAGTTGTTAGTTTTCTTGTAGCAGAGATACCTACAGACTGCGTAATTTTAAGTTTCAAATGGTTGCAAGACATGAATGGTAAACTGAACACTTGTGAGAATTCGGTTTATTTAGATGACGTCAAAGTTCCATGCTGTGTTATAGATGGAATACCAGCAGTGAAAAGAGTATCTATAAGTAGAAAATATGAGATTGAACCTATGCAGGAGTACATCATTTTCGGGAAGGTGAAACATGCTAGCAGCTCAACCGACTCAAAGTCTACAATTCCTATGATGTTAGAACCATATGCACCTTTTGTAGAGAAATATAATGTTATTCCATGTGCGTCCATGGTTATGAATGGAGAGAAGTTAGTACCCATTAGAGTTTTAAATTGCAGTTCAAATACTGTGACAGTTCACCCTAACACTATTTGCGGTTATCTTAAGCCAGCAGAAGTTATATCTGTGATACACTCTGTTGAAACGGAAGTTACCAATTCTACTACCGAAGAAGTTGACGCAGAGAAAAGATGTAAATCTACAGAAGATACCAATCCTACCACAGAATTTGAATTAACAGATCTGCCTGAACATCTAAGAAAAATGTTTAACGAAGCCTGCGTTCATCTAAACATGAAGCAGAGAGAGGAATTGAAATCTTTACTATTAAAATACGTGGATGCATTTTCACGTAACGACATGGATATTGGTTTTACCAGTCTGGCTCAACATAAAATCAACATAAAAGAAGGAGTTCAGCCAATTAAGCAAAAACTAAGACCGTTTCCGTTGAAGCAACAGGAGGAAATAGATCGACAAGTGGAAGAATATTTGAATAAAGGTTTTATTCAACATTCAAATTCACCGTGGGCAAGCAACGTCTTACTTATAAAGAAGAAGGATAACACATACAGGATGTGTATCGATTACAGGAAACTTAACGCAGTGACAATTCAGGACGCTCATCCTATTCCACCAATACGACAAACTATAGACGCTTTATCACAGGCGAGATATTTTTGCGCTCTTGATTTAAGTGCGGGTTATATGAACATCCCAGTTCATCCGGATTCTAGGCCAAAGACTGCTTTTATAACACGTTCCGGCTTATATGAATGGACTAGACTCAGTTTCGGTTTAGTTACAGCACCGTCTACTTTTCAACGTTTGATGGAATACGTCCTTCACCACTGCCACTGGAGCATAGCAATGGTATATTTGGATGACATCTTGGTTTATGGAAAAACCATCAGCGAAACAATGAAAAATTTAGAAGAAGTACTTAAAAGATTACAAGCAGCTGGGCTAAAACTCAAACCAAAAAAATGTCATTTATTCAAAACAGAAGTGTTGTATTTGGGATATATTATTGGTAGAGGTGAAGTCAAAACAAATCCAGATAAGATACGGGACATAGAAGAATTTGAAACGCCAAAATCAGATAAGGAAGTGAGGCAATTTCTGGGACTCACAAATTATTATAGAAAATTTATCAGAAATTATGCTAGAATTGCAGCGCCATTGAATAAGTTGCTAAACAAGGATGTTAAATTCTGTTGGAATAAAGAACAACAAGACGCTTTCACGGAACTGAAGATGAAACTTATGACAGCGCCTATTCTGTCTATGCCTATGGAAAAGGGTCAATATATCTTGACAACAGATAGCTCTAATTTTGCTATCGGGGCAGTGCTAAGTCAAATACAGAACGATGAAGAGAAAGTTATAGCTTATTCCTCAAAATCATTAAGCAAAACGGAGAAAAATTACTGCATCACCAGAAAAGAGCTGTTAAGTATAGTGTACCATGTGAATCATTTTCGAATGTATTTAATGGACACAAAGTTTGTGGTGAAAACAGATCATAAGAGTTTAAAGTGGCTGTTAAATTTTAAAGAAGTTAATCCTCAGTTGACGAGATGGTTTGAATTACTCTCACAATTTGATTTCGACATTGAATATACGCCAGGTTGTAAAATCGGCAATGCCGATAGTCTTAGTAGATGTCGATTAAGGAATTGCTTCTGCAAATATGATTGTAGTGACCCCACAACAGAGGAGTTTGACAATTCGCCGTGTCCACTTAGGGAAGAAACGCAAGTCGTACGTAGCATACAGCAGGATATTTCTTTGCCGTGGACGTTAAAAGAACTAAAAGAAGCCCAAGAAAAGGAGTTCAAAGTGGTTTTAGACGCACTAAAAGCACAACAAAAACCTGAATATGAAGAGATTGCACATTATGACGAGTTAGTGAAGACTCTTTTCGCTAAATGGCAAACATTAGTATTGCATGAGGGAACCTTATATAGAAAGTTTTTCTCTCTAAAAAACGACATTCGTTATCAGATAGTCGTACCAAAGCAATATCGCAAGAAAATTATGGCATATTATCACGATACCAAGACAGGAGGCCATTTAGGTGTTGAAAAGGTGCATAAGAAAATCAAATTCAGTTACTACTGGCCGCAAATGCTTGAAGACATTACATTTTGGATCAAGTCCTGTACACAGTGCCAGAAGAAAAAGAACCCGAAGAAATCGTACTGTGCTGATTTGAAGAGATATCTGGTTGGAAATCCTTTTGAACGAGTAGGAATGGACATTCTAGGCCCATTGCCAGTAACTTACAAAGGCAACAAATACATATTGGTTGTTGCAGACTACTTTACCAAATGGGTGGAAGCTTATGCTATCATGGACATGACAGCAGAGACTTGTGCTTATGAGTTCTGTAGTCAATGGATTACGCGGTACGGCGCACCCAGAGAAATTTTCACAGATTTCGGCACACAATTTCAGTCGGAAATTTTCAAAGAAATGTGTAGATTGTTTGAGATAGAGAAATTCAGTGCAATAGTCCGTCGTCCAGAATCAAACGGATTCATAGAAATCATCAATCACAGTCTGACACAAATGCTTTCAAAGATAGAAAACTTTGATCCTCATCAGTGGGATATTTATTTGCCATATTTACTATTAGCGTTGAGAAGCAGCGAGCATTCTTCAACTGGTTTCACAGCAAACAAAATGTTATTTGGCCGAGAAATTTCATTGCCATTGGATGCTATTACGCCCAGAACAGCAAATTACAGGGAATACTCTGTTGATGAGTATGTTGCTAAGCTAAAAGATTATTTAGCTGAATCACATCAGATAGCCCGAGAAACGTTAGATAAGGCCTTTAAACATAGACACAAGGTTTACTTAGGCCGTCTCAAGAAGCATCAATACAGTTTAGGAAACCCAGTATACTATTGGAACCCGACAACCAAGAAAAATCAGTGCAAGAAACTGTTATGTCAGTGGACAGGACCATTTTACATAGTCCAAATAATCAGTGATGTTGTATACAGAATTCAAGAAAAATCAAGAGGAAGTACTCGAATAGTTCATCATAATCAACTCAAACCAGCTTATATTCGGGAAGACGATTTACAGCCCGAATGGGTAATTAGATCCATAGAAAACTTCAAAATTTCCAAAGAAACAGAACTGCCTTCACAGTTACATAAATGGAACACAACACTACGTAAATCAACAAGAATTAAGCGAAAACCAGACTGGTATAAAGTTTAAAGCTTTCGGGTATGATTTGGTCAACTCCGGGATAAAGGTGGATGAATTTCTTTGGAGGCTCAATTTTGGAGCAACACCCGCTGTTACAGTTTCGAATGCAAACAGTTGTTGTTATGTTTGGAACGTATCCATAATTATATCAAATTTCTTCACTTTTGAGTTCTAAAATTACATAAATTGTATTTCAACATAAAATATATAACATTTAGATTGTTTTGACATCGCATTAAAACAGCCGTTGCAGTTCTAAACAACAACAAAATAGTTTATTGTCAGCTGTCAAAATTTCGAGTCTCTTTTGTTTTGAAACTGTAACCTTTTCGTCTTAAAAGTTTTATTTCACGTATATATAATTTTATCAGTACTAGTGCATATCAGTAATGATGTTCCAATGCCAGTTCTGCCCGAAGAGTTTCCCTCTCGAGTATAGTAAGAACCAACACGAGAAGGCAAAACATGGTCAAGGCAAGGCCGATGACTTCAGTTCCATCATGAAGGCCATCAATAATTTAGCTCAAACCGTTGGTGTCAGCCACAATACGGAAGTGATAGCAGAAAAGGTTGCTACCAAAACCGTTGTGACTGAGTCATCCAGTTCGATGAGCAAAACAAAATTACCTAAAGTGGCTCGAATAGCTGGGAAAGAAGACCTTAAATGCAGTAAATGTATTTTTACAACCAGCAACCAGAAAACCATGGTTCAACACATAAAAGCAATGCACTCGGTTAAAACAGCTGCATTTATTTGCAATTTGTGTGACATGCATTGTGTCTTTCCAGAAGAAATGTTTTCTCACGTCGTCAGCAAACATAACCACAACGAAAATGCGGAGTATTTTACTAGGTGTATTTTCGTAGAGTATACGTTTATTCCTTTTTGCAAGATTTGCAGATTTGCCGCGTTTGGTTTGAAACATTGTCTGTGTAGATCTACACCTACATTAGGGGAGGCGAAAGATTGGAGAATGCCGCAATTGAAGTCCATACCCAAACGTCAGATTTCGCAGAAGCCGAAAGAAGTATTTGAAAGAACCGAGTTGTTTCCTAACCCACCCACCAAATTACCTTCACCAGGTAATGAACTTTTCAGCTTTTCCGCAAACGATGAAAAATCACCGACGCCGTTACAGAAATTAGAAAAGTTCGTATATAATTTTCCAGTGCCCAAGGTAAAGAGCTGCGTGGTGAAAGTTGACAAGAAGAAGCCGAAAGACAAGAAGAGGAAGAGAGAAGATAGGGAGAACAACACGTCAGGTAGAAAGAAGAAGAAAGAGATCACAGGTAATACTGAATCAGTTAAGGAAAAGGAAGTGGCAAGCAAGGATATTCTCGATGAGGCGGTAAAACTTTCAGGCATTGGGGAAGATGATGTTCGTGTTATAGAAGATTTTCTTTTAGACGAGGACCTTGGCGAAGATCCAGTTCTAGGATTCGACCTTAGTCTACTAGATAACGAAGATTAGTTCATTGTGTGTTGTTTTGTACAGATTAGATGCTGATGATGTTACTGTCCGCTGATGAAATACAGAGTTATCATGGTGAGTCACTGCAACTCATTTATGAACTTCTGTAGCACGCCAGCTTGTAGCAACAACCATAAATTACAATTCGATTTCATCTGCATATAATGTGGACGTATGCTGTAAAGTTTCAAGTTAAAAGTAAAAGAATGGTACTCTTGCAATGTTTGGCCAACTTGCAAGGTCCTAGGAAAGTATGATTGGAGTGAGATAAACGGATGGAGTCTACAAATAACGACATTTTACTTGAAAACATAAATAACGAGTTTGATACCGAGTGATTAGATCCAGTTAAAATAGCGAGTGTCATATCGTTGACTCAAATACGGTTTATTTGAGAGCAATATGGCAGGGTTTTATATTGTTACCTGGCTTATTGCCTGAGATAGGGAGCTGGGAGCTGATCAATATAAAATCGTATCAAGATTGCTTCTAGTTCATGGGCTTAATAAGTGAATGAATGGATACCCTCGGAGGTCCATGTCAGTTAGTAGCTGTTATTCGTCATGAACAGATAGCAATAGAGTGTTTACTCAGCACAGGAATTCGACAAAATTTTGAAATACACCAGTTCATCAAATCGTTTCTTCCACTACTTCAAGTTTGAGAGCACCTTTTGTGATATGTACTTACTTTGACGCCGATTAGTACATGATGATGTTTGGTCTTCAGGTTTGGTCAACTGCTGCAATCCCGTGTGCCCCGTAACGTCAGCCGATGTGGTATCTACGCCAGGTGGTGTCGTCAGCATTGTTGGATTTTCGTTAATTTTATGGACATTTTAGTTTATTGTTAATACCAGTGTTAAAATGGACATTTATTTTATTGGAAATAGTTATTTTCAGTTGAGTGGAGATACAAAGTTTTACAATTGAAGATTGGGATAAAATAATATAAATAAGGGTATATTTTGTGGTATATTTAAATTCAGATTCTTCAATGGGAAAATATGTATTTGCACTTAAACTGATTATTTGAACATTAAACTGTTAACAAAAGTGGTAAGTATTATTTATTCCTTATTAATAATTCGTCAAATGTGGTTAATAAACAGTGAATATTAAATATAATGAGTCTATATCTAGTCATTTATAACGGTAAAACTAGTCACATTTAACTATTCTAGTCGTACACTAGTGTATTCAGTATTGGCAAATATTTTAAAATATTTTAAATATCCTGTTTTGCTGTATGTTACGCAATATTAGCCTCTTATACTGCATTACTACGCGTAGTTTGCAGCTATAGTTGGGGTGTGTTAGCTTACTATACAGATAAACAGATAGGGACTATCTTTTATTCGGAAGGGGAAGTGTATATTTATTTTTGGTTCAGTACAGGATTAATTTAATCGTATGACGCATATCTTACTTTTACGGATTGCATTATACATATGTATAGTTGTTATAACTTATCGCTAAGAGTAATTTACATCACTGGAGATCTATATATAATCTTTCAATATGTTTTTGTTTACGTGTAAATATGTTTTAAATCTTGAAAGATCTCCTATACTGCTATAAACTAGCAATATACAAAATTTAGCTTACGCACTTACTCATATCGACACAATTTATTTATTTATTTGGGTGCAAGCAGCTAACAAAGTAAAGAAAACACACGTATTTATTGTTTTATTAATTTTATTATCATTGATTATTGTGTACACTGGGTACATGTTCTGTTGACACAGTTAAAATAGTTATAAATTGTTTACAGTAACATGTAAATTAATATAAAATCGTTTAATATTGATAAAAGCGATTTTGAATTTTAACACTTTATTGCAAAGCAGACAGTTTTGCAGAAAAATATCTTTTAAGTTTATACTGTTGTTGTATAACAAACGACCAATTTGGAACCCTGCTCCGAAGACATTCTCGCCCGCTACGTATAGATGTAATTTCTTGAATGTTGAATTGGTTCTTGAACAGTTAACCTGTAAATAGAATAGACATATGTGTAAAATTTATTGCAAAGTTTAACGTGTATTTATCTATGTATTTTTGCATGAGGACATGCGTTCTCTGAAACCCCACGGGGTAGTTGTGACATTGTTATTGTTTACTTTGTTGTACGTGATTGACGGTCGCTCATCTGGAGCGACAGTTCGCATAACGTGATTGACAGCTTCGTAACGACACGACGTACCGGCAGTATATAAGCGCGACGCAACGCAACTCGGGGAGCTTTGCAGTCCGAGCTCCGTAACGTACACTTCGTTTACGTTCCGCGTAACGCTTAGTCACAACCTTTTTATTATATTGTTCAATTTAATGTGTTTGGCTTAATAAATTTTATCATCTCTTATTTGAATAGTATTATTCTCCGCTACCTCGTAGCAACTTATTTTCGTATAAAGACCAACAGGTCACACATGACTGTATGGCTAAAGATATTTTTCATGGTGTATTTGCTATTGATCAGTTGTCAACATGGCGGCCGGGGACTTATGTCAGGATGAACAGGATAAACCCGGGAAACATTGGTTGGCTGTGTAAAATGAAGAGTATTTTGATTCATATGGCATAGCACCTGCAGATAAACGTTTAGTTCAAATTTTAGGAAAAACACTTTGTAATGAATAGTATACAACAACCATTGTCAAATTCGTGCGGATTTTACTGTGTGTATCATATTTTACAACGGGCTAGAGGTGTAAGTGTAGAAGAGATTCTAGATGTACTTATAAACAGTGACAGTGATTCTATTGTAAAATATATGATTTACGATCGTTATAAACCGTTGTTTTATTAAAAGATTTTAGTTAAGCATTAGTTAAGTATTGTTAGTTAAGTATTGTTAAAATGAATTGGAATTCAAGTGTTTGTTGGTGAAATAAAAAAATGAAAAACAAACGTGGACATATTATTTCAAACACATATAAATAATCAGATTCAAATATGCATTAAATTTCATTTCATACATATCTTTAACATATTAATGAAAATATTTAATATACTGTTTCACTATATGAAGCAATGACATCAACAGGTGTGGTACATTTCTAACAAAAAAAATACACTTATCAACGGTGACACTGTCAAACAGCTACTAACATCAAATTATGTTTGTTCTTTATAGTTTTATTATAGTTCAGCACCTCTTCTCATCAAGCTGAGTTTTCACATTCTGAATCAAACACATAATCTATGAATGCTATTCTGTTCAGGAATAATTACCAGTCGTTTTCATTTAGATTGATGCACGTTTCATACAAGTTATCATTTACTTGATGAATCCTGTGAAAGGTTGCAAACTGTCGGTCCACAAATCTGGTGGCTTTCACATTCTTTTCATTACTCAGTATCAGTTGACACCCCTATATTATGAGGTGTGCAGGTTTTTAAATTGTTTGCCACTGCTTAAGCGAATAGGCAATGCATTTGGCTCCCCGTTTTAAACATACGAAATATTGTACTTTTACATCCTTTTCCACTGCTAACGTGACAATAATGCTTACAGGTAGCATTGTGTGTGTATGCGTGTGTGTGCCTGTGTGTAAACTGTAACTTATATACTTACTGCTTACGTCATTATGACGTCATCATGATGCCACAATGACCATAAGCCAATATGGTAATACGATTATTCAAGACATACCTCTTATCTTCAGTGCTACCTGTACAACTCGTTCTGCATCAACTGTATGTTCCTGACTCCGTCACATATATTTTGTTGCTGTGGTCTGACATTTTCCAAACAGAGCCGTTTTCTAGTTTTCATGTCTCATTTTTCTGATGTGTGCCCGAGGCGAACTCCCCCGAGGTGATCTATCCCGCGGTGAATTCCCCCGTAGGGTAACTCCCCCGCGTACTTTGACGAACATCCCTCTTTGTTGTGACGAAATCATGCAGGTTCGAACGTGCTCGGATAAGATGCCGAAAGTACATGCGTACTTTGACGAAATTATGCGTACTTTGACGAACGTATATCGATGCCGTGACGAAATCATTCACTTTCGAAAACTGTTTTCATACCCCGAGGGGTTTGAAAATACAATCCAGAAGTGCTTTCAAACCCCACTTCCAAAAATGTTTTCCCCTATTATTTATGCAACATCCTAAACATCCAGCGTCCTTCAATCACCTCAAGGTCTTGCCTACAATACAAAGCGCCACTTTTTTCATACTTCTAAGGATTTGAAAACACAAAGCAGAAACCGGGTAATGGGGATGGAGCTCTAAACCACATTTTTTTATTTATTGCAGGTTAAAACCCAAAATAGGGGTATGAAAACACTTTCCAAAAGTTAAAGTTACAGTTTCCGGAACTAGCACCGTGGGTTTTCGTAACTCCAACTTCCGGAAACTGTTTTATACCCCCATTTCTGTACTACTGAACATTTTAAATGATTGAAGCAACAACATATTTATTAAATGAAACAGAAAATGTGCATAAGTATCATTGCATTAACCAATTCATCTTTGTAAATTAATTCATGCCAGATTAGAATCCAAAGAAAACACAATATGTAATCAATATTAATAAATTCAATTTGTAAACATATGTCCAAAATAGCAACGATTCGACGAAACACATATGCTCTGACGGATACTTTGAAGCACAGAAGCGTAAAACTAAGCTAAAATTCGAATAAGTCTCTATATTCTTTCCAGTACTGCAAAACATGGTCAGTCCTTGATTGTTGTGGCAGCGCGTGGTCTCTAGGCGAGACTTAAAACCGATGGAAAGCAAACGCTCGAAGTCTGTCAGTCTGTATAATTTAAAGGAAATATAGTGGAAAGCAGTCGTTGAATTCTGCAATCTGTTAGCGATCTATTAGCACATACAAGTAAAAGTTGCGGTTTCCTGTGCAATAGAACCATGATGTGTCTACTGATATCGTCACTGCTAGAAATAATAATTGGCGTGCAAATGTTAAAGCATGCTATTTTTAGAAAGCGATAGCTACTGTTAAAAAGCTTTAAATATATATACAGTAGAACCCGCTTTAGGAGTGCTCGGAACCGGACAAAGACTTCAAATTGTACGGGTTTCTAATCAGTACAGTATTTACTGATTGTGGTTATGTTTTCAGGCAATTTCAAAGACAACATCCACTTATCTAATATCTCGCATACTAGTACAACCTTTCATAATCCTGTTAACTTGATTATTTAAATGATATTGTTTTAACTTAAGCTTGACTTAATATAATTTTCATAGATTTTTCACTGGATTAAGAAACTTTATTTATTACATGACTTTGAATTGCAATTATGCCACACAAGTAACACGATTCTCATTGCACATATTCGAGTACTTATCCACAAAATCGCCGTATGTGGCAGCAAGCTGCGTATAATTTTCACCTTGCAAAATTTAATTATTTCTATGGATATTATAATCAGAGTCAAGTAAATTTTGTATAGTTGTGCATGGTTTTGATAGTGGATTTTAACCAATAGTTTACGAAACAAAAGAAGTTGATTTTAAAAAATGACTTTGATGAACCTTTAAAGTAATTTTCTATGGAATGAAAGGCGGTGACCATATATGGATAGGTTGTGCGTGAACTGGATATTCATTACGAATAGAGTACAGATCAGTATGTGTATTGTTTCTGGTGGTATTTCGTATACATAGAATGAACTCTACAGACTTGGTCGTAAGTCCAGGGGTTAACCTGTGTACTTGACACCCAAATCAATAGGTGATATCAATGCCTGTAACCTAGCTAGAAAACGGGGCCAAAGAGCCAGCATTCACAAAAAAACTGCATAAGTGCTCTACAGGGGTAAATTATGAAAACATCACACATATTTCATCGAAATCAACACCCAAACCTGACCCTAAACTTTGCCTGCTTAATGCTCAATCAGTTAGAAATAAAACAGACGTGATTTGAGACTTATTCGTTTCCGAAAAGGTTGATTTCTGTGCTATTTCTGAAACATTTCTCTGCGATGATGATGTCCAGCTCTGTAGAGACTTGACACCTGTTGGATATGAATTTTACCACGCACCAAGACACAACAAACGAGGGGGTGGCGTCGGATTCGTATGCAAGAGCTTCTACGACCCAAAGCTACAGAAAGCAGTCAGTCTCACTACATTTGAGTGTATGACAACTGCAATACACATTGAATCGCGCCACGTACCGTTTTACGTTATTTATCGTCCACCATGCGCCACGCAAGCCCAATTTCTGATCGATTTTGAAAAGTTTCTGGAAGACGTCACAATCAACAAAGGCAATATCATAATTAGTGTGATTTCAGTCTACATGTCGACAACACCAACGACAGTATATCATCCCGATTTTTAGTTTTACTAGACTCGTTCGGATTACAGCAACATGTTACTGGTTCAACATACAGAGGTAGACATACTCTTGATTTAATTATAACAAGGAAATATTTTACCGTTGAAATTGACTCAGATAAAAACTTTTTTATATCGGACCATTTTGATCTCCAGTGTACATTTTCTCTACTGAAACTTGAAATTGACGATATAGTGTAAAAATTTCCGGATGATGACAGCTTGTTCCATTCGTTGCCAGTCACCACCAGTTGCAATAATGATGTTGAACCGTTTACAAGCTTCAGTTCTCTCTCAGTCTCGGAAGTGAAAAAACTGGTTTTACAAGCACCAACAAAACATTGTGATCTGTATCCAATACCGACGTTTCTATTAAAGTCTGGCATATACACAATAGCTCCGACGCACGTGCCGTCATTAGGAAATCCCTTGCTACCGGAAGTGTACCAGCATCGTTCAAACAGGCAATAGTGGAGCCCCTGTTGAAAAAGACCAACGCGGACTTAGTACTCAAAAATTACAGACCAATTTCATATTTGCCATTTGTTTCACAAATATTAGAACGCACTGTCTCCGAACAAATCGCACAACATAGTAATAAATTTTCACTGGACGAACCCTTACAGCCCGCCTGGTCACTGCACCGAATAGGCACTAATCAAAGCTCAAAACAACCTTATGGCCATGGATAAGCAGCAGGCAGTAATGTTAACACTTTTAGATCTGTCGGCTGCCTTTGACACTTGCAGCCATAGCATCTTTCTGAGAAACCTAGAAAACAACTTCCATGTTTCTGGCACCGCCCTAAACTGGTTTCGGCCACATCTTAGTGAAAGATCGCAAAAGTTAAGGCAATGTATATTTACAAGCAACTGAACTGCTAACGGGTTTTCTACAGGGGTCAGGTATGGGCCCAGGATGTATAACTAATACACATAGGATCTCAGTTCGTTGCTCAGAGCACTACCAGTCCTGTTTCACCTTTTCGCAGACGACTCTCAACTCAAGTGGTAAATCCCTCGTCGGTTCAGTCTCAAAGAGATGGAATAGCTTATTTACAGGACACAATAGAAGCAACTGGGCTTTGGATGTCTAAACACAAGTTACAGCTAAACAAGTCTAAAACTGAGTTTATCATTTTTGTTACAAGGCAACAACTGCGTAAAGTGGAAACAACTTCAATTTTAGAAGACAGAGTCCATTGTCGCAACCCCATGCGTACGGAATCTCGCTGCTTTTATTGACAGTGAATTAAAAATGGTATCGCACGTAAATAACCTTATCAAAGTAGGATTACGACAATTAAGAGTAATTAGGCCATGTATGACGGCAGACACAACCGAAATTCTTGTTCATTCTCTCATTTTATCCAGACTTGATTATGCTAACACGCTCTTATACGGCATCTCTGAATGGCAACTAGACGCGCTGCAGCGGTTGCAAAACAATGCAGCTAGGCTGATCACCGGCCAGACCAATCACGAGCATATCACCGAAACCTTGCGTGAACTGCATTGGTTACCGATCAGATCTCGCATCAAGTACAGGATACAGCTGTGGACGTTCAAAGAGCTAACTAATATTGCACCAGTCTATATTCGCGACATGTTAGCCATAAACCGTCCATCAAGACCTGGTCTCCGCTCTGCGCATGGCGAGTTATTGCTCTCTATACCCAAGACGTCCTTGAAATATGGCGGAGACAAAGCTTTTAGCCCAGCAGCACCAAAGATTCGGAACTCCTTGCAAAAAATATCAGGAACACCAAGTGAATAGATCGTTTTAAAAAAGATAAAAAAAATCACTTATTTATCGAGTATTATTATTAATCAGTATTAATTTTCTTTTTGTAGCATTTTTGCAGCATTTGGTAAGAGTATTCGTTTGAATAGTATTTAGCTTAATGGTACTTAGTATTCAAATCTAGTCAAATCTAGTCTAGTCATTTTTCACAATTGTAAAGCACATTGACCATTTTAATGTACATTCGCTATATAAATCCCATGTAATGTAATGTAATGTAAAATGCTCATGTAATTATGGGGATATAATAACTTCGAATTATCCAAGGTAAAATGCACTGAAAACTCTTATCTGGGACGTTTGAATTACGTAAATTAGTCGAATAAAGCGGGTTCGAATTAAGCTGGTTACTATTGTCATAAACATATTTTGTGAAAATTGGAACCTGAAAAATCGCTTCAAATCATGCCTGATTTGAATAAGCCGGGTTCGAAGTAAGTGAGGGTTACTGTATATAGACAGAACATGAGACATTACTATGTTTCTGGTAGTGTATGGATAGTATCGAGTTGGAATCAAGTGGAGTTATTGAAGTTTATGTATCTGTTGATGAAATTGTTTTGCACTTAAATATACTTGTTTATTTTTGCTGTTGATCACAAAATTTGCCGAGTTCGAATTAAGTGAGGGTTACTGTATATAGACAGAACTTGAGACATTACTATGTTTCTGGTAGTGTATGGATAGTATCGAGTTGGAATCAAGTGGAGTTATTGTAGTTTATGTATCTGTTGATGAAATTGTTTTGCACTTAAATATACTTGTTTATTTTTGCTATTGATCACAAAATTTGCTTTGAGTAATTGAAACACGTCACTTTGTGTGGGTTACACTACGCTGCAAAATTATACCGTTGCATGCACTTGAAGAATATAGTGAGCATTATCCCAAGCTGACATACTTTTATTTGTCAAACCAAAGTTTAAAAATGGTGCCGTTTTAACTTTTGCTCTTAGTTAGTCCATCGACAAAAAAAATATAAGACAAAACACTTTACCAAAAGAACATCTTCCAGTAGTTTGTCGTTACTGCTTTTTGTTTTATTATGTGCGTCATCTGAGTACTTTTACAACTTATATTTTTCTCTTTCTGCAATAATGTGATTGAGGATGTAATAATGACAACGATGAAAGCCTTTACAATTTTATGTTCTTGATATTTATCCGTCAAGAACCTAATATGTTGTTATGTACATGTTGAAAACTATGGAATGCTGTTTTAACATTTAATGCCTATTTTTGATGTCAAAATATAATTAAAGATGTCAATAAATCATTGTAAATCTCATTGATTTATATTTTGCTATCAATAATTGAATTGGCAAAAATTAATTTTTGAAATCAAAAAATCAACCGTCGATTAAATTTTGGAGATGAAAACATAAATAATTGATATCAATAATAACAGTTTAATTTTTAATCTCAGGAATTTCTTCTTTTTTGTATAATAAAAAATTAAAAGAAAGATTTTGTTTACAGGGATCAGTCATTTTTTTATTTACATATGTATGTTTCTAAATTTTTGTAAGTAAAAAAGACTGATATTTTGATATAAAAATTCAATTTTTGAGATCAACAGATGATTTGAAGATTTTTGAATACAAAATAAAAGAGTCTCATTCTGAAAAAATGATATCTGAAATAAATTCTTAATATAAATGAAAAGAAAATGAATTTTTCAGCTCGAAATTGATATTTGCTTTCAAATATTTCATTTTGCTCTGACGAATTGAACATTTGATCGCAAAAGAATAATTTCAGATATCATTAAATCATTTTGATATCAATAAATATTTCTTAATATCTCTAAAAGTTTATTGAGATTCAGAATTATTTTTTGTGATCAAGAATGCATTTAGATATATCAAAATATAATTACAGATAGCAAAAATTAATTTTTGATATCAAACTATGAATATTTTGAGATCAAAAATAAATTCTTCATATCAATAAATAAATTTATAAATTTTGGTGATCAAAAATTAATTCCTGCTATCAATAATTCTCTAATAAATGTAAAAATGACATTCCGGAGTAATATACTTAAATGCTACACTTTTGTATATTAAATGCAAAGCCTTGGATGTTAAAAATCGAAAAATACAACGAATTACAGATTGTGTTTATCATTATAGAGTTTTTGCTAATAAAAGGCGCAAAAATTCTCAATAAAGTGTAGATTTTTTAATTTATGCATCAAAGAAGGGAAACTAACTGGTAATTATATTTCTTAACAAAGGTTACAAACAATATTGCAGTAATGAAATGTCCGCAAAATACTATCTACAATTTAAATTCATTAATTAAATATATTACCGAGAGTTTCCGAAAATAAGCTCTCCTTACATACAAGACCCGGGGCTCTTATTAGGAAACTGTTTCCCAATAGAAGCCCCAAAGCTTCTATTTGGAGTTGAAAAAAAGACCTGAAAAAAATCGTTTCCTAATAAAGGCCCCTCCTTCCCTGGAGAACTCGTGTTTACTCGCAATGCAGACACGGTGCACTTAATCCTCTCATATGAGGCAGCCCTTAGGCATGTTCTGCGTCGCTGTTTAATCCTGTATTTTTCACAAGGCGAAAAGATACCCCCTCCCCACTGCCACCCTTACTCCGGAGTATTACTGGAAATATAACGGGTCGAGTACTGGAACGGGTGACGTGATGTTGTCCCTCCTTCCCTGCAAGTGCTTTTAGAACTCCTTTGATGTGAGGCAAACCCCTAGACACGTTCTGTGTCGCTGCTTAATCCACCGTGCTTCGCAAAAAGGCAACCCCCTCCCACTAGGATATAGCGCTTTAATAATAGATTGATGATAAATGTTTTTTTCAATAAAAATTTATCGACAACCCCACCTCCTGCATGACAATATTGACTGTAGGCTATTGCTATCGGTCTTTTCTTTTAGCTGTCCGCCCGTCTATCTAAAAATTAGAAGCCCCGGGGCTCTAATTAGGACACTGTTTCCTAATAGAAGCCCCAGGGCTGGCCCTGGGCTTTTTTCGGAAACAACCGGTAAGTGCATTAATGCAACATTTTCATATTTTAGTTGCTTTTTTTTTTTGTTCTTTTACTATTTATACCAGTCGATAAATTTCTGTACTGTATCTCAAAAGTTTGAATTTTGGCAATCAATACGTCAGTTACCACGTGACGTACCATAGGTAACCACAGACATGGTTTCTAAACAAAAACGCCAGAAATCATGTGATACACCAATGCTTTAGTGTAGCCACTGTTACTACCCAAAGACGTCAGAAATCACGTTATACATCAAAGCTTTAGCGTACTTATAATTATAGCAGCTCACTTTCTTCCTCAGTACTCTGAGAATATGCTCAGTTATAGCAAGCAATGCTAAACGCTGTCGACAACATAGATCCAATGTTGTGCTAAGCTGCTCCATTTTTTCTTTGCACTTAAATAGATTTCCCAAAAGGTCGTCCTTCGTCGTAAAGAAGTGCGGTATTCTACCCTGATGCAAAAATTTGAGTAACATTTCATAAATGTTAATTGCCCATGCGATGTGGTTATCATGTCCACTGTCCTCACCCTCTTTCAAGTGGCTAGTCAAAAACAAAACGCATGTTTTTAAGTAATAGGTTTTCACGAATGACTCTATGTCATTGACGACTCCTAGCTGTTGCAGCACTGGAATCACAGGCAGCAGAAATTTCGGATTTCTCATAGCTTTGGAAAGTTTATAACCTCTACGAATACAAGATGGAATTGATATGATTATGTCATTCTCAATCTGTGAAGATCCAGTGGCAATGTTCTTCATTTGTGGAAAAGTAATATGGTACTGGCTTGCCTTGCACATATACCTATGAGTAGGAACTGGAAGCAGTGGAGTAAATGGAATAGCAGGTACTAAGTCAATAGAAATTTGTAAATCCTTATAAGCTTTTCCATGCCAGACCAATGACAGTGTTGGATAAGCACGACCTTCTGTCACAAGATTGCCAAACTTCTCAGTGTACAAGTATCCAGATTCATGAAATGTACCCGAGGTTCTATCTATGGCTTTCCTCATAGCGTTCCACATATTTCCAAAAAATAACTCTACATCAAATCTGCTTTCTCTATTCTCCAACACTCCGGCAACACTACCTTTGCATCTTATTAGGAATTCACACAGGTGGTTTTCACACGTTATGTTCAAATGTTGTGGAAGCCCTTCAAAAACAAGAAGATAATCAAATTCATTTGGATAAAAGCAACGCATACCTTCTTTAGCACTTCCTACTAATACAGGCGATATTTTAAAGAGTGGCTCAACTTTCCCCACTTCCGCACACAGATGATTTATGACGTCATTCACTGCCCTACTAACAATCATTGTTTCTTCATTCTGTGGAATATCTTCCATGCTTTTAACAATTTTTTCAAAGCTTTTCTCCTCCACACTTTGGTGGCTTTCATCCTGTGATTGAATATATTTTTCACTTATTTTTCCAGAATTAAAATCTAATTGATTATACCAGCAAGACAAAGTGGTTATCTCTTCTTCGCTAAAATAGCCCAATAACTTATGTTTTACAGCTGATTTGAATTCAGTGTTGCTTGAAGAGATCATTAGTTTTGCCATTCTAAACGCATCGCGAGATTCAAGAGATACGGACATGGGTAGTGATAAAAGTAATAAGAATATATGTCTGGTAATTCCAGTGTGAATCGCTGTTTGCAAAAGCATTAAATCCTTTTCCTGGGGGATTTGTATGGCTTGATGAAAATTTTCATAAAGTTCTTCTAATAGTTGTTTATGATTTTCTATCTTCGTGTCACTGGTAGAGTACAGTTCTACCCAAAGCTGATCAATGTTCTCTTTAATGCCACGTGAGCATCCCTGTTCTATTGCGCTTACAAGGAAATCTTTTATGCACTTTTCAGAAGTATCAGATTTAAATGTACTTAAATTTGCTATCAAGGCTTCTGTAACCATGCACACAACCAAACTGTTGTTTTAATCTATTGCGTGTCTCATCACTGTCCAATCAGGAACTGCGAGGCATGGTTCCTTGCAGAGTTTAAAAAATAACCGATCACGAGAAACTTTATCCAGTTCAGTCTTGAAAATCAGTATATCAAAGTGCTGGCACGCATAAGCTAGATCAGATGCAGGGGCTTTATAGTTGCGATCAACACGACTCTGTTGAAGACGTGCAATGTTTTGCTGCAAAATGTCACAATGTGGTAGAAACGGGTTCAAAATGACCTCAGAGCCTTTTACCGAAGATAAATATGATTTTTGCATGGCAGCCATTTTGATGATTTACTGCGGAGGTTCATCCGCTGAAAAAGAACAAAGATTATTATTCCAACAATGATATAAAAGAATTCAAGGCAATGAAACAATTTGGGATAATTTGTTTTAATGGGTGTATATTTTACCAAACACAAAAGTGTTTAATTGAATAGCTTTGAATGTGAAAACTTACATGTCTTAAATAAGTCATAAACGTTTATTGCATAAATGGATTTTTTTAAAATTAGACCGGACTGTTAATCAGGTGGTTGTCATAAGAATCTACCTCCAGATCTTTCTTTTGACCGTTCAACTGATGTCAATGTAGATAGTTCTCAAGAGCAGTTTCATTGTAAAGCATTTTAGAAAAAGTATCTCCTTTTATTCTAATGAAAATAAATATGATAAATTATACAGAAATAACACTAAATTGGGCTTATTGTTTGCATGAAATTGCCGGATTATTACTTTTGCTATGATTTTAATGATAAAATTTAAATGTGATAAATTTGTTTGCATGAAACTTTCTGGGCATGATATCTCTTAAAATCTAAAAACATGTGACCACCTATAGAGATGTATCTCTAAGCTGAGATTAGTGTTTTCTTGAAATTTCGAAGCAGTAATTTGTATTGCCAATACCATATATCATAACAATTTTGAAATGTAAAGTTATTGCACAATGAAAAGCAATATTCAACATTCTTTAGCATCTGCTCTAGATTATCTTCCTCGAAATGTCCCGGAATTGAATAGAAAAGCTGAAAATTTTCTCATTCAGGACAGAGAATACTTGCGTTGAATGTTTTGTTAATAACTCACACTTGGTATCGATTTCTTTTTAACGTTTTGAAAGATTTATACAGTGCAACGACAAACGCCACAGGCATTGCAACCTCCAACATCACAATGAGTTGTATGCTGTTAAAAGCCATTGTAAGCTGAATTCACTCCATATATAAATTTTCTCTGAATTTGTCTTGCTATTACCAGCCCTAAATGAAAAATGTGCCCACGCGAGACTGGCCGTTTGCCAAAAAATAGTAAATTGACTTATTTATATGAAACTTTTACTCGTTCTAAGGGAGTGGTGTGGGGGAGGCAGAAAAGATTTATTTACATTATTTCAAGGGAGTTCTTCGCGCGTTTAGTATTATTTAACATGAAAATGCCCTCCGTGCTTAGACTGAAGTACTTCTGTAACACATCAGCGAAATAACAGTTTTACACTTGAATCTTATTTCGAAAAAGACCACAACTTAAACATTTGTTAAATCAAACTGTTAAGTTAAATATAAATACTAGGAATTTGAGTATAGAAAACACTGAAATAAACTTGCCAAGCATGTTTGTATATTATAAATCTAATAATTATTGTATTAAATATTATAAATGCAATTATATTTGAATCACATGTAAAGCATTTTTCCGCAAAGTTTTGACTAAGTATGGTAAAAAAAACCTGAACGATTTCTACAGCGCCTTCAAAAAAGAATTAAAAAATGTTTTTTTTTAATATTTTTTCGATAAATAATTGAAAAGCAGCATTTGCTTAAGGAATAAATAACAGACACAAATGACATACAAAAACATTCCTTCAAAATCGTAACCGCATGAAAGCTTGGGTAAACAACTAAGAGATGAAAAATCCTTTAAAAAGCATAAAAACATTCATATGCTGATTATGTAATACAGCCTATCCTTAATTCTATTGTCATAAACCTAGTTTGTCCTAAAATGCGTATGTGACAAACCAGAGAGACTGGTTACAGCGCAGTGAAAAAGAATCTCAACTAGAACCTCAGTAAGGCAGGATCCTCGTGAAGCAGTAAAAACAAAATGCCTGAGAAAGTTCAGGTAGAAATCAGCGATTTTTGACAGCTTTCCTCACGTGAATTTTTGGCAGATTTGCAAAATAAACAACTTCAATTTATGTATTTTACACAATCCAGTGTTTAATATTCACTGATATTTTAATAATAATGCCACGATGCCCATCTTCAATATACATATTTTGAGGTTCCTGTGGTAGTCACTTCTAAGAGAAATCGGCCGGACAAAGCATCGTCTCACTGCTAAGTTCAAGCCAAAAATTCACTATTTTTGACGATTTTCTCCGAGGTCAATTTTTGGTCGATTTTCACAATAATGCCTGTTTGCATATCTTCAATATATATATATTTTCATCGTGCAAAGTTTCAGTTTCCTACGACAATCTCTTCTATGAGAAGTCGGCCGCACAAAAGACGGGCAGGCGGTTTGTCGGACAGACGAACGGAAAGACGGACGGATGGGCCAGCTCATATCTATATCACTCCGGTTACGGGAGATAGTAACGATGAGATAATCCCCATTTGGGATGGGGAAATCACCTACAGCCATCTCAACTACCCAGCAAACACCCGACTACTTTTTATGGTTAGTAAATGGTTGAATTTAGGTAGCGACATTTTTACAACCTTAACCCGGCCCAAAATGGTTTTAATAACGTTGTTTTTACGTCACGACATAATTTACTGAAAAACCCACTTCGGTCCGACTAAGAAAAACAGACATTTTTAGCGAGAAGTTCTTTTTTCTAATGCACTGGTTTAGCCTTTGTTTTTCCTCAAACAGTACTTGCATGTACAGGAAAATCATTAAAAAGAGGTAAGATATTTATATTGCAAGGAAATATTTTTACGCCTATAATTTGCCTGTTTTTTTCAGTTAAAAGTTAACTTTTTTCTTTCAGTGCATAACAAATAGCAAAAGGCCTTGAATGAAAAAAACAATAGTTGCATAAATTGCTTATTGTAATCACTGCAATTTTTTAAATTTCATTTCCTTAAAACAAAGCAAAAACTAAACACCAAGTAAAACGCATGGTTGTATTAGAATTTGTACAAAAATTTAGTTTAAATAAAATATTGATATTTTAGTATTAGTGAATTTTAATCTTATACCAGAACATCCATCAGAACACTAATATATGCATGCAGATTGTCTTCCGTTTCCGGTTTTATCAGAAAAAAAGAAAAGTGCTCATCAAAAGACAAAAGAAAAATCTCGCTGATCTGAGGAATTGAATCTCGGCGTAATTAGCGCCGTACGTTTCTAAAGTAAGTAAAACAGATAAAAACACTGCATAGTTACGTATGAGGAATATTGTAAATTTTTATCATGCATGCTTCCTTTTCCAACTGATTTTTTGTTCTCACCCCTCCATTGACAAACATTTGATTTACTGCATAAGAAACCACTTATCATTTGGCAAAACTATAGCGTTGAATTTTACCTCTAATTCGCTGCAGAAATGTGACAAATCTATCTTGTATTGAATTATGCCTTTTAGCGTTAGTCTGTTGCATACACCTTTCAAAACTAGTCAGATATTCATATTATATGTTAGTTGATGTGTCGGCACTGTTTTAGTCGTTAATATAACATGTTTATTTCCCCGTATACTTGGTACTGTGCACTGTTAGATGCTACTTTGTACATCTGTCAAGCTTGTGCGGCCTTGTACTTGCTATTGATTGTTCCCTCTCGCTGTGCGTTGATGCTGGACCACCGGCAGACTGTTTCACTTGTTGTCTTGACTTCCCTTTAGTAGTGACGTGGAATGCTTCCCAAAAAAGTGCCGAACATTTTCCGCATAATACATTTCAGTAAAAAACCTCTCATTCTCATGGCAATTGTGCTCATCGTTTATCAAAGCCAATTGGCATGACATAACGTTAATTTCCTGACACAAAATAACAAAATGTATAGCTACAGCAAATGTGTTATGATGCGACAAATATTTGTCTAGCGATTCAAGTTTCATTCCAAAGCCACATGACTTCTTTTTTTAGCCCTCTGCCACATCAGACCTTGCGGAGGAACAGTAAGACATTCACCCCTCCATCAACAGCCAACCTCCTTTCTTTTCATCGCAGCAGTAATGTCACAACGTTATACCTCGGGTAGGCAAAGTTGGAGGTTCAGGCTGTCCTTAACGAACTACCCGCCTCCAGTCAACTAATTTCTTTCGTTTAATATATTTTTGCAGCGCATATATATATATGGTACGTAACTGAGAAACACGAATGTGAAAGTTTACGCTAGTAATTTTCAGCAGAAATATAAAATATCTCACCATGTAAAGATTATGGTGTGTAAAATCAGGTTGAATAATTGTGGTAGTAATTTGTAAAAAAATATGTGCATCATCACTTTACACACCATATTTCAAACAATAATATGCTGTATATATTGTGGGGTAGTGAATAGATTCGTCGGCTCGGGGCTTCGACATGGTGTCAGATAGGTTAAGTGAAGAATGTTTCGAGCCCAGCCGATAGTACTGTAAAGTGCACCGACGGCGGTTTTTCGGGAAATAGCTGAGTCACCTCTATTATGTGCAGGGACGCAAAAGCGGCTTAGTAGTCTTGGCGAACTCGAGTGAGGGCTCCAGTAGGTCCAGCTTTAAGACTCGGCTGGTCGTAAAGTAATCGGGTACGAACGTCCCAGCAGCAACGAAGAAGCATAGCCAAGAAGTTTGCTAAGCTGTGAATAACCTACCAAGCAGTGAAAAATACGGCCATGCAGTGGACCAGAACGGCTTGAGGAGATGGCTGAAACAATGATCTATGGGAGTCAAGCAGTCCAGAGCCGTTGATGTTAGGCAAGCCATGCAAGGAACTTTGAAAAAGCAAAAGACTAACAACACAGCAATGAGAGATAAGTACAAAGCACCGTCAATGGATTGGTCTGCACCAGGTCATTTACATCGCACATTCCAAACTTTTAAACAAAAATATGAGTTAATTTTTGATGGGCCACTTGTGGACAAAGACCAGGCATACATGATTCGTATGTTGTTATTCAGGTGTGACGATAAATGTCTCGAAATTTACAACACCGCAATATGGGAAAATCAGTAGGGTGAAAAGGACAGTTCTGGCTCACTTTGTGACGTCATACTGTCTGGAAGTGACGTCATACTGTCTGGAAGTGACGTCATACTGTCTGGACCGGAAGTGACGTCATAGGCGTAACCAAGGCGTAACCATGGTGATAATGACGTCATCAGTCACGTGACCAATGAAAAGCCAATGAGATCAATGAAGACAATGAAGCCCCGCCCACTTTCTGTCTATCATACTGTCTGGACCGGAAGTGACGTCATAGCGTCTGGACCGGAAGTGTTGTCTAGACCGGAAGTGCTGTCTGGAGTGGAAGTGACGTCATCATGTCTGGAGCGGAAGTGACGTCAGGATAAGTGTAAGGATAGGCGCGGCCCTCCATGACGTGATAATGACGTCATGATGACGTCATACTGTCTGGAGCGAAAGTCTGGAGCGAAAGTGGTTTGGCCGAGTCAATCAACATGAAGCCAATGAACTCGACCTGTCAATCAGTGTAACCATGGCAACAGAGCCTAAAAAGGTCGACAACCCCCCCCCCTAGGACAGACTATGTACCGACCCCCCCCCCCAGGACATACTATGTACCGACCCCCCCCCCCTAGGACAGACTATGTACCGACCCCCCCCCCCCTAGGACATACTATGTACCGACCCCCCCCCCCCTAGGACAGACTATGTACCGACCCCCCCCTAGGACATACTATGTACCGACCCCCCCCCCCCTAGGACATACTATGTACCGACCCCCCCCCTAGGACAGACTATGTACCGACCCCCCCCCCCTAGGACATACTATGTACCGACCCCCCCCCCCCCCCCCAGGAGAGCAACAAAAACTTTTGCCGAATCAGCATGATGAAATCGTTGATTCAGCATGATAAAATCGTATATAAGTGTGGTGTCTCAAGGCTCAGACACCGTCAGACATTGTCAGACATCGTCAGACACATCATGGATAACACACCAGCTATCATCATTGATGACTTAACAGCGTTTCAAGCGAATGAATCTGTTTGCATCTGGGTAAATATGCGTGATGAAGCTGAAGCAGCTGATATTACATATGCTTTGGAGGAGGTGCTACAATTTCCAACTCAGATCACTGCAGTGAAGCCTGACGTAGTAATTACATTTATGTGGAACAACCGCATAGTAACACTGACTCAACGATACTGCAAGTGTCAAGTGTGGTTGGAATATGAGGGACAACCCCATAACTGCTGCTGATATATACTAAAATATTTCGGGCCCTTTTAAGGGCCATCCTATATTATGAAATGAAGCAAAACATGTCTGTGTGTGTGTGTGTGTGAGAGAGAGAGAATACATTTTATCACATTTCAGGTCTAGTTGGCGGATGAATACCATTTGGCGGATGAATACCATTTGGCAGACCATTTAACTTCACCGTCAGTTAACTTCACCGCTAGATGTCTCTGCTGTGCAGCAGTGCAGCTGTACAACTTCACAACTGTAAGTAAGACATTCATATACACAAGTAAAATTCTGCTGAGTCAGCAATTTTAACATTTTGGAAACAAGTTTGAACAAGTTACACACCATATTTTGATAACATGGAAGTAGCATAAAAGCATGAGTGAAACATGTCAACTAGTGGTACATTCTGCTGAGTCAACACACCATTGAAGTGGTATAAAAGGAAGAGTGAAACGTATATTTTACTTCATTTCAGTTCCAGCAGTTGAAGAAGCAACAACGATGGCACCAGTCTACTGTCATGATTGTGATGTGACATTTCCATCTCTGGAATTGTTCGTGACACACACATGCAAACCAGCTAGGATGAAACGTGCTCATGAAGAGCTTGTTGAGCAGATTGAAGCCAAGAGACGAAAAACCGTACAAGATGGTGTTGACAGACCTGATCCAGTCCTCTGCTGTAAATGCGCCAAGATATTTTCATCTTTGGATGCATTTGAGACACATGCATGTGCTGAGATGGAAAATGTGTCTCATGAAGAACAAAGAAAGAAAGAGACAGGACAAATAGGCAGAGGCAGAAGAGTGAGTCTTGGTGAAAACGCGCAGGAAAGGCGGTTTGAGCCTGAAGATGGATCGGATTTGCTACTCGAAATGCGACAACAAGAGAATAGAATCAAGAGACATTTGCTAGAGACGTTAAACCGTGGTATGAAATGGTACATTGTGGTACATGCACGCTTCAAGAAAATGACACCAAATGTTGAAGGCGTGATGGTAGAACAAGTGGATAATGCCTTCATCAGTAGTCCAACGTATGCAGCATACAATCCAACGGATATTGAGAAGGACTTGCCAGAAGCCTATAAAGAATTGTTTACCAGGTTTGATGAACATGAGCGACAAGGCTCTGGCTGGGTGTTGGATAACATATTATTCATTGAAGTGCATACAGCGACGTCAGCGCCACTGGAAGCAAGCAGTTTTATCCCACTACCGAAGAAAGTACAGAGTACAAAGGCGGTGTTAAACATTCAGAATAAAGACAACAAGTGCTTCTTATGGTCTGTATTGGCTCACCTTCACCCTTCAACAAACAACCCATACCGTGTACATCAATACAAGCTATTTGAGAACGAATTGAAGGTGGAAGGCATGACATTTCCAACACCGATTACAGACATTCCAAAGTTTGAAAAGGAGAATGATGTGTCCATTAACGTGTTTGGATATGAACATGATGTCGTTGTTCCCATACAACTCAGTCGAAACACCAGCGCCAACAGCGCCAACAGCGCGAGAGAAATCAACTTGCTTTTGATTAGCAATGACAAGACAAGACATTACTGCCTCATCAAGAATTTCAGCAGACTGATGGCTTATCGATCAAAACATGATGGTGCAACTTTTTATTGTTTCAACTGTCTTCATGGGTTTAGGCGACAAGATCTTTTAGACAAGCATCGTGAAGTGTGTGGCAAGCATGGCGCACAACGTTTATCATTTCCCAAGGAACCCTTCATCAAGTTCAAGAATGTAGCCAAACAACAGCGAGCGCCGTTTGTCATTTATGCAGACTTTGAATGTTTCACGAAAAAGCATGAAGGAGACAAGTATCAACATCATCGTCCAAACAGCTTTGCCTACGTGGTTGTGAGCCAGTATGAGACACGCGCTCCAGTCGTATATCGAGGCGATAATGCTGTGAAAGTCTTTTTAGACCATATGGTGAATGAGCGTGATCGTATTGTGCATGGTCTACAGCAGAAAAAGAAAATGGTGATGACTCATGAAGATGAAGAGCATTATAAGAACGCCACAGATTGCTACATTTGTCATGAGCCTCTAGGAGCAGATCGTGTGAGAGATCATGATCATATCAATGGCAAATACCGCGGAGCTGCACATAGTCAATGCAATTTACAATTTCGATTTCGAAAAGATCAGCAGGATGTTGAAGATTCTTTCATCATTCCTGTCTTTTTCCACAATTTACGAGGCTATGACAGTCATTTGATCATGGAAGAAATTGGAAAGTTTAAAAACGAAAGGATTACAGTCATTCCCAACACCGTTGAGAAATATATTGCATTCACCATGAGCAATCTGAAATTTACAGACAGCTTTCAGTTCATGAGTACTTCTCTACAGAAGTTGGTCTCCAACCTGGCAGCAGAAGGGAAAGACAACTTTTATCACATGACGTCACACATTCACGATAGCGACCAACAAGAGTTACTGTTGAGAAAGGGAGTGTACCCTTATGATTACGTGGATGAGCCATCCAAGTTTGCTGAAACACAACTGCCGTCCAAGGACAAGTTTTACAGTCTACTCAGTGAAGAAGACATTAGCGATGAGGATTATGCGCATGCGCAGAAGGTGTGGGAGACATTCCACTGTACTACATTTGGCGAATACCATGACTTGTACCTGAAATCAGATGTGTTGCTGCTGGCTGACGTGTTTGAAAACTTTCGTCACGTATGTCTCAACACGTATGAATTGGATCCTGCTCACTACTATACAGCGCCAGGACTGTCGTGGGATGCCATGTTGAAAGCGACAAAGGTGAAATTGGAATTGATCAACGACATTGACATGTACCAAATGGTTGAACAAGGTTTACGTGGAGGAATATCTGTCATCACACACAAGTATGCGAAAGCAAATAACCCCTACGTACCAGATTACGATCCCTTGAAACCAACCAACTACTTGACTTACCTGGATGCAAACAACTTGTATGGCTGGGCTATGTCGCAAAGCATGCCGGAAAGTGGATTTATGTGGGTGAGCGAGCCAGAATCCATTGACTTTATGGCTGTGGATGAAGATGACGAGATTGGATACATTTTAGAAGTGGATTTGGAATACCCATATTCAATTCATGATCATCATAATCACTATCCAGTGGCTCCAGAACGGAAATGTGTGAAAGTGGGAGAATTGTCAAAACATAGTCAGAAGCTACGGAAAGATCTAAACATGAAAGGCAAACCTAGTGAAAAGCTCATTCCCAACTTGTGTGACAAGAAGAAATATGTGCTTCATTATAGAAATTTACAGCAATATGTCTCACTGGGATTGAAAGTCACGAAGGTGCACCGTGCCATCATGTTTGCACAGAGCAAATGGTTGGCAAAATACATCTCCTTGAACACGGAAAAGAGAAAGTTGGCCAAGAACCCGTTTGAGAAAGACTTCTTCAAATTGATGAACAACTCGGTGTTTGGCAAAACCATGGAAAATGTAAGAAAGCGCATGAATGTGGAACTTGTTCACCAGGAAAAGCGGTTCAAGAAACTTGTAGCCAAACCTTCCTTCCACAAATTTAGAATTTTCAACGAAGATTTGACCGCGGTACATTTGCGCAAAGTGGATCTGCTTCTGGATAAACCCATTCAAGTTGGGTTCACCATTCTCGACCTCAGCAAAGTGCTCATGTTCCACTTTCATTACAACTACATCATGACCAAGTACCCCAACGCCAAACTCTTGTTCAGCGACACCGACAGTCTATGTTATGACATAGAAACGGAAGATATATACAAAGACATGCAGGAAGATGCTGACTTGTTCGACACAAGTGACTATCCGCCAGATCATTTCCTACATTCCAACGTGAACAAGAAAGTGCTTGGGAAAATGAAAGATGAGACGGCGGGCATTCCCATTGAAGAGTTTGTTGGACTTCGGCCGAAAATGTATAGTATGATGTATGGTGGGAAAGAAAAACGTACGGCCAAAGGCATCACTCGCGCGTGTCAAAGACGGATGAAACATCAGCAGTATAGAGACAGTTTGTTCAACCAAACGCAAACGATGACTACAGGACACATCATTCGAAGTCATGACCACCAGATCTTCTCGGAGAAGTTGAGGAAAGTGGCTCTCTCTCCCTTTGATGACAAGCGATATGTGATGAGTGATGGCTATTCCACTTTGGCGCATGGGCATTACAGTATATAAGGGGGAGACACTTCAACTTGAGAGTTAGTTGTGGTGTGAACACTGAAGCGTCAACATGAAAAGATCTGCACCAACGGATATGGATACTCTAGCAGATACGGTCAAAGACATGAAAGTGAAACATCCTGATACTACCATTAAGAAATTAAAAGTGGAGACGACGGTACCAACACCACAGTCGTGGGATGGAATGCTTTCTCTAGGCAATGGAAAGTATATCAAGATTATGAAACAAAGTAATGAAGGTGTGGTAAACATTCGCAAATACCTCAGAGATGAGGGGACTGGAAAAAACCGTCCAACGAAAAAGGGTATCTTGCTGACAATACCTGAATGGAAAATGCTGAAGAAGCAGGTGAAAGAAGTGGATAAAAGGCTTCGCAGACAAGACGACAAGTCATAACAAGGTAACAATCATGAATGCACTCATGCTGAACGGTGGTGTTTACCTTACTGTCAATGAGAGGAATGAAGTGATACTAGATTCTAAGACAAGTTATCATCGGTTTAAACCTGAAGTGTGGAAAGACTTTAAAAACATACCGCTTGAAGCTGGGTTTAAACGCAGACTTGAAAATAAAGTGGAAGTGACAGTGGCTGAATATGATTCTAACATACGTGTAGAAATCTGTAGAAATCTTTTACAGGATTATCCAAAGGATTATAAGGGAGTTGTACCAGATACACCATATACAGATTTGATCCTCTTTGATATCAAGAACTGGCGCGCAGTCTTACGATTCCTAGAAGTGATACAACATCCACTCTTCACCATCTTGCGAGCATAAAAAAAAAACGTCTTTGCAGACAAGGAGACAGCTCATAGTTCATCTGACTGTTGAACGAGATGGAAGACTTTTTAACGGAATATAAACCAATTACGCATGGGTTCTCATATCTGAGAAACGAATATGATGACATTGTGCTAAGACATTTTGGACAGTATCTCGTCCTATCACTTGATGACCAATCCGTGTTGAAAGACCATCTAGAGAAGTTCAGGATACCTGGCTTTCTCCTAGCAGTCTCAAATGAATTAGAAGTGCGTGTGACTGAGAACTGCTTAGACGTGTTTATACAATTTCGCCAATATGACGAGCTTACAGAAAACTATGACTACATCACCCTCAACACAGTGGAATGGTACGCTCTGTTACAAGCATTGGATTGGAAAGAACCTAACGCTTGAATTCAAAGAAACAGAAATATGGCTTACACGAGGCACCAAATCCATTGAGCTGACACAACCTATGCGTGTGATGGACATTGACTTAGAAGAAGGATATGAACTGAAACTGTCTGAACATGTAACTGTTAAAGTGATAAAGTTTGGTGATGTGTGTTATGTGAGCTTTCATAGCATTTACAAACATGGATGTAATGTCTATGATACCTATATCAATTTAGATTCTAATGAATGGTATTCATTGATGAATGTATTGAAAAATGAATGTGTTTGTAAATAGTGTAAATAGACTTTGTAGTTAAGAGTTTGTAGTAAAGAATTTTGTAAATAGTGTAAATAGTGTAAATAAAAGTTTGTAAATAGTGTAAATAGAATTTGTAGTTAAGAATTTGTAAATAGTGTAAATAGCGTTTGTAGTTAAGAGTTTGTAAATAGTGTTTGTAAACTTTGTAAATAGTGTTTGTAAACTTTGTAAATAGTGTTTGTAGTTAAGAATTTGTAAATAAACGTATGTACAACACAATAAACAAGACAGTTGTTTGAAACTTGATTTGTTTTATTTAACAACAACAACAACTTAACTAATATAACAACAACAACAACAACCTAACTAATATAACAACAACAACTTAACTAATATAACAACAACAACAACATTAATAAAACAATGGTTTATAATGTCTATATACAAAATCCTTTACAATAAAATCACCATCCTTTCTTTTTAATATATTCACAATATCAAACATACTCTGACCTCGAGCTCTATGTAATATATAATATACACAATAAAAACCACATGACGATGATATTGGCGTTTGTAATGATATAGAATTATACATATAGTCATTTCTTAAAAACATGTCTAAACGATCATCGAGAGGGAACAGTCCATAAGAGTCAAAATATTCTGCAGGGTCTTTATCATAATACACTGCCACCCAATGTTCTCCTGGTTCATCTTGATCGTCTGTGTTGATCACATAGGCGCCGCGTTGTAAAGACGGTAACTGGTCCATGGCAAACACGCCTTGAAACAAGTCTTTGGTCATGACATCATGACTCAATATGGCATCAATCTGCTTCGTGTTCATGACTGGTAGTCGAATTGGATGCTGCGATTGGCACTGATCTCAATAATGTTGTCAAATTCAGCATAGACAATGACATTGATTGTAGGTTGCAAAGCCCTAGCAAAGTTCATTTCTAGCCGCAAATTCCCATGCTTGATCAGGGGGAAATGATCATCACCATCATAATCCGGTGTTAAGTCAAACGAAAATAAAGCATAACCTCTAGGCCAATCTTCCCGTTTTATAATGGAACTTTTCTCACCATTCAACCGATCAAACGATTTGTAAAGCGTTTCAAAAGCGTTCAGGTATTTGTTCTGTGTAATGTCAAGCTTGAGAGGTTTGGATAGAACTGGTTCACCATCCGTGTACAGTTGCATATAGTCCAGATTAAAATGATCAAAATTGTATGGATTCCTCAATACTGATCCACCAAAAGCTTCATTATGAACCAGACCAATGACAATACGATTTGGTAATTGACCCAAAAAGATGTTATCTTTCACAAAAGACTGAAATCCTGCTGGAATGGCCAAGACTTTACATTCTTTTCTGGTGATGATGATCTTGGCAGGACTTTTCATCAATGCATCTGCATGTCCTAACTGAATACCTGGACTCACCCTCACTTTGCGAATGGTTAAAAATGCCTCTTTCACTTCTACCTTATAGGTATTATTTACAGCCATCAATACATAGTCATCTTTTTGTCTATGGAAACGCAATTTCAAACTGATGCCATTCGGAAGATAACGATCCTGCTCAAACAAATCTATCCTTAAACCACCTGCGAGCATAACATCACGGCTAAGACGAGTATGCAAATAACGATGATGTAAGCCATTATTGCCTTGCTCAGCCAAGTCACCACCGTCGGCATTGACATGAAACCCGGATACATATTGTTCATGATTAGGTCTTTTCACCTCATGACTATTCATTGACCCAGCAGTATCCTTGTACATGAGACGCATAGAGCGCTCAGAATGCAGACTTTCTTCCGAATCATGGATGAGATGAGAGATAATGCTGGTATAACCATGAGTATTGTTGCTATGCGAAACCAAACGATCATTCAGAAACAATTCAATATTAGACCATAACCCATTAAACACATCATTGATGCAAGAGACATTATCATCTGCGCCACACGCTGTTCCATCCGCCTTTAGAATGCGACATACAATATGAAGTTTGCTGTTCTTTAAATCCAGATATTCTTCTGTACTCGCAGGAATGTAGAATTCTATTGGAGCGCCTTCTCTAATGCTTGTAAGTGGTTGATAGTCAACATTATAACTTTTCTCTACAGCAGTTTGCGTTGGTGGTACGTGAAACCATTCCAATGGAGAAAGACTACATTCACACGAATGATTATGAATGAGAGACATTTTTTTTTCTTTAAAAGATATCTTTGCGATATTTTGATGTTATCCGTCTGGCTGTTTTTCGTCTTCTGGCACGTTTCGTCGGTTGCATACGCTTTTGTTCACCAAACACACGTTCTGCTACTCGACCCGTCACATCTTTCGCGACATTCTTTGCAGCCTTCTTAAGATGTGGCGCAACGATCTTAGCCCCAGCCTTAAGTAGTGGAATAGCTTTGCGAGCCAATGATCCCAGTATGGAACCAATACCATCGCCATACTGGATTCGCGCTCCTTTGAATCCTGGTAATTCCCCGCCCACTTGACGAAGAAAATGGTTGCGATATGCAGACGGATCGTGTGTATAAGCTTTCATATTGCTTTTGGTCGAAAATGAAGTTTACAGATCACCTTTCCAGTTTGAAATGGAACATTATGGCCTGTGTCGTCCTTAATATTCATTTCTATCACGTCAAATTTGGACGTGTTTACAGGAACATAATGCGGTTCGCCGTACGTTTTCATGATAATATCTCCATCATGACCTTGTATCCCAACAGAACGTAGTAACGGCACATAATAATCACCAACAACTTGTGGTTCACAAATGCTACAATACACATACAGTGTATAAAACCCCTGTTTCACATCCGCTTTATGTTCAGCTGTACATGTTTCAGTATACCATTGCTCTGGGATAAATCCTAAAATCTCAGCCAATCCAGCGGAAAAGGACACTTCATAACCATAATCGAGAAATAGAAACACACGTCGTCTAATCTTATCATACTTTAGTCGAATAGCTTCTGTAAGTTTCAGAGCATTAGTTGCTTCTTCATTGACTGCCTCACATAGTTCTTGTATGGTTTTATAGTACCCATAAGGAATATTGAGAGTGCTAAGAATAGGATCATCGAATAGTTCTTGTC
Source organism: Protula sp. h YS-2021 (assembly GCA_949752745.1). Classification (NCBI taxonomy): domain Eukaryota; kingdom Metazoa; phylum Annelida; class Polychaeta; order Sabellida; family Serpulidae; genus Protula; species Protula sp. h YS-2021. The sequence continues at coordinate 69,792,520 of OX457029.1, forward strand.
GATACTGAATAGAATAGTTCATGCCCTGTCTCATCGTTGTCCATGTATGTGGATATTGAATTTCAGCTAAAGCCACTTCATATTTTCCATTCAGATAGATGGTTCGAGGCATACGAATTTGATAATTCGAAGCCTTGTTGTTGGGATAATAGGTCATACTCGCATTGCTAGGCAAAGTAATGTAAAAGCTTGTCGACTCCATGATGCTAACTAAATGGTATAGGTGCGTTGACGTTGTCTATATACCTCAGGACAGCGCGCGCCATTCGACCAAGTATGCCAAATCTCATCCTCATTCACATGGTCTTTTATTTCTCCTTCACAACACGCGCTTGTACATCTGATCTTCACAGGAATAGTTGGTTTATCTTCTTGGCAACAACAACATAGCTCTTTCAGCCATGTTAAAAATTTTCCCATCCTTCAGGAAACTGTCTTTGTTGACGTTGTTTCATTTCTGTTGTAATGTCGTCACGAGTGGTCTTTTTACTAAACATTGTTTTTGGAATATTCGCATCTACAATTTCCTGGATAAATGGATGCCAACCATGTGGTGGTTTGACTCGTTCTTTTCTTCTTGTCGCCACCAATGCTTCTTTCATCAAATCAACCATGTTGGAATTTGCTATAATATCGCCCGTTTTCAACACAAGTTCATTCTTCTCTGACCATGTTGTACCATATTTCTTCAGTTCGGCTAAAAGTTGTGTTATTTTTCCATGATAGATAGGTTGAAAATGACTTAACACTAGCTTTTCTGGCTTTTCAGGTGGTGATGATGATGATGAGGGCTTTTGCTGCCTAGACTGACTTGTTCGTAAATGACGACCAAGAAGTTGAGACATTTCAATAACCTTTTCACGTGTTCGTTTCCCACGTAAAAGTTTATTCACTTTCGTTTTGATTTCACCATCTTTACCCTTCTTTTCTAATAACAGTTTGTATTCATATTCAGGAATGAGGACCATTTTCATCGTATGTTTCATTTTAGCAGTAGTTTGGCTAACAAGGGCAATGCCAATCTAGCAATAACTCCAATGAATCCTCCTTTCTGATTAATCAACTTCTTTTTTCGTCGAAGGGATATCTTCTTATCTGCTAGAGTACGTAGCGTATGACGTTCACGTTTAAATTCCTTAAACCGTTTTGAGCTTAAGGGTAAATGTCCTTGCAATATATTCAAACAAATTTCAAACAAGCTTGTTAATTCCTCCTTTGTAGCTTGCTGTAGCAAGGATTTACGTCGTTTAGGCCCACTGCGTGCAAGCAAATGAAGAAACGGCTGGTTCGCTCGAATACGTTTAGACATCTTGACTGCGAATGGTCAAATGACTTGGTTCTTGTTCATACACTGCTTTATCAATATATACATAATGTGTATCTTTTGGTAAAATGCCTGTACGAATACGTAGTTGATCATTTGTCTTTGGTTTTAAATCAATGAATAAATAACCATGAGGTTTGCTAGTAGCATCTTGATAGGCTTCTATGAGAAATTGAGATCTTCTAGGATACATTTGCCGCGCCAATGTACTAATTTGTTGACTGTCTCTCGGATTTTTAAACAGAATGATATAATGTGTATTCAAACTAATATTTCGCATCTCTTTCCCATGATGGAATAAATTATGCACAATAAAAATAATGCTTAGATTTTGATGACTGCTGCCAACACTAAAGAGACGTGTCATACGCTCATCACTATGGCATTTCGTCATTAAGTCATCAATGATAAGTAAGTTTGGTTTCTTCGGGTTAAAACGCTCTTCAATGTCATCTGGAATGCCTTGGTAAAATTCCACGCCTTTCATTCCCTTGTACAAAGGCTGATCTGCTGCATAGAGCCATAAAATGCTTTTTGGAGAGGGTTTAATCAACTTTTGTTCTAGAATTTCCTTCACCAGAGACGTTTTGCCACTGCCTGTAGGTCCAGAGACCAAACATGTAAATGGATGCTTCATTGTTGAATGTCTGTTTCTTTCACCCAACTGTTAAACTTGTTTGGCCAACCTAACCACTTGACAAATAATTCTTTCACACCTCCTCCTCGTCTTTTACGTGTTTTCAAGACTTTTTCAATTCTATAAATAGATTCAATATCTTTGGTCACTTTCTGCAGTTCTTCTTCATAGAAATGACCATCAATATCTTCGTCTAAAAAGTCTTTCACACGATATAAATGTATTCCTTGCTTCTTACAACGATGTGTGACAATGAAGACTTCTTGCGTCCATTTGATGTGATAATCCCGTTGAAACACATATTTAATGTGAGAAATGCGAACATGATCACCAATGTTAAATTTGTACTTCTTCTTCTTAGGTTTCAATTTCAGTTTGTCAACATACATATACTTCCACACTTTTGATTCATTGTCTTTACGAATCTCGGCTGGAGCATATTTATTAGGAAGAGAACCATGAGGTCTATGGTTGTAATTGTACACCAAGTCTGGAAGAATGTCTAAGTAACGGTAAGTTTGATTATGTAGAAAATACCGATACATCATTCCCTTTAGAGTACGAATGACTCTTTCAGCAAAGTTGGCTTTGGTTTCATTCTTTGTGGTATAAGCATGAATGCCTTCTTTCTTCAAAAATGCTTTTACCCATCTGTTTTTAAATTCTGTTCCTTTATCAGACCTTAGAGTTCGCGGTCTTCGTCGTGTGTCATGAAAAATCTTTTGGAAAGCTTGTATGACGCTGGTATGTGATTTATTAGGTATTGGCTGTACCCAGACATATTTGGAAAACACATCAATGACAATGAGTAAAAAGCGTATGTCATCATTATAGGGAGCTATGTTTCCCATATCAGCCAAATCAATATCCCACATGTCATCAATACCACGTGTAATCACACGTTGTCTTTTGAACCTGTATTTGACAGGTTGGAGTAAACTGAAAGCATCTTGATCCTGTAGCCATTTCTTCACTTGTGACTGTGTGACTGGTTGATTATGTTTTCTTAAGATGTGATACAGTTTGTAAGGACCAGCAAATGCTCCAGGCTGTCCAGGTTTGAAGTAAATATTGGTCAAGTAGTCTTTCCACGTCGACATGATCACACCGAATGAAAACCACCTTCTCAACAGAACAGCTTTTATTTTATAACTCAACCAACATCACTTAACTAACATAGTAACTTAACTAACAAGTTTTTTACAAATCAAGTATAGATACAATGGTATGAATCACTGGAGACCATTGGTCTTCAATGAACACTAACCAATGACTGAGTTCATCCAATGTAATAGCATCTACACCATATTTCTCACAACGTTGATTTGCATTCTCTAACACTTTATCTAAATGCATGTAATATTTAGCTTCATTCCAATATGTATAAACAGATGCAAAATGACAAGTATGTTCTTGACACTCTTCATGTTGACAAGCAGGACAGACTAAATAGGCAAACTTTTTTACAGCGGATAACATTTCTTCACAATAAGCTTTTTGCACAATATATTGTCTCAGTGTCATGTCCGCCATTGTGCAGTCTTGAATCAATGCAACACAAGTTAAACATACTTCAAATTTACATGTCCACACGTCTGCACACCATGACGGTTGGCAAGCAAATGAAAAAGTCTCTAACCCTCACACAACAGTTCTAACAACTTTCCCATAATATTCTGACCAGGATATTCAGATGACACTTGTTTCACACCAGCTCCCCACCAATGATCATACGTTGCTTCAACTAAAGTTTTGTCTTTACATTCTTTCAACTTATTGCGAAACAATACACACTGATCCAGTTTGACTTGTAAAACATCTTGCATTTTGCTTCTCTTCACTGTATACCATAAAGGACATGGTTTTATCCCTTTAGCAATACGTTTCGCTTCATATCCATTTCTACATGAAGCAATGGCTGAAGCAATATCTGGACGGTGATGAAACACTGCTTTCTCATATTGATACAACGCTTCACTTGAGTTGAACACATGTCCATACTTTTCAAGTCGTGTTGGAAACATATTTGAAAGAACGTCCTTATGACCGCTGAATAGTACAAGATTCTTCATGTTGACTTTGCTTCTTTATTCTGACATGTCGGTTTCTTCCTGTAATAAAATATCTTTTAATATATTTGCTGCCTCTTCTATCATATTCTTTCTTTGTTTACGTTGAAACCACTCACATAAAACTAAATTTGCTAGTAAGAAAAACATGGTTATGTCTTTGAGAAACAATTCACTATGTTGTCATAAACATGTTTAAAAAAGGTTTTATATAACTTACCTGATAAAGCTGCTCGGTTTCCTCTTCTTCTTTACAACAATCTCTCAAATGATCAACCACGGTGAAATATACTTCCACATCAGTGCGAGCAGAATAAAGTGCAGAATCAAAGTCAAAGTCAGGATCTTCTTCTATTCCAGTTTTATGACATTCTCCAAGAAATCTTGAATGCAGTTCAATCACATCAAGACTATGATGTACAACATCCCAAAAAGCATCCAAATGATAAAGTTGATAGTCTGGAGTGCCACAGCAAGCAAGTTTAGCAATCATCAAGTCAATATAAGCATTTTTAAAACATGCGTCCATCTTGTTTCAGTGTCTTGTGGGCTTTTACTTTGCTTCACTGACTTTAAGTACTCCACACTTGCCGCAGAAGTTGCTTGGTTCACACAACTTGCAATTATACTTGTGGCAGTGGCAATGATAATCCTCCACATATCCACAAGCACCGCAATAGTCACAGGTAAGTCCAAGTTGATTTTGTACGTTCATGTTCTCCAACTGAACTTCAGCCAGCCTTTTCTTGGATAGCTTTGACACCTTCATCCGACCATCCTTTTGCAGCTTGATGATCGTTTTCTTGTCATGACATTCCTCACATGGTGATAGGGCTGAGTTGATGTTGTCCATCTCCTGAAGCAGTGTCTCCCATTCACCATCATTCATGTTGATGTGATGTGTGTATTCTTTCCCTTCAAACCGTGACGTGCGCACAAAACTCACATAGCGCATATCCAAGTATGAAATGACTTCAAGCCACTTCGTTTGCGTTAAGTACAGTTTGAAGCCAATGTCACGTAAATTTTTCAAGCTTTGGCATACAATCTTCCACAAAGATGGTGAATAAGCACACCATCTCTCTCCACGTGTGATGCGTAGAAATGGCCCATATTCTCCATGCTCCACAGTAATGGTTAAGTTAGCACTAATTTTAAAGCTGCTGCTGCGCTGCGTTGCGTTGCTTGTCTTGTTCTCCATGGCTGCTACAATGTACTGATGATCCACTCCCTCCAACTGTCTGCTGAGAAATGACTTCACTCTGCTGAGTTCACTCCCTTTTATACCCAACTATCTGCTGAGTCAGCAAAGAACTTGCAAAGTTTTGAATTCACTTCAACTCGTCCATGGTTGAATCGGACAAGCTCTGATACATTCGTCTTCAATGGAACATCATCATCATAATGTAAAATGATTCTTGCAGCCACATCTAACATGAGCTCAACTGCCCAAATTGTATTCACGTTGATAAATGCTAAATCAATGTCATAAGTTGACGGTAAATGTAGATCTTCACATTCACGTAGAAACGAGCGGATGAAACGATCTCTTGGAATGGTCTTTCCAACAGCTTCCCAATGCTGATGTAAGTTCTTCACTTGCAGCATCCAATCCGATTCAAAAGCAGGAAGCTTTGAAAACACATAGTCAGCATAATTCACTTTGAAGACGTCATCCATGGTCTCTACACATCGATGAAGAAGCAATGTTGACATTGTAGATGGTTTTACCTCCTTTTATACAGATGTTACATGTAGGTTTTCATGAGATGTTTGTAAAATCGCGGAGTCATGTCATTGAAACCGTCGAGAAAGGTTGTTGGTAAACCGTTTGTTAGCGATTGTACCATGACGCATCTATCTCTTCCAACGATAATAATGTATCATCAAAAGTAACTGTTTCAAAGTCATCCATGTCTATGTTGATAGCTGGTGTGTCTGACGATGCCTAAGCCTCGAGACACTACACTTATATACGATTTTATCATGCTGAATCAACGATTTCATCATGCTGATTCAGCACAATTTTTTTTTTTAGTTTGTTCTCCAGGGGGGGGGGGGGTCGGTACATAGTCTGTCCTAGGGGGGGGGGGTCGGTACATAGTCTGTCCTAGGGGGGGGGGGGGGTCGGTACATAGTCTGTCCTGGGGGGGGGGGTCGGTCGAAAAAATGAAAAATGTTCAGAATCGTCTGAAACGGATAAATATGCAAAAATCACAATTTCGAGGGGGGGGGGGGGGTCGAAAAAAATGAAAAATGTTCAGAATCGTCTGAAACGGATAAATATGCAAAAATCACAATTTCGAGGGGGGGGGGGTCGAAAAAATGAAAAAAGTTCAGAATCGTCTGAAACGGAAAAATATGCAAAAATCACAATTTCGAGGGGGGGGGGGGTCGAAAAAATGAAAAAAGTTCAGAATCGTCTGAAACGGAAAAATATGCAAAAATCACAATTTCGAGGGGGGGGGGGGGGGTCGAAAAAATGAAAAATGTTCAGAATCGTCTGAAACGGATAAATATGCAAAAATCTCAATTTCGAGGGGGGGGGGGTCTGTTGCCATGGTTACACTGATTGACAGGTCGGGTTCATTGGCTTCATGTTGATTGACTCGGCCAAACCACTTTCGCTCCAGACTTTCGCTCCAGACAGTATGACGTCATCATGACGTCATTATCACGTCATGGAGGGCCGCGCCTATCCTTACACTTATCCTGACGTCACTTCCGCTCCAGACATGATGACGTCACTTCCACTCCAGACAGCACTTCCGGTCTAGACAACACTTCCGGTCCAGACGCTATGACGTCACTTCCGGTCCAGACAGTATGATAGACAGAAAGTGGGCGGGGCTTCATTGTCTTCATTGATCTCATTGGCTTTTCATTGGTCACGTGACTGATGACGTCATTATCACCATGGTTACGCCTTGGTTACGCCTATGACGTCACTTCCGGTCCAGACAGTATGACGTCACTTCCAGACAGTATGACGTCACTTCCAGACAGTATGACGTCACAAAGTGAGCCAGAACTGTCCTTTTCACCCTACTAAAATCAAGCTGACAAACTACGCTCACAGCCAGTTTGGGGAAGTTTGAAGCGTATGTGACTCCCAGAAGCAATCAGATTCTAGCAAGCAAGGTAAGATATCGCTAGAGGAATTTATCATTAAGGCACTTGTGCTAGTAGAAGATAGTGGCTATACAGCCGATCACCGAGACGAAACTTTACGAGACACACTGGTATTCGGTCTTAAGTCCAAGCAGGTACGTAGAGATGTCATCGCTATCGGAAGCGAGCTTACACTCCGACAGGTGTACGATCTTGCGAGGACAGAAAAAAGCACAAAAGCTCAGATGGACACTATAATACGGAATGAACAGTCGTCTAAGGTAAACGCGATACGCACTAAGAAGGATCCGCAACCCTCTACGAGTGGTGCATCAAGGTGTGATCAAAAGTCGAGGCGACAAGGTGCAACGGAATGCAGCGAGCAGGGCAAAGATAAGCCATGTCACAAGTGCGGAGGTAAACATACACAGGATGATTTACGCCCAGCCAGACAAGCTAAGTGTTTTTATTGCGGTAAAATTGACCATTTCAGAAAGGTATGCAGAAAAGAGCAGCGCAAAGTCAATGAGATAACGAAATACACAATCCTGTCTGAAGACTTGAATGCACATACAGTGGGTGATATCAGGGCAATCACCACGGTCAAAGTTGGTAAATGATGTTTCTTCACGACAGTCAAGTACTGATAGAGGTATCGTAAAATATGCGGCAATGTTCCATTTAACGATATTTACCCAATCAAGCTGAAAGTCGATACTCTCACCGATGCCTATACTTTATTTCAAGAAATCACAGCTGCCAGTGCGGTTACAGCCAAGCAACTGTATTCTCAAGAATTCTCAAGAATTATGGGACAATCACAAATATAGGCAGCGTGAAGCTGAAGATCAGCTACCGGAACAGATCTACTGATGCAGAATTCAAGGTAGTAAATTCCCCAGGGAATCCTTTTAATCGTAGGATGTCAGCAAGCTTTGGAGCTGGGCCTGATAAAACTTGATGTAGGTAGCATCTCAGAGACGCCAGCTACGTCTGTTGAGGAACCTGCAAAAAGAGCTGCAAATCAAGGTACGCTTATTAGAAAACGGTTATAAAAGTACGCTTGTAAAGAATGAATTCTATGTCATTCTTTGTTTTATTTGACGAATGATTTGATTTGTGACAAATTTTGTGAAACATGCGGTTCGTCCTTGTTTGACAATTTTTTGGGTGCCTTGATAAAAGCCCGCGATTTTAAAGGGCTAAGGTTGACTGATTTTCCCCCCTTCGCTCTTTCAGCTACTATAAAAGAACTGAATAGCGCTCTTTTCATTAGTTAAAGTCTAGCCGCGGTCGCTGGTGGGCCTAATTCCGGGTTGTTTTTGGATTTAAATTTAAACTCTTCCACCGGGCACAATGGGTAAGAAATTACTTTAATAAATTTGTCTTCGTTTGTCTTAATAATAATAGGATATAAAATGAAATTTTTTTTCAAAGAATGAATTACAAGGGAGAACTGAAAATATGCGTGGTTGTGTATTTTACACACCATTTTCTGTATTTATAACTAGGTACTTAGGCTATCGGCTCTGCTTAAGCAGAATCTTATAAGTATCGATTGAAAACACGGTTCTAATATTGTTCCTCTTTTTTTATTTTATTATTGTAGTTTTGCGGAATCAAAGAGGGAAATAAAGATGTAATTGAAGAAATTCTTTCCGTGAAAACCCCCTGTGGTTTTAGTCAATAAACCAGTAATATCTGCCGCCACAACGCTTATTAGAGCACGGTGACTCTTTCGACGAGATCGCAAATTTTCCAGGTGATAAGTATGCTATCAAACTGAAAGAAAATGCAGCACCAGTTATTCACCCTCAGAGATCGGTTCAAGTACATGTCTTGCCACTCAGAATTCGACAAACTATTGGCTGATGGTATTGTTAGTCCAGTGACACAACCAACACAATGGGTCAATTCAATAGAATGCAACGTCAAAGAAACGCCAACTGGTAAGAAAGTGCGACTTTGTTTCGATCTGAACAAGAACATCCGACATGAACATCATAACATCAGAACTATTGATGAAATCTCGCCAAAGCTTAACAATAAAATTTGTTTCTCAGTGGTGGGTACAAAGAAAGGGCATTGGCATGTTGAGCTTGATGAGCAGTCCAGTTTGCTGTGGACGTTCAACACTCCATTTTGACGTTTTAAATTCAACTGACTTTCGTTTGGGATAAATATATCCTAGGAGTACTTTGTCTTACAATTGTGAGCAAGAATGGATTCAAAGAAAGGTGAAGTTTACAGGAAAGCAGTAATATCACATATGCTATGCACTCGTTTCATACAATGTGATGATCCGTCTCGCGCTTGGTAATTTGAGAATATAGAATAAAACCGAAAGTAACCGAAAGAATTTGTTGACAGTTTAACATGATCGATCATGTTAATGGCATGCTTTGCTCCTGCTTAACAGAAAATATATAAATGTTTGCCTAATAGTTATAATAACGAAGAAAGGTGAAGTAATACGTGCTTGCCCTCAATGTGAAATGTGACGTAATTTGTGAAGTGCTGTATAGACATAAATATATGTGCATAAGTGTTGTTGTTTGCGAAAAATATATGTGTAGTAGTGTGTAGTAGTAATGTAGTAGGAATGTGTGTATGGTTGGCCCAATTTTTGTTGGGGGAATGTCGGGATCTTCATTAGACTCATTAGACATCAGGAGTTACAACGAGAGGCGCAGGGACATCCATTCGGTTGTTAGTGGTTTACCCATGGCACAAGTCGCTGATCGTATGCTCTCCATTTTTGAGCAGTTCGAGAAGGGTATCTTGGTGGTCCCACTACCCGTTTTGGTACGGGGCCATCTGGATTCTCTTGCCCAACACAACTGCTCGGGTGTTGTTTTTATGAGAGCAATAAGGGCTGTGGGGGTATTGCTCCTGCCGTGGGCCATACAATACACTGGCCGTGGTGGATGCTCCTTGACTGAGCCACAGGTCAAGTATAGAGCTGCTCGTTTTGCCTTCCGGCCTTACTGCCTGAAAAGGTTGAGGAAAGAGCGCAACAACTATCCGTTGTCCAAGCCACACAAAATTTAGAAGTTATTCATTCATGGTTGCCCATTGCACTGAGGGACCGGAAGGGAAGATCATTTTTAACTTATTAATGTGTCACATAGAAACAGAGTGGCATAACATGGCATCACTTGTTAACAATGTGAAATTCACGCAGTTATTGATGTGGCATAATTTACATAAATGACGACTGAAGTGGAAATTGATCCATTCTTGTGCGGTGTCAACTGTGGAAAAATAGCTTTTGGGGGGGCCAAATTTTTAATAGTCATGAATAAAAATTAAATGAAAAGCAAATAAAGTTGTAAAAAGCTACAACGTTGTGGTTTTAATTCACTGGTGTCAACATTACATGCAGAACGATTAAGCATTGTACATAAGCGATGTAGAGCAGTTAAGGGCTATAAATATCTGTGCGCAAACTGCTGCTGTAACACTGTACTAGTAAATGCTACTTATAAATTATGAACGATAAAAAAGAGACAATGATGTAGTCGAGTATATCAACAATATCGGCTTACTCCTCATGAGTACATGACAAGTATAAAGGGTGTCATTTTCTGACATCATGTAAGAAACTATTGCTACTATTGCTAAGAAATTGTCGGCAGTGTTATACAAGTCGGAAAACGTAACAATGTGAAACACAGAAAGTAATGGGAATGTATGCAATATGTTTACTACGCCTTCTACATGGCAACCATTGGGGCCCCTCTTCGCCGCAAAGATTTGCGGCAAACTGTGCAAGTAAGCGTATTACTGATGTCACATTTGCCCTTGTCTTGATATATGTTGTGTTATAACATTACTATGTGCTACCCAAATGACATTTCACGAAGAATACTTTAATTGAGAAAAGGAAGGATTACCTGTTTCTTATTTAAATGTTCAAAACAGTTGTTGTCAGTGGACAAGGATAATGGACGGCGATATTCATAAAAGGGCCGTGTGACCAGTGGTTTCGTGCCTTTCTCCAGCGGCATCCAGAACGGAAAGAGAGCAGATGCTATGCACGCACGCCTAGGCAAAGCAATGCCATGACGATGGAAGTTGTTGACAAGCACTTCACGACACTCGGTACTGCTGAAATATTCATCACCCAGCATGTTACAGAGAATGTAGTAGATATTTAATTGCCCCTATAAAGACGAATATTGCAGTTTATGAGTGAAACAAAAGTTGCGTTACAATTGCGTAATGATGTTGTTCGATATTACAGAAAGAAGACTTAAAGGACTGGGAATAATGGATAAACCGGCTCAAATTTTTAACTTTGATGAAACGGGAGTTCGGAAAAAGACGCTGTCAACACTGAGAAAGTCAGGTCGATGGGGCAAGCCAACATATCAGAGACATGTAAGGCAACAGTTAATCATTGCTTACGAAATGCATAATGGTCATATTGAAATGTTACATTTCATAAGTTTTTGGCAAAAAGAAATCAATGCTCTTAAAATTATATTCTAGAAAATTCCGAGAAATTTTAAACAAAGGGAATGCTCTACAAGAAAACGTGAACTAAATATTGCGAAAATGATATTGTTTGTAGATAGCATCCTTGAACCACATCACTGCACTGATGTGTGTATAGGCAGGTGGAAAGGTCTTACAACGTATTTAGTATACTAAAACAACTGGCCAGAAATGCCGCTTGATTCAAATTTGCCCGGCGATTGGATGTATGCCGAATCACCAATGGTGAGAATGTTGCACTGTATTTTCTTTGGGAAATTACCTCTAATGTAGTATTCATAGGAATAGTTATGCACTGGAAATATAAGTGAAAGAGAACAATAAGAACAATGTCATGTAATATTGTAGGCTATGTGGACAGAGAGCTGTTCGGGACTGGTTTGAGAACATTTTTCTAAAGAACTGCGGCAAGCAACGGCCCGTACTACTGATCATGGATAACAATAGTTCTCATATAGACATGGAAACGATGAAACTGGCCATCAAGAACGAAGTAAATCTTGCAGCTTTGTTACAGATTTTGCCACATGTACTGCTGTGTAATGACTAGTAGTGATAGAAACCAATTGTGAATAAATTGTAGTTTGATGCTTTAGCAGTGACATAAAGGGTTCAATAACAAGAAAATTTCACTTTTAATTGTTTCTTTTCTGTCTATCTATATGCTGATTCACCTCTTCTACCTCACCCCCAACACACCACAGATATTTCAGCGCTTAGATGTAGGCATATTTGGCCATTAAAGGCGAAATTCGATAGTCTTTGCGCCTCTGCATCGCTACTGGGCCGCGACGTGCTCGTTAACAGACTGAGATTTCCATCGGTCGTTTCTCATGCTGTCAAACAAACGTGCTCACAGAGACTAGTGAAACGTGCCTTCGAAAAAAGTGGAATCTTCCAATTTAATCCCCTGGCAATAGAGCATACCGGTATTGTCGACTCCAAAGCCACGCAGCGGTAATCATGGTATTCAAGTATAAGTTCAGGTTAACAGGCACTTGCACATTCACTTTTCACTCTTTGTTCCTCTTCCTTGCACAAAATAATACACTGCACATGCACATTGTATGTTTGTTATTGTTTTCTAAGTAACACTACACTGTAACGGGCACCAGTTTTGTTGCCATTTCCCGTAATGCAAACGCAAAACCCGCCTCCACCCTCTTTACTCCTCCGTTATCACTCTCTTTCACATACTAAGTACATTTTTATGTTAATTAACATACATCAAATTGTAGTATGGTTAATGGATTTTTCTAAAAGATTATTTTGCTTGTATGTTAAATGCTACCAGCAGTTAAGCAATAAAGCATTGTACCCAAACCACTCTCTCATTCGCCTTGCCAGCTATAACGGCTAGAGACTAGAACTCAGTTAAGTTTTAATGTTTTTACAAGGAATCGACCGCGCACAGTATGGACATTTCTCTCCTTCCCTCATACCGCTGGACGTTTTCCAAAGTGCCCTCGAAAATATCGCTACGCATCTGCACGAAAGAGACTCCAATAATATTTATGACGTCCGCAGTATTGTTTTAGGTTGGTTTAACCACACCATTTTTAATGCTTTATTTACTCGTTTTGGCTTCATCAGAAAATCTCCATGCGTTTAGAACTGGGGCAATGAGTGGTTCCACCAAAGAATTCCATGACCCATTCTACACAGCTTGAACCTTTACCATATTGCATGGCAATTCCACACCGTTAAAATTAGCATGTAGAAATGAAGGACTGAACTTATGTACACTACATCGGTATAAAGGAACAGCATTGTCCCTTGTTACTCACTGGTACTACAAAACCGTCCTGTGCCAGTGCTCTATATTACCAAGAAACATCATTTGTGAAATCACTTTGTAGATTTTCATTCAGAGCTAATGCTATGCCACATTATAAATCTGGTCAAATCCGTGCTTTTGAAAGTCACAGTTTACTTTTGCAACACCTTGGTCAACATTTGTCTTTATAAAGATTCTACAATTTCTAATCAATCCAACTTATATGTGTCCTTCTTTCCTTAGATATCTTGCTTTTTGTGCTAAGTCCTGGTTTTTGCTTGTTAATTGCTTATTTAATAAAACTCTGCTCCCATATATGTTCTTCCCGAGTCTTAGAATACGAATCTCTTATGTGCAATTTACAAATCTAATCACGATATTTGATTTAAAGTCATTCTTTTTTTTGGTTTAAGAGCATGATTTTTCAACAGGAATTCAGTTTGCTGCTAAGCAAATGACAACTTTGTTCCAGAGGTTTCTATCAGCGGAGGCGTTTTCTTGCTTTCTTTCAGTGAAATCTGCTGCGACGGTTCTTTCGTACATTTTGTGCTTCGTATCAAGTCCTTGTACAATTATATTCTATTGTATTGTTTCAAATAATCGACTTTTTTCTCCAAACGCTGCATTCTTTTGTCTTTTTCTTCATTCTGCTTCTGTAGTGACTTTACAGTATTTAACATTCTTTTATGTCTGTTTGGCATTGTTTGATAACAGGCTAGTTTTGAACATTTTCCGTGAATTCTTCTCCAGTGATTTTAGAGATTCCCACATATCTCTTAGACCATCGAAATCTTTAGATGGGCATTTATTTCGGGTTGCCATCTTTAAACTGCTCTATGCATAGCTTTTTGGAGATGCCGGGCGAAACTTGAGTGTTGAGATAAAAGGCTAGCTAACTATGTTAAGGAAACCATTTTTTCTTGCATTTCTTAAAGAATATAAAACAAAGACGCAGATAGATTATGACAGTAATCGTAAAAAAATATGCTTGTAATTGACAAAAATATGTTGGTTTATTTGTTGTTAGTTTTCATGGAGTGGTAGTCATGGTCAAACATTGCACACCTAGCCACACCTTGTTTCGCTAAAAAACATAATAATAACACTTATTGTGCATAGAAAATCAATCATTTCCAATGTTTTAATTTTCTTTGCAAATCGTTTTTCCACCAGTTTTTAAAAGTGTAAAAAGCAAGAAGGTTCAAATTTTAACTGAGTGTATGAGAATTCTTCCTGGAGATTTGCTGAATCGGGAGAAATATGCCTTAGACGTTTTGCTTTATTAATGATACGGTTATAAGAAAGCATAAGATATCATTCTGAGCTGTTTTCAGCAACCTGTGTTTGTTTCTGTACGCGGCGTTTGTTACGTAGGAAAACGCTGGTTATTTAGATAAACTTGCAATTTCTTGCACATTCACTTCTCTTGTATCTCAAAACAGAATCATTGAAAAAAACTTAAACTTCATGTTCAGATATCGTCTTTATACAACTAAATTAAGTCATTGTTACTTGCATTTTGATGGTGTGCTGATCATTATTCCAGGAAATAACACAAATTAAAGGGAAAAAAGTTTTAGACACTATAACATATTACCTGTGCTGTTTCATAAAGGTTTTGAAAGTAAACCCTGTCCAGTAAATATTGCAACGTTGGATAAGAGTAACATAAGATGTTCAACAGGCGCCAGTTTTCAACAATTAACATTGTGGTAATGTCATTGGAAGTCTACACCCATAATTATACAGGCATTGTGGAACATATAAGTCTAGAATTGTTCCGGTTGACGTCGCAATCTTAAATTGACGTCGGATCAAAACATAAATGTCTACTGGATAGGAATTAGAAATTACGTACCATAAAAAAGATATTCTTTATCATAACTAAACTGAGCTAGATGCTTTGCCTAAAATGAATCAAACTGATGGATGTCTGAGTTATGAGGAAAAAACACAAAGCCACTTAGTTTAAATGTGTATGTTTGTGTGTGTCTGGGCGTGTTTAATGGCAAACAACTTCTACTATTTGCAGAAATCACGACTGATGTTGTGTCACGAACGCTGTAGTGCACTTTTCAGGGCTTATTTAAAAAAACAGTTAAATATTTCTCCACCTTTAAATTATCTTAAACAGTGTAAAATTGGAAATTGGAACCGAGCTGTTAATGTTTATAAAATAAGCATATTTCGATAGACATTTGAGTCTCAAACAATGTGTGACGCTAAAGAGAACTGCAATGAAGAACATTTTTGCTATGTGCTTGTGTTCGGTCTTAGCTTCACCCAAACCAACTCAACCCCACCACATCCCATATCCTCCCTCCAACATACACACGCTCAAAATCTACAGCTACAGCAAAATCTTGTAAGTAAATATGGCGCAAGTTTTCTGTTTATGAATTGAAGAGGAATATATTGAATGGGAAAGTACCGCAAAATTCCCTCAATTTCTGCAGCAATTTGCCGACTCATGGCAGATAAATCTTGTAAGTAAATATGGCGCAAATTTTCTGTTTCTGAATTGAAGAGGAATATATTGACTGGGAAAGTACCGCAACAATACCTCAATTTCTGCAGTACTTCTGGGCTTTGTGTCAAACACAATTTCCAGTATAATTTATAAATTAACTGTAATTTTACTGCATTTAAGAGCAGTGCTGTCGCTGTATGGAAGAATGATGTAACTCCAAATTTTTATAACCAAGTAACTACCTCATTTCTTTTATTTTTGCATTTACCAATGTAATCGCCAGTTTATATGTTCTCCAATGTTTTTTTTTGTTATTCAAGAATGTTTTACATCAGTCTGCAATAAAACGACAGCTTAATCTCAGTGCAAAACGCGTTTTCCTTCATTTTTCAAAATAAATCAAATGTGAGTTATGCTGTTTTTCCATACAACGGTAGAGTGGTACCGATGTGAACTTTTTAGAAATCTACTGAGGAGCATGCACTGGGAACTGCGAGCATTGTGGATAATCTATATAAAAAATAAATTGCATTTATACCGAATTTAATTCAAATAGTTTGGTCTTTATTGCTGTCTTACCGCATCTGATTATCATTGACTCATTTGAAAACACCTGCATGCCAAAAGTAATACAGTGTTTTGAATTATTTTAGTGACGGCTAGAAATGAATTCTGTTTTAGAAAAGGATTTGTTTAAATAAGTCAAGGCAGAATCAACAATATTAGATACAACCCTGTAGTTACTTGAAGGTATTGGTACAGAATACAGAAAAGGTGTCAAAGAACTGGAAAATATTCAGCAGAAATTCAAGATACACTCTGTAAGTTGCTTAAGCTTTACATTGTTTGCTTGCTTTTCAATGGAGCGCAAGTGTTAAAATCTTAATCATATGTCCATGGAGCTTAATAATAAAGAAGGGGAGGAGGGTCTCAGTGTCAAATCTAAAAGTGATTTATTTAGCCAAGATGGATGATATGTTTAGAATGAAACAAAACCGAAAAACCAGATGATAGGTTTTTAGGATTACGCACCATCTAAGTTTTAATACTAGTTACAAATGAATAATTTGAGCATACCGTGTTGTGTTGTGTTGAAAAAATTACTATGGTAGCAAACAATAATACGCTAGATTACAGAAATATAGATTTTGCTAAGTACATCACTGTACTTCCTGGTGCAACCTTTAATAAGATAACAGCAGACATTTCCACATAAAGCCTAGACTTTACGAAATTTTTAGGTTTAATGTCACTGCATGTAAACTTTGAATTATAGAAGTTATATATATGGTATGAGCAGAAACGTTACTAGACTAAAAGGGTTTTAAAACAAATGCAAAAGAAATAGTTTTCTAGTTGCCAATTTATCTTGATATTATTTTTCTAATTGTAGAAAAGGGACTATATCCAAAAAGTTGAAAGTTGGCTTTGTCACAAAGGTTTTTCTTATAACTATCTGATTTTTCAATTAGAAAAAAATAACAGGTAAAGCATTCACAAGCTTGAGCGTTTCGGGAGTTGTGTTAGTCACTGTTTAGTTTCACGGCACGTTTTGATCACACTACGGAGTATTTGGAAGTGTTCCATAAATGCATGAAGATAATATGACAAACTAATTTTTTTCTGTACGTGAGGCGTATTATTTTAATCCACAGGTTAAAACCCGAAGCATAATAACAAAAGAAAATTATTATAAATACACAGATTTTATTTGACATTTTAACTAAACGAATGAATTTCTTTTAAGGTTATTTTGTTTTTGATTTTAATGTTTTAAAAATGTTGTGGAATGAAAATGGTTCGTATACTAAGATGTTATTGGCCTTGTATTTGTGTAAGTTTAAATACAAATCGTCTTTGATCGGGTTCGGAATTTTCCAAACAAAGCTATTCACTAAGTGCTTTATAAATGGTTTTCAATTGTAATATATCATTTGCACCAAAATGCACGATATGATATTTGTCGTGTTACCAAACTATAATGCTAAATAATAATATGTAAATGAATAATGTTTTATATTTATATATATAATTAATACTAGAACAAAATAATTTGTTTTGATTAAATAAAGTGTTGGTCTTCTATTTATGCAAAGACCTGCTTTACTAATGTCTTGCAATTTGTATTTCAGTAGTGTGCTATTATTTATTATTAATGAGCGTAGCTTTTAGGGTGAATGTGCTAGTCTAATTTCAGCTAGTTACACTACATGATAGATTGAAATCATATGTATTTATCGGATTTACGCAGGTGTACGTAATGCATTTCTGAAGATCACGTCAATATGAAATCTCGCTAAGCACTACTTATTACAGACTGTGAAGCTTAACTAAAAGATTACACTATCAAGTGTGTATTGTTGCGTTATATGGCATTGAATCTCACAAATCTTTGCCTGAGCTGGCGCCTTTGCTGGATTTAACGACTTGACATTAACAGGAAACTATACTTCTACAATCGTCAACCCTACAACATCGCTTGAACAGAGTGCGTTGAAGGAAAAACAAACCAAACAATTATTTCAGTTGTTATAAGCTGCGGCCACAGCACTGGTAAAAAAGGAGGTTAATGCAATTTTTACTATAATTAATCAAATCGGAAGAGAATATTTCAAATGGCATAAGAAATATTTCTTGCTAATTCTGTTATGGATATGATGTGCTTGTGCAGTCATGCTTCACTTTCTTTTTATTTCATTAGGAAACCGGAAAGAATTCTTTAGTTTAATCAATATTTTTAAAAGTTTATCATATATGTCTTCTTCTTGTTAGAATAGAAGAAGTAAGAAAGCGTAGATTGAGGGAGTTAAACGCTTTAAGTGTTTATCAAATATGGCTTTGACATGACATATAATTACTCTTTATTATTATTATTATGATCATGATTATGATTATGATTATTGCATTTAAAATGTGACTTCAATGGAAGTTTTAGTTTAAGCCACACAACAAGAATTTAACAAATATACAGTTATCTTGACTATTATTGTACTTGGAAGACTTGGAAGACCATAGCTGAACGATTCAAGTAAAGTTGTCGACCTTGCCTTTATTTGGATTATTATTTTTATTGGGAGAGACCTATATATATATAGGTTGCAGACGTCTGATAAAACTTTGGACATGTATAAAATGGGTAGTCTGACAATATATATATATATATATATATATATATATATATATATATATATATATATATATATATATATATATATATATATATATATATATATATAGCGTATCTACTGGTCTTGAATATCATCAAGCCTGGATGACCCTGAGTGGTATTGTCAACCCTCTGAGATAGATGTCCCTTTGCCCTTGGTATTAGTATACTGTGTTGACTGGGTTTAGTTCTTTGACAATTTGACATTTTGGGAGCGAAAAATACAAGCCAATATTAAATACATTTTATTTTGAATATTATTTACGTCAGATTACTCGAACTTAAGAACAACTTAAGAACAACATTTACATTTTGGTGGTATGAAGTATCCTATTATAATACAACTCTAAAAGGGCGTTTTGATTCCTACAAAGCTTCGTACTTAAATATTTCTTTAGCAGGGTGTTTAATAGCAACTCCCGTTTCGTATTCTAAGACAACTTTTGATCGTTAAATATCGCTAAATTCAAGACGCTAGTATGAATGTTGCTAGAGAAGAAATATGCGGTCAGAGTACGTCAAATTCAATTATCGTTCTTTTGGTACGAGAATGCATAATTCTACGCTTTCACTAAATGCCATTCGCTATGTTTACAGGCAATCAAGTTGAATGATTCATTGTCAATATTGTTGTAGAAAAGTTACATTATTAGAATCGCTACATAGAACAATGTAATATTTTTTGGAAGGTAAAATAATTTAATGGTTTATTCATTTAATAGATTTATTATGAGGTAGTATGATGTTAAATTAAGGTGTTTTGTTTTTTGATAATGTCTAAAATTTAAATATTGCAGGAAAAAATTAACCATGGCTTCTAAGCTGAAAGGTGATGACAAAGAAAGATTGAAATGCAGCTTCTGTAAGAAATATTTTAGTGAACTGAGTACGCTATCATGCGATCACAGTCTTTGTGACTCCTGCCTGGAGAAAAACAAAACAAAAACTCGCATAACATGTCCAGTAATCAAGTGCAATAGAAGTACGTCTAACAAGCCAGTAAGAGTTAAGGAAGCAACAGAACATGACAAATTTCTTCACGATATCAAACAATGGCAAACTGATTTAAAAGAGCGTGAAGCAAATTCATATTAGCAGTAGAAAAAATTGAAAGAACAATTATTGAGAGCAATACTGAAACAAACAAATCTCTAAATCATATTGAGCACCTTCAGATAAGTCGACAAGATAGTCTGAATAAACATTTTACTTCTTTAAAACGCAACATAGAAGAAACTGCAAGCAAATATGAGAAGCAGCTTCAGAATCTCGTTGCTAGAATTCGCAAAATGGTAAGAGAAATTAAAGATACAGCGGAAGAAATGAAGAACATCATAATACAAATTAGTACAAGGCAAAATGCAGCATCTCTCAAGGATCTGATAACGAAAGCGCAAAAAATTCCAGCAGGTATTAAGACAGAAATGAAAAATCCTACATTCAAGATTTTGGAGGGAAACCTTGAAATCAAGGACAGAATAAGTATTTCAGCCCCGGAGCCGAAGCTATCCATAATTAAAGCAAATGCAGCCAATTTAGAGGTGAGACATCAAATTCAATTGCGGTTCACTATTCTGAAATTTAATAATATTACTTTACACTACGGCTTATATCATTACGACAACAACAACTAAATCCACTACTGCTATTGTAACAACCGCTACTGCTGCTACTTTTCTACTACTGCTACTCCCACAACAATTACCTAGTCAGCTTAATGTGACCCAGTGTAAAAACCTCATAAACATTCAGACTATCCCCGATATCTAGACCAGTAAAGAACGTTCAAAACCCAATAAATCCTGTTCCATAAATTATGAGACTCTGATATCTATTTTACCGAGTAATAAGGACAATGTGACAAGAGATCAAAATAAAAACACCAAGATAGCCTTGGCCAACGCAAGATCTCTTAGAGCAAACTACAGTTTTATTTCTGATTTCATCATTCACATCAAACCTGACATTTTAGCAGTTACTGAAACATGGCTCACCGATGATATGTCAGATACATGGTACGCAAATGAAGCTACACATATCTTGGACGAATTTGATCTCACGCAACACGTGAAAGACCCCACGCATGAAAAGAGGCACATTTTAGATTTAGTTCTAAGTAGAAATTCTGACCCATCCACAGTGAAAGATGCTGATATTCTGGATATGATTTCAGATCATTTTATTGTTTCAGTTAGTGTATCAGTACCTGCCCCAAAACCTGTGCACAAAACCATATCCTTTCGCAAGTTAAAGAACATAAACTATCTTGAATTATCAGAAGCTATATGTAATTCGGATATTTTTCGAAATTTCAAGCTCATTAATGACCTTGATACTCTAGTATGTCGGTACAATGACAATGATTTCGCATCACCAATGAATTGTTACACCGCCAGAAATCGAACCCACTGAACGAAACACTCAGATACTTCTGTGTTATGTGATGATTTCGCCGATTTCTTTAAATCGAAAATAGATAAAATTCGTGACAGTTTTGATGACCTTGATATAGATAGAGCTCTTCGGTACTACGTTAATCGAAACATTCCCACCTTCGACACTTTTAGTCCCCTCACAATGGAAGACGTCAGGAAGTTAATCAACAACTCTAACTCAAAGAGCTGCAGTCTTGATCCAATTCCAACAAATATGTTGAGACAGTGTAATGAAACCGTGATACCGTTAATCACGCATATCATTAATACATCTCTATCCGAAGGCATTATGCCCAAACCCCTCAAACAAGCCATAGTCACCCCTCTTCTCAAAAAACCCTCTTCGGACTTAATTTTCAAAAATTATAGACCGGTCCCAAACCTCTCCTTTCTCTCTAAGCTCATCGAAAAAGCAATCTCCAAGCAATTTTCTAATCACACTGAAACTAACAATCTATCAGAACCTCTTCAATCAGCATACAAACAAAAACATAGTACTGAGACGGCTTTAATTAAATTGCTAGATGACATTTTGTCCCATATCGATCAACGCAATATTGTGCTCGCAAGTATGCTCAACTTGTCCGCAGCATTCCACACGGTGGACTATGAAGTTCTGTTTGAGAGGTTTGAATTGTCCTTTGGAATCAGTGGAAATGTAATGCAATGGTTCCCCTCTTATTGAGGTTATCGCGCACAAGTTGTTTCCATCTCCGGATATTCTTCCAAATCAGTAAAAATGGAATGCGGTATGCCCCAAGGGAGTACTCTAGGGCCCAAGGTTTATAACGATTACACCCGCCCTTTAGGTGCCATTCTCAGGATCCTCGAGATTCTGTTTCATTCATTCGCCGATGATAGCCAGACCCTTAAGAATTCCGATCCCTCACCCACATCACAAGTGGCTGCAGAACAAGACATGGAAAGCTCTATTACAGCAGAGGGGGAGTGGATGAATAATAATCGCCTTAAATTGATGGAAGACAAGACCGAGTTCTTGGCGTTTTGTAGTAAACGTGATAGAGACAATGTTGTAATCAACAACAACAATCTGGGAGGCGACGTCATAGAGAGAGTTCCATATGTTCAAAATCTTGGCGTGCTCCTTGACTCGGAATTGTCATTCGAATACCACATTAAGGATACATGTAAAGTTTGTTATACCCGTATCAAGGCTGTTTGGAATATCCGAAAGTATCTCACAATAGACGCCGCGAAATCTATTATCCACGCGTTAGTGATTTCTAAATTGAATTACGCCAACTGTTTGTTGTATGGTCTGTCGGACAAGTCTTTACGCAAACTGCAACTAGTCCAAAACCCTGCAGCGCGAGTGGTAATGCTGAGCAAATCGAGAACTCACATCAAGCCCTTCATTGGCTACCCATAAAAGAGCATATCCTGTTTAAGTTGCTTGTAACGGTATTCAAAGCTAAGAACGGTCTCGTGCCAGTCTACTTATCCGAGATCATTCAGCCTTATGTACCACCACGAGATCTTAGATCGTCCGAATCTAACCTACTTCATCAATCCTAGTACAACTTGAAGGGATACTGTTACCGCTCTTTCAATGTAGCAGGACCAAATGCGTGGAACAGCCTACCAAACTATTTGCGCTGTATTGATAGCCTTGTTGCCTTTAAGAAGCAATTAAAGACATATCTCTTTCAGAAAGCATACGATATATAATACAGTGCAAATGCTTTTAAACAAATCTCATTTTTAGAATATCTGTGTGTTTGTTAGCTGATTGCTATTATGTAACTGTATTTTCTATTATTCAGCAGTATTTGTCTAGCGCCTTTTTAGTGTAAGTCTAAAGTTAGAAACTCAATGTTTGCATTATGAACTATATGTACTGCTCTGCTTCGACTACTGCCAAAAGAGCGTTATCCGAAAATAAATAAATAAATTACAATCTTTGAGTCTAAAATTCCTCTTGCTGCTATTACTACTATCACCACTGCCACTACTACGTCTAATACTACTACTGCTACTTATGATAATAATGATAATAATAATAATAATAGCAATAATAATAATAACAATAATAATGATAACAACAACAGTGACAAAAATTGGCAGTATCTTTCAAGCAACTATTCGTTTTTATTCTGTGGAAGTGAAAGTGTCACTTAGCGAAATGAAACCTTTCGAAATTAAAAGATCACTCGAAAAAATATTAACAATGTCTTGTCTCTTCCATTTGTTTAGATTACTCCAGAGCGCGCGGGAGTATGAACAGGGTCCCATTTGTCAAAGCACAACACATCCCAGGTAAACCATATCACATATTTAATACAATCCAAATAAGTAGACTTTACTAATAAAACAAGCATCCTTTATTATCTTCAAATATTGATTACAGACTTCAGTGCTTACTAGGTGATTAATTATTCAGAATTGACCCAGAACGGCGGAAATATTTTTTTGAAAAAAAATATTAAAATTATAACTATCGCCAAGGTTATATTCTTAATGTCTTAGAAATCGTACTAACAGAAAGATACACCAATACCTACCTTGAGTTTACATTATTATTCTGAATCGATCAAATATCAGTTATTGGTAAATAACAATAGTACCTAACTGGCTACTAGCTTCAATGCAGACTGGGCGAAAATTGTCGGAAGTATTTGCGAAGAAAAACAATTATTTAAAGTGAAATCTTAGTTGAGTCCAGGTATACAGCGTATTTGCTTTTTAATTTTGGGTAAAGAGAGCATAAATAAGAACGTAGCTGGCTTTGCTGTTTTCGTAATTAATAATTGGCGGATATATATGCGAACAAAGTTCATAGTAAAATCTTAACTAGTTATGGACTTAAAATTTAGTTTAACGGAGTGTGTATTAACATCTACCTGGTTTTAGCACTTTTTCGCGCGATTTGCAAAATTTTAGAGCAAATATTAAGAACAAATCCACACTTGTTTCAGTCAAAATCATAACTGACATAACTGAAACTAAATCTTAACTTATCTAAGGTAATTAGCTACAGTGTCTGGCTCAGTTGAAATTTCGGACACTAGTACCTACCTGGTTATTATTTCTCTCTTTGCCCAAACTGGCAAAGATTTTTTTTGTAAATACTTGGCTTCAGGTCCTGTACGAATATTAGTGCCAGCCTGGCTAGTGCTTTTATGCTCATCCACAACAAAGTAAACCACCTCTCATATTAGAATCTTAGTGACAATATCTTAAAATATTTGTTGAAGACAGGTTATACAAGTACACCATCCGGCATTTTGGTTGTTACCTATTCGCTGAGAATTGGAAGAAATCTTTGCATTTATCATAACCGTATCAAAAGTTACTAAAAATTTAGCCAGAATATAATTTATGAAAGGAATGCATCTCCTCGAGACATGTTATCTTTAATTTTTGAAGAAAACATGAGTTTAAGTGTTCATCTAACTATTACTTCTTTGTTAATACGCGGAAATTACCAGTAAATTTGACCAAAAATAGTAAAATGTCTGAACATAAGACGCACAAGTGCCCACCTGGCCATTACTTTTTGGTGGTTTAACAAAATTAATGGACGTATTCGCAAAAAAAAACAAATAACAACTTTAAAATATGTTCTTTTTTCACTGATCCGTTTGGTGATGAAACGTCATGAAATCAGTCAATGTGGGTTTTTATTTTCTAGCTGTACCGAAAATCGTGAATTTATTTCTTTCAGGGTGATGTTTATGTATTTTTCGCTTATGAAATGAAAACAATAAGATTAACCGAGAAACATATATTATAAATTTGTTATAGTATTAAAGATATTCTTAACTCTATCATTTGGATAGTTGACTCTAGAGGCAGAGGGAGCATCGAAAAGTTCCGATGCGTCAAAAGATAAAGCAATCCAGGTATGGCATGTCAAATATTTCAATGAGTCCAAAGACGTGAAGAACAACATATCACCGTCAATTAGTTCCAACATTCGCAAGGCTTAGTTGCTAAACATTTGGAAAATTGCACAAAAGGCCCGTTATTCTCACATTTTTTCTAAAAAATCTAAAATTATCAGTTATTACTCAGAGTGACCCCAGTATTTAATAATCTTAATTAAATTTCGACTCGTTTTATGTTTTTACCCTTTGTTCTCTAAATTTTGATTAACTGTACAATGTATTGTACCTAACTGCTTGTGACTTTGTTTGAGAAACGAAATTCTTAACTTATCTAAGGTAATTAGCTACACTTTCTTGCTCAATTGAAATTTCGGCTTAAAGTAGAGGACATTAGTAGCTACCTTGTTATTATTTCTCTTTTCTTTGCCAATTTCGTAAAAATGGCAAAGAGGTTTAGGTAAAATCTTGGCTTAATATCCTGCACGAATATTAGTGCCTCTCTGGCTTTGGCTTTTCTGCTCATTCACAACAAAGTAAAATACATCTCATACTGGGATCTTAGTGAAAATATCTTAAAATATTTGTTGAAGATAGAGGATATAAGTACACAATCCAGCTTTTTGATTGTTACCAATTCGCTGAGAACTGGAGGAAATCTTGGCATTTATCATAACCGTACCAAAAATTACTAAAAATCTTAGCCAGAATATAATTTATAAAAGGAATGTATCTCCTAGAGACATCTTAAATTTTTGAAGAAAACATGAGTTTAAGTGTTCATCTGATTATTATTTCTTTGCTTATACGCTGAAATTACCAGTAAATTTGACCAGAAATAGTAAAATGTCTGAACATAAGACCCACAAGTGCCAACCTGGCCATCATTTTTTGGTGGTTTGGTGGTTTAACAAAATTATTGGACGTATTCGCAAAAAGCAAACAACAGCTTTAAAATATGTTCAGTTTTTTACTGATCCGTTTGGTGATGAAACGTCAATGTGGGGATTTATTTTCTTGCTGTACCGAAAATCGTGAATTTATTTCTTTCAAGTGATGCTTATTTATGTATTTTTGCTTATGAAATGAAAACAATAAGATTAATCGAAAAAAATCTGTTATTAATTTGTTGTAGCATACCCAAGGGGCAGAGGGAGCATCGAAAAGTTCCGATGTGTCAAAAGATAACACAATCCAGGTATGGCATGTCCCAGATTTCATTGAGTCCAAAGACGTGAAAAACAGCATATCACAGCCAATTAGTTTCAACATTCGAAAGGCTTAGGTGCTAAACATTTGGAAAATTACGCAAAAGGCCGATTATTCTTAGACTTTTTCCGAAAAGTCTAAAATTATCAGTTATTACTTACAGTGACGCCACTGCTTAACAAAAGTCTTGGAACAAGGATTTGGAACCTATGCAATGAGCCACAAGATCTCACATTAAATATATCTTATTTTAATTAAAGAACATTTATAATATTTATTGCCTTGTTACAATAATTTGTTCTTTTTATATAACTTAAAAATAACCACTCAACGTAAGGTACATTTCAGATATGCGGCATTGCTGTTCGCTGTTCATTTATGTTTTTGGCATTAAACAACATCAGCTTCTTCTTCTTTTTCTTCTTCTTCTTCTTCTTCTTCTTCTTCTTTATTTTCTTCCTCTTTATTTCTTCCTATTCTACTTACTATTATGATTATTATGATTTCAATGCTTCATGGAAAAGAAGTGTTTTAATGCTTTTTTAAACACGTAATAATTTTACAGTTTTATTGACTCAGGAGGGAGTTAAGTAACTTTGGAGTCAAGTTAGAAAAGGCTCTGTCACTATATGTTGTACTAGTGATATTTTCCTGCAAAAGAAATAGGGATGGAGAGCGTAGTGGCAAATGGTTTGATAAGAGCCCTCAAATATTGTGGACAGTTACTCCTACATATAATAAAAGACTTTTTTGCAAACTCAAGTTTTCAGTTTAAACTGTAAGGCGCGATAATAGGAAACAACACTTCTTTTAAATAGTTCTTCACCAGGTACACGCAGAAAAACCTCGCCTCCGGAGAGCTCTATACTTTGTTACTTTTCCAAAATCATTTCATTGTATTCCTAATATTTTAGTCTATGGAAGCGTGAAAATGCAATAATATCAACAAACACATTCATTTTCAACTGAAAACGCCTTTGTCCTTATACTATGCTAAAATATGTAATGTTTAGCTTTTTGAAGCACTTGTTATTTCCACAAACGTTAAGTAAAATTATGAACAACACCAAATAAACATTTTTTCTGATTTTCTAAACGCTAACGTAGAATTCAGTGTATGAAGAAAAAAACCGGAAAAATCTAACTCCAAAATGACTTTAAACATTTATATTTGACACTCTCGTCGTACCGTCTCTTTGAAGAAACAACACAGTAGTAATACACGATATCTTGCAATGGCAGTAAGTTTTACGCTTACAGATGCTTCGATGATGCTGTTTAATGTCCAATTCCGATTGGGAGAATACTCTGTACGATTGTTTGTTGCTTTGTGTGTTTTGAAACAGTCAGGCCGAATGTCTCTAAGAGAAACGAAAGCGAAAAAGTTTATCAAACCTAAGAATATCAAGCTATAGAGTACGGTAAGTATTTATAATTTAATTTCTTTACAATGTATGATAAAGTGACTGTTATAGGGCATTTTAAACATTGATATCATTTTAACAAATTGCTGTAAAAGTCTTATCTGTTTATCACAGAAAATTCATAGTTAGTTTTCAATTCATAAAGGTTCAGCTTGAGAACTTTCTAATGCAAAATCAACAAGGCATATGCTGTATTGAAAAATTAAAAGTGAAACACTTGCCTATAATGGAAGGTTCATATAAGAAGCTGTTATAATCTTTACCAATATTTAAGTGGGAAAGACATAAAAGCCCACTTTATGTTCTAAAACTGCTCAATGGCTAAAAGAAGATTAATCACTAATAATATCGATCTGTAACCGTTGTACTTTAAATATGATCTAGGAAAAATCTAGTTCTCTGGAAATGATCATTTCTTGCATTTCTTGATGTATTTTTTATTTGTTATATTCTTATAACAAGCTACCCATTTACGGGACTCAAACTATAATACATGTCGTCAATTTAAAACAATGAAATTGCATTTTTGTTAATGTATATTCTCATTTTATCTTTGAAAGAGTTCAATCAAAATAGCTATATATTATTTTCACTTCACATAACTTTTGAATTCGTTTTTCTCCACTTTTAGCGAGTGTTTTCCTTTATTAACAGCATACAAGCATGCAATACAGCAAAACTGCGTCGTCATTGTGGCTCGAATAGTAAGACTTTCATTGCTCAATCAGAAAATGTGAGATCTATGTAGCGGCTCTATGCCTTTGTTAGCTCATTTCTCTCCGATCTTACTGTAAATTGCCTACTTTACTCTCATAAAGTCAACTGAAATAATTAGTGTGCTGCCTTTGTTCCGCCTGTAATTCTGCGTCTGCAGTGCAATGTTAACTGTTTCCATCACAACAAGTGAGCTGATCATCGTTGGTGTAAAGGAAAAATACGTTGTTTGCGGCGTTCTCAACTTTTGGATTATAATGGTTCTGAATCCGAAATCGGACAGTCTTTGACAAGTACATGCATTTCAGTTCGCTAAAAATTTTGGTCCATACTCTTCTGGTATCGTTCTAGGGTGTTCTAGGGTGCCGAAAAATATACATATACTTATACCATTGGACGTTTTGAGGCCTATTTAAACATTTTAAATATCTGAAATACACACTTAAATTATGGACATGACTGACGCCAGCTTACGATTGATACTCATGGCTGAACCAAGTTTACACTTCATATCAGGAGGCATCGTGCTGGACTTGCCGGTAAATGGCACCTTTCAGTAGATTGTAAGACCAGTCCTATGGGTCCTATTATCCACACTTGGAAAAGGAACGAGTGACTGGGAGAACTATATTAGTCTTTAATTATCTTATTCGTCCACACACTACTAGCTCCGGAGAAAAGGGACTCCTCGTGGAATATAGGTAACACGACCGAAAAAGTACATGAAAAGAAATCTCGCTGCTTCTATTAATTCTATGTGCTAGAGGTGCCAGAGGAATGCCTATCATCTAGGACCGGGACTGTTTGAACTACAATTAGATTATTTTGTTCCATACTATGTGTAGACTTTGCACGTAAAGGAGATCACAAGTTCTGTCACATGGTAAAAGTCCAAAAAATGTACACTGAAAAAGCGTACGTGGATTTCATTTCATTGTTTTTTTTCTAATTTTATGTCCATTTGATATCTTGAAAATTTTGAATTCAAGCGTTCGGACACAATTCTGTTAAGTTTTTTACTTGAAGCAGTCACAAATGAAGATATCTACGCCTTTCCAGTGTGCTAAAAATGACAAAATCTTGACAAATGGATAGCCTTAGTTTTACATGTGGCGCAGTCTTATATTATCAGGGAGGAAACAAACATGCCCACAAGTCAAAAACATATGCAAATAATTTACGCACAGTTTATTCATTCAAATTAATTATTTGTACCTTTTTCATATCTTTATTTTCACAGATAATCGCGCTTTGCGTTATTATACAACAAATACCCCCTCTTCATCCCCGTAGCAATTTTCTTGAGCCCTGAGTGAAATTAAGGAAAACATACTCACTAATTCGCAAGATTACTTACCTATTACAGGGTACAGAGTAAAGACCGAGGAAGGTACCTTGAACAGTGTTGTCGTTCACGAAGGATCTTACGATCCCCGGCAGAAATAAATATATACGAGTTTAACAAAACATGGGACAAGACAACATCGCTCAGTACGCCATTTATAGAAATTGGAAACATCTTAACCTTAAGCATAACAAACAATCAGGTGGGATGTGTTCATCAGATCTCCGAGTTGTACCTGACAGGAGCGCTGCAGTAGATGCAGGATTGACCTATACCTGGTATAAGTGCGCTAAACGGTCCCTACATCTGTGATGACGATGATGAATGTACCATGCTAACTGCAGATAGCAAAAATAGCATGTTACGATTAATGGGTGGGGACGGCGGGAACACTGTTGTACAGTTGCAGCCTGGTGTGTTAACGCCACGCAGTGCTGTACTGCAATCAGTTAGTTGCTACATCACGAAAAAACAAACCCTCATGTCGTACACGTGTGCCTAATTATCTCAACATATAACTGCAAACAAAAATTCGCAGCATGAAGCCTGGCCTGTTTTGCCAGAATTTTGCAAAAGTGTGAACGATGACATAGTAGTATAGAAACAGGGGTATGAAAGCAGTTTCCGGATGTCTTAGTTATGAAAACAGTTTCCGGAAGTCATGTTGGTAAGTTATTTTGGGCCTTTACCTAAAATAAATTAAAGGTAAACAAAGGAAATAAGTAAAAAAGAAAAAAAAAAACAAATAAGAAATAAACAAATAAAAATAATATAAATAAAGAGAAAAATAAACAAACAAAAATTTCAAAAAAAAAATGAAGTAAAATAAATAAATAAATAAATAAAGCAAAAATAAATGTGCTGACTCAGTGTCTAAAAAGTTGGTATGAAAGCAGTTCCCTGAAATGATATGAAAAATTTTGCGGAAGCGCCATTGTGGGTAAGAACTAACCCCATGGTTTCCGGTTTGTGTTGTCAAAGCCCTAGGGGTATTAAAACAGTGGCTCGTTGCATTGTAGGTAAGACCTTGAGGTGATTGAAGGACACTGGTTGTGAAGTACACTGCAGATGTAATAAGGGTTTTTGGAAGTGGTGTTTGAAAACACTTCTGGTTTGTGTTTCCAAACCATTATGGGTATGAAAACAGTTTCCGGAAGTGAACGTGAATGATTTCGTCCGGCACCGAGTTATGTTCGTCATAGTACGCAAGACTTAGTTAAAGGATGTACTTTCGTTATTCCATCCGAGCACGTTCGGACGTTACTGATGACGTCATTTACTAAAATATCATACGCGCATATCCTTAAAACTATTGGGCCGATTTCAACCATTTTGGTCCATAGTATTCAGGAAACTTTAAGTGTTTATTGATGACGTCACTGATGACGTCATTAATGACGTGATACACTAGAAATCTTAATCGAGCATAACTTTAAAACTATGGCTCGATTCACCATAGTCTTTAGAAAGACTTTAAGTGCTTATTGACATCATGTCGCTGATGACATCACGGAACACGTCAATTGCAAAATTTTTAATCGAGCAAAACTTGTAAACTATTAGACTGATTTAAAGTATCTTTCCACCATGGTATTCAGGAAGACCTCAAGTGTTTAGTGACGATGTAACTGATGACATCTGGATGACCGCATCTACTCAAACTGTCAAACGCGCATATCTTTAAATCTACTGGGTCGATTTCAACCCTATATGTGGTCACTGGTGACATCACGGATTGTTCAGCATAGCTCCTTATTTTGACCCCTCCATTAACATAGATCAGTAAATTAAAAAAAAAACACTTCCTCTCCCTTTTCCTAGAAACCATTTCTTGCACCCTCTCTTTTGTGTGAAGGTGCTCGCCGAGTTTATTTTAAGTTATCCCTCTCACATTCTCTTATATGTATGTATTTCACGCTCACATACAGACGTAAATTTGGCCAAATCACAGAAACTAGTCCTAATTAACTCTCAATCAGTGTGTAACAAATTCATCAGGATTTGCAATCTGATTGTTACACAATCAGTTGATATATTGGCTATCACCGAGACCTGGAGAACCGCACAAAATGACTACGTTACCGATCTTATAGTCCCAAAAGGGTACGTTACACACTCGCAACCGCCCAAAGATGGCAGGGCGGGGGAGGGGGGTAGTCGTGGTGGCAAAATCATCGCTTAGGTCTTCTAAGCAAACAAAGGTACTATTAGATACCTTTGATGTGTGCAACGTCCTGATCCCATCTAAGCCTAACCCAACGACTCTTATGGTTGTCTATAGACCCCCGAATAGTCAAAGAACCACATTTATTCAAGAGTTTACACAGTGCCTGGAGGACGCACTGATAAAGTGTGATCGTTTGCTTGTTTGTGGTGATTTTAACATTCATGTTGACAACAGTGACGATGCTTTTGCTAAGGATTTTAAGGATGTCTGTGATGTATTTTCCTTGAGACAATACGTCAGTGCACCCACACATACTGCAGGAAATACCATTGACCTCATTTTGACTGGTGATGATGACAACCTAGTGTCGATACCAACAACGCCTTTTTTATTCACTGATCACTTCGCTGTTCAGACATTTTTATCCCTGTCTAAAACAACAGTTCCTTACTTAAGCTGTAGAAACATGTCAACTTCAAGACATTAACATGGCAAAATTAAAATATGACGTAAAAATAGCTTGTGTTAGCCTCCTCCAATCAGAAGAAAACTTAATTGATGCGCTTGTTGGCGGATTTAATAATCTGCTAAAGGCCTCTCTCAATCAACATGCCCCTGTGAAGAAAAGACTACCCGCATGAGACCAGCCAGTTCATGGTATGACGCAGAAATACACGAACTGAGACAGAGAAAAAGACGTTTAGAACGGCGCTGGAAGCGTTCTAAGAAACAAAGTGACCTTGCAAACTTTTTGGAACGGCGAGCAGCCTTTAATTCCTTACTGAACACCAAGAAGTCGAAATATTTTCAATGCCTGGTAAATGATAACTATGGGAAACAAAGGGAACTTTTCCGAAAATTAAACGCATATGTAGCAAGACTTCTGAAGTCCTGAACATGAGTCACTAGAGAAGCTTGCCGATGATCTTGCAACATAGAAGACAATATATCAAAAATTTATATGTAATTCACACCGGATAATTACAAGGTTAACATGCCTTTACACTTGATTGCTTCATTTGAATTCGAAAA
The DNA here is from genome assembly GCA_949752745.1 of Protula sp. h YS-2021. NCBI lineage: Eukaryota > Metazoa > Annelida > Polychaeta > Sabellida > Serpulidae > Protula > Protula sp. h YS-2021. Next base: position 69,825,745 of record OX457029.1, read on the forward strand.
AATCACCAATGATATGGCCCGCGCAGTTATAAGGGTCTAAGACCTGCCTCTTAGACCCTATTCCGACGTCATTATTGAAGATGTGCCTTGATGAGGTTGTACCAGTTATCAAAGGAATCGTTCCTTCATTATTCAAAGAAGCAATAATCACACCTCTAATGAAAAAGCCAAATGGTGGAACATCATTGTCAAATTATCGTCCAGTGTCAAATCTTTCATTTTTGAGCAAAGCGTTAGAATGGGTCGTATTAAAGCAACACATAGCCATTGTATGAATTACAACCTAATAGACCCATATCAATTGGCATATAGAAAGGGACATTCTACAGAGACTGCACTACTGAAGATATTTGATGAGTTGCTCTCAATGGATAGTCAGAAGGTATCAATTTTAACATTATTATATCTAAGTGCAGCATTTGACACAGTGAATCATAATATATTGCTGGATAGATTACACTCATTGTTCAGTATAGAGGGGACTGCACTTACATGGTTTGCATCTTACCTATCAACGTGTCAAAATTGAGCAATCTCTGTTAAAGGCGCGAATGCTTTTAACCGGCGTTCCAGAAGGATCAGAACTAGGTCCATTGGCCTGTACTTCATACACACGAGTACTAGGATTTATTATATTGACGATGTCGATATTGTACCATCTTTTTGCAGATGACACACAAATTCAAAAATCTATGGATGTATCTTCCCTGGAACAGCTGCTACAAGCGAAGCAAGCTATTGAAAACTGTATAACCAAAGTCTCAAAGTATTTTTAACGCCAACAAACTCAAACTTAATAGTGACAAAACAGAGGCGATTTTGATTGGGACTCCGCATCAGTTAAAAAGTGTCATTTAGTGCATTGACCTTGGATAGCATTGAGGTGACAACAAAGTCAACAGTGAAAAATTTTGGTGTGTTTATTGATTCAGATCTGAAGATTAAATCATAAGTCAATAGTGGTGTAAGAAGCTGTTAGAAAAACATCCACATGCTAAAAACGTTACGAAAAAATAGCTGTGTTCACATAGAAATGCCTCCATGACATGGCACCGAAATATTTCAAGGCTTTACTGTCTTGAAAAGATCAACCTCGGAGACTTCGTTCAAGTGAGACGCGAACACTTCAAGTACCGCGAACTCGATTAAAGTACCGTGGTGACAGATCATTTCATGCAGCAACATCAAACATCTGGAACAATCTTCCATGCCATATACAAGAAGACACATCGTTAGCTGTTTTTAAATCAAAACTAAACTTTTATCTTTTTAAACAAGTATACAGTATTAGCCACTGGTCATTAATTGTATCGTGCGTGTTCTTATTTCCCTTTATCTTAATTTATATTATATTTTATTGTTCTGTAAAAATGAAGCATGGAGGAAGACACAGGTATGGAGAAAATATTTAAGGAGTGGTGCGCTGTATGGATGTTTTCAGTCGTTCAAGTAAAAATCCTAAATCGATAGTGGGAAGACATTGATCAAACATGGTCACGTGCACATGCTATAATTTCTCCAAATATTCAAATATTTCAATGGATTTAAGAATTAATGTGAAGAAATGACTTTTTCCTAATATACTGAAAGCTACACAGAAAGAGAAAACGAATGGTTCCTGAAGTAAAAGACCTAGTTAGAAAATGGCTCATGGGCTTATTATGCATTGATATGTTTGAGCAAGAAAGGTACCTTTCAAGCAGTATCAATGTCAAACTACGTTTCCATAGACAAAAGCATAGTTACATGTTAATGACGCATGCAGAGGACTATCGAGTTGACTTGATTGAAAAGTTCGAAAAATTCGGGCAAGCCCGGTTGTACAATTAGGTCATGCTGATGCACCATTGAAAATGCTAGCTAAATTCACTATCACACGTAAAGAATATAAAGTAGTTGCTGTGCCGGCCGGATTTTGCACTTTTGTGAAAGGTAACATATTTCTTGGACAATTACCGAAATGAGTTGTGATAGGTATGGTGGAAAGTTCAGCTTTTCCTGGAAGTGGAGATAAGAATCCTTACATTTTTCTACATAACAACATTAACTTTATTCAACTGTTCACAGATGGTGAGCCTGTAGCTTCCAAAACTCTCCAACCAAATATGCTCTATTTACAATGCTATGAAACCCTGTTTCGAGGATTTGCTAGGCTGAATGGAGGCAAGAGGTGTATAATCAAGAGTGAAGACTGGGATAAAGACTAATCAATTTTTGCCTTTGACAGAACACCATAATAAGATGAGAATGACCACTATGGTTTTATAAAACGCGGAAACTTAAGGCTGGAAATGGATTTTTCTGGCATTCGACAAATATTATCATTTATGCCGAGTTTGACAACAATGTTGAAATTACGGGTAGTCGGAATATTCAGTTTGACTATACATAATGAATAGGTGGCAGATAAGAGCTATTTTAAAACATGACTGTTTGACTAAAGATATTTTTCATGGTGCATTTGCTATTGATCAGTTACCAACATGGCAACCTGGGACTTATGTCAGGATGAACAGGATAAGCCCGAGCAATTTTAGGAAAACCCTTTGTAATGAATTGTATACAACAACCATTGTCAAATGCATGTGGATTTTACTGTGTGTATCATATTTTACAACGGGCTCAAGGTGTAAGTGCAGAAGACATTTTAGATGTACTTAGAAACAGTTTTATTATAGTTCAGCACCTCTCCTCATCCAGCTGGGTTTTCACATTCTGAATCAAATACATCATCTATGAATGGTATTCTGTTCAGGAATAATTACCAGTCGTTTTCAGTTAGATTCCATATACTGTTTTCCCCCATTATATATGCAATATCCTTCACATCCAGCGTCCTTCAATCACCTCAAGGTCTTGCCTACAATATAATGCGCCACTGTTTTCATATCTTACCCACAATTTGTTTTATTTATTTCAGGTTAGGACACAAAATAGGGGTATGAAAACAGTTTCCAAAAGTTAGAGTTATAGTTTTCGGAACTACCACTGTGGGTTTTCATAACTCCAACTTCTGGAAACTGTTTTCATATCTCCATTTCTGTACTACTGAACATTTTAAATGATGGACGCAAATTAATAACAACATATTTATCAAATGAAACAGAAAATATGCATAAGTATGCAAAAATATTCCTTGCATTAACCAATTCATCTTTACAAATTAATTACCTGATTAGAATGCAAAGAAAACACAATATGTAATCGATCGTGCGCTCAAGATTAATAAATTCAATTTGTAAACACATGTCGAAAATAGCAATTCGATTTGACGAAATACATATGCTCTGATGGATACTTTGAAGCATAGAAGTGTAAAATTATGCTAAAATTCGAATAAGTCTCTATATTCTTTCCAGTACTGAAAAACTTAATCAGTCCTTGATTGCTGCGCGTGGTCTCTAGGCGAGACTTAACACCGATAGAAAGCATAACGCTCGTAGTCTGTCAGTCTGTCTATTTTAAAGGAAATAGAGTGGAAAGTAGTCGTTGAATTCTCCAATTTATTAGCGAGCAGATACAAGTAAAAGTTTACCGGCTTCCTCCCGGTAAACATGGAAACGTTTTTAAAGTTTCGTTTTTTTGGTTGAAACGTTTTATTGACGTTTATAAAACCTTTGTGTTCTCAGATACCAAAATATAACGTTTTTTGTAGAATCTTTTCAAAACGTTTCAGGGGGAACTACTTTTAAACCAAAATCAAACGTTTTGTACTGCAGCATTATGAAAAATCAATATTATTGGGTGTCGTGTATTGGAGCATCATGGGAAACCATATGTATTGAATACCATTTTCAAATAAATTGGCATATTTTAAATACTAATAAACTAATGAAATACATAATTATAAAATCTAATATTGACTTTTAGGTATTATTAATTTGATTTTAGTTATTATATTACAAAATCAAAATGATATAGTAATATAATGAGGTCAACTTACTTTCTTTCTATATCGCTATCTAAGAATATTATTTGCCTCGATCAACTAATCCTAAGCAAATAACCACTATGAAAGCAAAATACATGGTTTTTTAATAAGCAAATAATTTTAAAAGCACCACTGAAAAACAGAAAAATGTTAAAATTAACTGTTGGGGATCGCATAGAAACAAGATATTGGTAGCCGAATAGTTCATAGTTAATCGGATGCGTGGTGGCGTAGAAGTAAGGTCGACGCGTAGGATGCCAGAGGCTCAATCCCAGGAAAGTACGAATGTTTAATTGCAGACTGGTGTGTTGTGGTGTTGTTTGAATGATCAATGGTCTTAAATGGACGTTACAAATGATTATTATTTTAAGGATCACAAAAAAGGGTTTCAGAATTTTTTTGTTAAAACCCTGTCAAATTTTTTCGGAAAAGGCTTCATGTGAAACCTTTCAAAAAAACTTCTCAAAAAAACGTTTTCTAGCATTTCATATATAACGAAAATAAAACGTTTTTTGAAGATTTTTTAGGTTTCACAAAAAAAAGATTATAATATTCCAAACCAAAACAGTTTATCGGGCTGTGTAATAGAACCATGATGTGTCTAGTGATATCGTCACTGTTAGAAATAATTGTCGTGCAAATGTTAAAGCATGCTAGTTTTAGAAAGCGATAGCTACTCTAAAACAGCTTTGAAATATACATACATTAGACCCCGCTTAAGGAGTGCTCGGAACCGGACAAAGACTTCGGATTGCTCGGGTTTCAAATTAAGCGGTTTGAGTCAAACAGGACAGTATTTACTGTTTGTGGTTATGTTTTCAGGCAATTTTAAAGACAACAACGACTTATATAATCTCTCACATACTAGTACAACCATTCATAATCTTGTTAACTTGATTATTTAAATGGTATTGTTTTAACTTAAGCTTAACTTAATATAATTTTCATTAATTTTTCACCGCATTAAGAAACTTTATTTATTGCATGGCCAACAGAGAAACTCTGAAAAACTGCACACTATAAACACAACTATTTGCTTTGATAGCGTACAACCCCAAAACCCCTTGCCTTGCTCAAGAAGATTATCCATGACTTTGAATTGCAATTATGCCCCGCAAGTAACACGATTCTCATTGTACATATTCGAGTGCCTATCCACAAAATGCTTGTGTAATTATGGGGAGATGGTAACTTCGAATTATCCAAGGTAAAATGCAGACATGTCCTGTCTGGGACTTTGAAATTGTTAGAATTACACAAATTACTCGAATAAAGCGGGTTCGAATTAAGCTGGTTAAAATTGTTATAAATACATTGGGACCCGAGAAATCACTTCAAATCACGCCTGGTTTGAATAAACCGGGTTCGTTAAGTGAGGGCTACTGTATATAGGCAGAAGGTCAGACATTACTATATTTCTGGTAGTGTGTGGATAGTATCGTGTTTGAATCAAGTGGGGTCATTGTAGTTTATGTATCTGCTGATGAAATTGTTTTGCTCTGAAATATACTTGTGTATTTTCGCTATTGATCACATTATTTTATTGACTGCTTTGAGTAATTGAAACACGTCACTTTGTGTTGCTTAGACTATGCTGCAAAATTATACCGTTGTATGCACTTCCGTGAGCATTATCCCAAGCTAACATACTTTTTATTTGTCAAACCAGAGTTTAAAAATGGGTGCCGTTTTAAATTTTGCTCTTAGGGTGACTGTTAGCTCAGTCGGGCGGAGAGGGGGAGGGGGGTTACGGTTAGCTCAGTCGGTAGAGCGTTTGTCCTGTAATCCTGTGGTCTATGGTTCGAATAAGGCCAGGGTCGGAAAGCGGTGGATTGACTTTCGCTCGAATTTACTCAGCTAAACGACTGTACAGGATTATTCACCACCACGGAATTCAAAATTAGCACAAATGAGTCTTCCGACCATCCCTTTAAAAAAGTAGAAAATAAAAAAAACTAAAAAAAAACTTTTGCTCTTAGTTAGCCCATCAACAAAAAATCATAAGACAAAACACTTTTCCAAAAGAACATCTTCCAGTAGTTTGTCATTGCTGCTTTTTGTCATTTTATTATGTGCGTCATGTGAGTAGTTTTACAACTCATATGTTTTTCTTTCTGCAATAACACGATTGAAGATGTAATAATGACAACGATGAAAGCCTTTGTAATTTTATGTTTTTGATATTTATCCGTCAAAAATCTAATATGTTAGTATATGCATGTTGAAAACTATGGAATGCCCTTTTAGCATTCAATAATAATAATAATAATAATAATAATAATAATAATAATAATAATAATAATAATAATAATAATAATAATAATAATAATAATAATAATAATAATAATAATAATAATAATAATAATAATAATAATAATAATAATTATAATAATTATAATAATTATAATAATTATAAAATTATAATTATAATAATAATAATAATAATAAAGAATATTTATATAGCGCCCTAATAACATGAGCTCAAATGGCTTTACAATATGATACTGAATACCATACATTACTGTTAAATAGAACTACTACACATGAAATCATTTAGCAACAGTATGACTAGATTACAATAAAATTAGATTAGAAATTAAAAGATAAATCACAAATACGCTTGTCTAAAAAGATACGTTTTGAGACTCTTTTTAAATAAATGAATCGACTGGCAATTCTGAATTTCTAGGGGCAGGGCATTCCACAGTTTTGGACCAGCATTTGAGAAAGCTCTTTTTCCATAAGTAGTTTTTGACTTAGCAATTTGTTTGCTGTTGACCTAGTGACTCTCTCATGTTTTTTAAAACTGACTAGATTACACAAATACTATGGTGCTTGGTTCTTAATGACATTAAAAATAATCACTAAAATTTGGTATTCAATTCGTTGATTGACTGGCAATCAATGTAAGTCTTGGAGAACTGGCCGAATATGGTTTCTTTTGTCAATACGGCATATTAATCTGGCAGATCGATTTTGGACAAGTTGTAGTTTAGTCCGCAATTCCTGCGAAACACCAAACAAAAGAGAATTACATTAATCCAAACGCGAAATCATATAGGCTTGAACTAATGCCTGGGTAGCGTTTTATGTGAGAAATTTGCGTATTTTCCCGATTGATTTCAGATAGAAAAGACAATTTGATATTTTCTTGTTCACAAATTTTGACATGGTCAGTCTCTGGACAAAAACTAGTGACACAACGGATTCACCGGACAAGATTGACTGACCCCCGACACGTACCGAAATAGATGAACAGGATTTCAGACTATGTGATGATCCAAATAGAATAACGTCAGTTTTGTCATCGTTTACCTGCAAGTAGTTGGCTATCATTCAGTTTCTCATATTGCCTATGCATGAATTTAGCACAACTAGACTGTCAGCATTATCCAAGGCAAGGCATAGCTGGGCGTCGTCTGCATAGAAGCTATGACCAATTGAATGGTTCCGTGCGATGTCACCCAGTGATGCCGTATATAAAATAAAAAGGATCGGCCCAAGGATGGATCCTTGTGGTGTTTCAAAAAGAAGGGTGGCTTTATTTGACTTTTTATTGTCAATAGAAACAGTTTGCTGTCTGGCATCCAAGCAGCTTTCTTTTCAGGCTAGTGCATTGCCTTGAATACCATGTTGCTTTTTGAGTCTATTGAGAAGGTTTTTATGATCTATTGTATCAAAAGTGACCGAAAGTAAAATAAGAGCTGATTGCTTTTTATTATCAAGACTATAAAGAAGGTCATTTTGAATTTTGATTAGGACGGTCAATACCTATTTTTGATATCAAAATAAAACTAAAGATGTCAATAAATCATTGTAGATCTCATAGATTTATTTTTTACTATCAATAATTGAATTTTAGATGGCAAAAATTGATTTCTGAGATCAAAAAATCAATTCACAAATCTAAAACATCTTAACGGAGACACATATTTATACAAAATTTAACGAACCGTCAATTAAATTTTGGAGATGAAAACATAAATTATTAATATCAATAATAACAGCTTAATTTTTGATCTCAGATATTTTCTGTTTTGTAAAATAAAATAACTAAAAGAAAGATGCCAGTCATTATGTGTTTCACATATGTATGCTTCTGAATTTTGTATGTAAAAAACTGATATTTTGATATCAAAATTCAAATTTCTAAATACAAAATAAAAGTCTCATTCTGAAATAATGATATCTGAAATAAATTCTTAATACCAATAACAGAAAATAAATTATTTAGCTCAAAATTGATACTTTGCTATCAAATTTTCATTTTTGCTATCACCAATTGAATTTATGATCTCTAAGAATCAATTTTAGATATCATTAAATCATTTTGATATCAATAAATATTTCTTAATATCTTTAAATATTTATTGAGATCAAGAATACATTTAGATATATAAAAATATAATCACAGATGGCAAAATTTAATTTTTGATCTCAAAATATGAATATTTTAAAATAAAAAATTAATTCATCATATCAATAAATAGATTTTGGTGATCAAACATTAATTTTTGATACCAATAATTCTCTAATAAATGTAAAAATGACATTCCGGAGAAAACTGCTTTAATGCTACACTTTTGAATATTAAGTGCAAAGCCTTGGATGTTAAATAAAATCACATAATACAACGAAATACAAATTGTGTTTATCGAGTTTTTGCTAATAAAAAGCGAAAAAATGTAATTCTCAATAAAAGTGTAGATATTTTAATTGATGCATTAAAGAAGGGAAACTAAATGTTAATTATATTTATTTACAAAGGTGAGAAACAATATTGTAGTAATAAAATGTAAAAAAATACTATCTACAATTTAAATTTATTAATTAAATATATTACCGCAAGTTTCCGAAAACAAGCTCCCCTTCCCCCACATTAAAGCCTCGGGGCTCTTATTTGGAAACTGTTTCCCAATAGAAGCCTCGGGGCTTCTATTTGGAGTTAAAATAAAGACCTGAAAAAAATCGTTTTCTAATAAAAGCCCCCTCCTACCCTGCAAGTCTTTTTAGAACTCTTGTTTACTCGCAATGCAGACACGGTGCACTTAATTCTCTAATATGAGGCAGTCTTCTCTGAAATAAGGCAGTCCCTGTGTTTTGCACAAGGCGAACAGATACCCCCTCCCCACTGTCACCTTTACTCCGGAGTATTACTGGAAATATAACGGGCCGAGTACTGAAAAGGGCGGCGTGATCTTGCGCGTCCTTTCTTGCACGGTGCACTTAATCCTTTGATGTGAGGCGAGCACCTAGACACGTTCTGCGTCGTTGCTTAATCCTGTGCTTCGCACAAGGCAACCCCCATCCCCACTTTACCAGACTTTTTAGTTACTGTTGTTTTTGTGTGTTTTGTTATTTTTGTGCGGATATCCGCAGCATGTAGCGCTTTAATAAGAGATTGATGGTAAATTTTCTTTTTTCCAATAAAAACGGGGCTCTAATTAGGACACTGTTTACTAAAAGAAGCCCCGAGGATTCAATTTGGTTTCTAAGTAAGCGCCTGAAATTGGCCAGTTTCCAAATAGAAGCCCCGGGCTTTTTTCGGAAACCTCCGGTAAATGCATTAATGCAACATTTTCACATTTTACTTGTTTTATTTTTTTTGTTCTTTTACTTTTTATACCAGTTTAAATGATTTCTGCATCTGTATCTCAAAAGTTTGAATTTTGGCAATCAATAAGTCAGTTACCACGTGACATACCATAGGTATCCAAAGAAATGGTTTCTGAACAAAAACGCCAGAAATCATGTGCTACACCAATGCTTTAGTGTAGCCACTGTTACTACCCAAAGACGTCAGAAATCACGTTATACATCAAAGCTTTAGCGTAAGCATAATTATAACAGCTCACTCTCTTCCTCAGTACTGTGAGAATACACTCAGTTATAGCAATCAATGCTAAACGCTGCCGACAACATAGATGCAATGTTGTGCTAAGCTGCTCCATTTTTTCTCGGCACTTAAATAGATTTCCCAAAATGTCGTCCTTCGGCGTAAAAAAATGTGGTATTCTGCCCTGATGCAAAAACTTGAGTAACATTTCATAAATGTTAATTGCCCATGCGATGTGGTTGTCATGTCCACTATCCTCACCCTCTTTCAAGTAGCTAGTCAAAAAGAAAACGCATGTTTTTAAGTAATAGGTTTTCATTAATGACTCTATGTCACTTACGACTCCTAGCTGTTGCAGCACTGGAATCTGAGGCAGCAGAAATCTCGGATTTCTCATAGCTTTGGAAAGTTTATAACCTTTACGAATACAAGATGGAATTGATATGATTATGTTATTCTCAATCTGTGAAGATCCAGTGGCATTGTTCTTCACTTGCGGAAAAGTAATATGGTACTGGCTTGCCTTGCCCATATACCTATGAGTAGGAACTGGAAGCAGTGGAGTAAATGGAATAGCAGGCACCAAGTCAATAGAAATTTCTAAATCCTTATAAGCTTTTCCATGCCAGACCAATGCCAGTGTTGGATAAGCACGACCTTCTGTCACAAGATTGCCAAACTTCTCAATGTACAAGTATCCAGATTCATGAAATGTAGTCGAGGTTCTATCTATGGCTTTCCTCATGGCGTTCCACATATTTCCAAAGAATAACTCTGCATCAAATCTGCATTGTCTATTCTTTAACACTCCGGCCACACTACCTTTGCATCTTATTATAAAGTCACACAGGTGTTTTTTACACGTTATGTTCAAATGTTGTGGAAGCCCTTCAAAAACAAGAAGATAATCAAATTCATTTGGATAAAAGCAGCGCATACCTTCTTTAGCACTTCCTACTAATACAGGCGATATTTTAAAGAGTGGCTCAGCTTTCTCCACTTCCGCACACAGATGATTTAGAACGACAGTCACTGCCCTACTTACAATCATTGTTTCTTCATTCTGTGGAATATCTTCCATGATTTTAACTATTTTTTCAAAGCTTTTCTCCTCCACACTTTGGTGGATTTCATCCTGTGATTGATTACATTCTCCACTTATTTTGCCAGAATTAAAATCTAATTCATTATACCAGCAAGACAAAGTGGTTATCTCTTCTTCGCTAAAATAGCCCAATAACTCATGTTTTACAGCTGATTTGAATTCACTGTTGCTTGAAGAGATCATTAGTTTTGCCATTCTAAACACATCGCGAGATTCAAGAGGTATGGACAAGGGTAGTGATAAAAGTAATAAGAATACATGTCTGGTAATTCCAGTGTGAATCGCAGTTTGCAAAAGCATTAAATCCTTTTCCTGAGAGATTGGTATGGCTTGACGAAAATTTTCATAAAGTTCTTCTAATAGTTGCTTATGGTTTTCTATCTTCGTGTCACTGGTAGAGTACAGTTCTACCCAAAGCTGATCAATGTTTTCTTTGATGCCGCGCGAGCATCCCTGTTCTATTGCGCTTAAAAGGAAATCTTTTATGCACTTTTCAGACGTATCAGATTTAAATGTATTTAAATTTGCTATCAACGCTTCTGTAACCATGCACACAACCGAACTATTGTTTGACTGTATTGCTTGTCTCATTACTGTCCAATCAGGAACTCCGAGGCATGGTTCTTTGCAGAGTTTAAAAAATAACCGATCACTAGAAACTTTATCCAGTTCAGTCTTGAAAATCAGTATATCAAAGTCCTGGCACGCATCAGATAGAACATGTGCAGGGGCTTCATCATTACGATCAACGTGACCCTGTTGAAGACGTGCAATGTTTTGCTGCAAAATGTCACAATGTGGTAGAAACGGGTTCAAAATGACCTCAGAGCCTTCTACCGAAAATAAATTTGAACTTTGCATGGCAGCCATTTTGATGATTTACTGCGGAGGTTCACCCGCTGAAAAAGAACAAAGATTATTATTCCCACAATGATATAAAAGAAATCAAGAAATTGGGATAATTTGTTTTAATGGGTGTATAATTTACTGAACACAAAAGTGTTTAAATGAATAGTTGTAAATGTCAAAACTTACAAGTTTTACACAAGGCATAAACGTTTATTAGCATAAACGGATTGTTTTAATTTAGACCGGCCTGTTAGTCAGGTGGTTGTCATGGGAATCTACCTCCGAAACGTTCTTTTGAGCGTTCAGCTGATGTCATTGTAGATAGTTCTCAAGCACAGTTTCATTGTAAAGCATTTTAAAAAAAATGTATCTCCGATTACTCTAATGGAAATAAATGTGATAACTCACACAGAAATAACACTTTCTGGGCATGATATCTCTTAATAACACAGAAATAACACTTTCTGGGCATGATATCTCTTAATATCTAAAACATGTGACCAGCTATAGAGATGTATCCCTAAACTGAGCTTAATGTTTTCTTGAAATTTCGAAAAAGTAATTTGTATTGCCTACACCATATGTCATAATAATATTGAAAATGTAAATTTATTGCACAGTGAAAAGCAATATTCAACATTCTTTAGCATCTGCTATAGATTGTCTTCACCAGCCTCGGTGGCCTAGTGGTTAGAGTATCCCCCTCGAGACTGGAAGATCGTGGGTTCAAATCACGGTCGGGTGATACATTAAAATTGGGACTCCTCCTTGCTACCCTTTAAGACACTCCACATATAAGGGATAGAAGGAGAGCTGGAATGCCCAATTTCAGCATAATGTGGAAGGGGGATCCCGACATGACCATAGCAGTTGAAAGGGATCTAAAGAACAATACAATGCAACACAAAGATTCTCTTCCTCGAAATGTCCCGGAATTTAATAGAAAAGCTGGAAATTTTCTCATTTAGGACAGAGGATACTTGCGTTGAATGTTTTGTTAATAACTCACATTTAATATTGATTTCTTTTTAACGTTTTGAAAGATTTATACAATGCAACGACAAACACCACAGGCATAACAACCTCCAACATCACAATGAGTTGTTTACTATTATATGCTATACTAAGCTGACTTCACTCCATATACAAATTTTCTGTGAATTATTCTTGTTGTTAGTTGCCCTAAATAAAAAATGAGCCCACCGTATATTTTCACCGTGCGAAGTTTCAGTTTCCTACGACGATCTCTTCTATGGGAGTTCGGCCGCACAAAAGAAAAAGACGGACAGACGAACGGAAAAACGGACGGATGGGCCAGCTCATAACTATATCACCCCGTTTGCGGGGGATAATAACGATGAGGTAATCCCCAATGGGGATGGGGTAATCACCTACAGCTGTCTACCCAGCAAACACCCGACTACTTTTGGTAAATGGTTGGATTTAGGTAGCGACATTTTTACAACCTTAATCGGACCAAAAATAGTTCTAATAACGTTGGTTTTACGTCGAGACCTAATTTATTGAAAAGCCCACTTCGATCCAACGTCGAAAAACAGACATTTTTAGCGAGAATTTCTTTTTGTTCCAAATGCACTGGGTTAGCCTTTGTTTTTCCTCAAACAGTATTTGCATGTACAGGAAAATCATTAAAAAGAGGTAAGATATTTATATTGCCAAGAAACCTTTTTACGGTAGTTTAATTATTTTGTACGTAAAAAGACAGATCAACTCTTAAATGTTTTCAACTTCTATAATTCTATAATTTTGTGTTCAAATTAAGTGTAAAACTTTGTAAAAGCTAATTACTTTTTATTATTAATGCATAGAAAAAAGACATTTTTATTAAAAAAATAGATTTTATGTGGTATGTATAAATACGTCTATAATTTGCCTGTTTTTTCTCAGTTAAAAGTAAATTTTAACACTGTGTTGTAAAAGTTAACTTGCTTTTTACTTTCAGTGCAAAAAAAAATGCTTGCATAAATTGTTCGTTGTAATCACGGTATTTTTAATGCATGGAAAAATAAACCATTTTATTTAAAAAATATATTTTTTGTGGTATCTAAAAATACGCCTATAATTTGCCTGTTTTCTCTTAGTTAAAAGTAAATTTTAACACTTTATTGTAAAAGTTTTTTTCTTTCAGTGCATAGCAAATAGTAAAAGTTGCATAAATTGATTATTATAATCACTGCATTTTTTAAATTTCATTTCCTTAAAACAAAGCAAAAAATAAATAGCAATTAAAACGCTTGGTTGTGTTAGAATTTGTTTTAAAATTTAATTTAAATAAAATATTGATATTTTAGTATGAGTGAATTTTAATCGCATATCAGAACACCCATCAGAACACTGATATATGTATGCAGATTTCTGATATATGTATGCAGATTTCTGATATATGTATGCAGATTTCTGATATATGTATGCAGATTTCTGATATATGCTTGAGGTTGTCTTCCTTTTCCGGTTTCATCAGAAAGAAAGAAAAGTGCTTATGAAAAGACACCAGAAAAATCTTGCTGATCTGAGTAATTGAATCTCTGCGTAATTAACCCCGTACGTTTCTAAAGTAAGTAAAACAGATGAAAAACACTGCATACTTACGTACGAGGAATATTGTGAATTTTTCACATTCATGCTCCCTTTTCCAACGGAATTTTTCTTCTCACCCCTCCATTGACAAACATTTGAGTTACTTTACAAAATAAAAATGCATAAGAAACCGCTTTACATTTAGCAAAACTATAGCGTTGAATATTACCTCTAAGTCGCTGCAGAAATGTGTAAAATCTATCTTGTAGTAAATTATGCGTTTTTTACGTTAGTCTGTTGCATACATCTTTCAAAACTAGCCAGATGTGTTGGCATTGTTTTAGTCTTTAATATGACATGTTTATTTCCCCGTGTACTTGGTACTGTGCACTGTTAGATGCCTGTACATCTGTCAGGCTTGTGCGGCCTTGTACTTGTTATTGATTGGTCCCTCTCGCTGTGCGTTAATGCTAGACCACCGGCAGGCTGTTTCACTTGTTGTCTTGACTTCCTTTTAGTAGTGACGTGGAATACTTCCCAAAAAAAGTGCCGAACATTTTCCGCATAATGCATTTCAGTAAAAAACCTCTCATTCAAAGCTTAAATGGCAATTTTGGCTCATCGTTTATTAAAACCAATTGGGCTCGAAATAACGTTAATGTCCTGAGTCAAATTAAAAAAATGTATAGCAACAGCAAATATGTTATGGTGAGACAAATATTTGTCTAGTGATTCAAGTTTGCATTCCAAAGTCACAATACGTCTTTTTTAGCCCTCTGCCACACCAGACCTTGCGGAGGAACAGTAAGAGATTCACCCCTCCATCAACAGCCCCGCATCCAGTTAGTAGTTTCTTTCTTTTTTTTTTCATCGCAACAGTATTATGTAACGCCACAACGTTACACCTCAGATAGGTACATTCACCCCTTCATCAACAGCCCACCTCCAGTTAACAATTTTTTCCTTTCTTTTCATCGTAGCAGTATTATGTAATGCCACAGCGTCATACCTCAGGGACAGTTGGAAGTTCAGCCTGTCCTAAGCGACCTACCCGCCTCAACTAATTTCTTTTCGTTTAATATATTTCTGCAGCGTATATATCATGGTACGTAATGTGAGCAACACAAATGTAAATGTTTACGCTAGTAATATTCAGCAGAAATATATAATAACTCACCATGTAAAGATTATGGTGTCTAAAATCAGGTTGGAAAGTTATGGTAGTAATTTTTAAAAAAATATGTGCATCATCACTTTACACACCACATTTCAAACAATCATATGCTGTATATATTGTGGGGTAGTGAATAGACTCGTCGGCTAGGGACTAGTACCCAACTAGTTAAACACGGTGCTTCGACATGGTGTCAGATAGGTTAAGTGAAGAATGTTTCGAGCCCAGCCTGATAGTACTGTAAAGTGCAGAGACGGAGGCTTTACAGGAAATAGCTGAGTCACCTGTATTAAGTGCAGCGACGCAAAGCGGCTTAGTAGTCTTGGCGAACTCGAGTGAGGGCTCCAGTAGGTCCAGCTTAAAGACTCGGCTGGTCGTAAAGTAATCGGGCACCAACGTCCCAGCAGCAACGAAGAAGCAGAGCCAACCTGTTGGGAAACCTGCCTAGCAGTGGAGCTAAGCTGTTGGAAAGTTTGCTAAGCTGTGAAGAACCTGCCAAGCAGTGAAAAAGACGGCCACGCAGTGGACCAGAACGGCTTCAGGAACAATGTTCTATGGAAGCCAAGCATTCCAGAGCCGTTGATGTTAGACAAGCCATGCAAGGAACTTTGAAAAAGCAAAAGAGTAACAGCGCAGCAATTAGAGATAAGTAAAAAGAACCGTGAATGGACTGGTCTGCATCAGGTGATTTACATCGCACATTCCAAACTTTTAAACAAAAATGTGAGTTAATTTTTGATGGGCCACTTGTGGACAAAGACCAGGCATACAAGATTCGTATGTTGTTATTCAGGTGTGACGATAAATGCCTCGAAATTTGCAACACCGCAATATGGGAGAATCAAGCTGACAAACTACGCTCACAGCCAGTTTGGGGAAGCTTGAGGCGCATGTGACTCCCAGAAGCAATCAGATTCTAGCAGGCGAGGTGAGATGTCGCCAGAGGAATTTATCATTAAGGCACGAGTGCTAGTAGAAGATAGTGGCTATACAACAGGTCACCGAGACGAAACTTTACGAGACACACTGGTATTCGGTCTTAAGTCCGAGAAGATACTTAGAAATGCATCGCTATCGGGAACGAGCTTACGTTCCGACAAGTGTACGATCTTGCAAAGACAGAAGAAAGCACAAAAGCTCAGATGGACGCTATAATACGAGGTGAACAGTCGTCTCAGGTAAACGCGATACGCACTATGAAGGATCCCCAACCCTGTATGAGAGGTGCACCAAGGTATGATCAAAAGTCGAGGCGACAAGGTGCAACGCAATGCAAGGAGCAGGGCACAGAGAAGCCATGTCACAAGTGCGGAAGTAAACACACACAGGATGAATTATGCGGTAAAATTGACCGTTTCAAAAAGGTATGCAGAAAAGAGCAGCACAAAGTCAATGAGATAACGAAACACACAATCCTGTCTGAAGACTTGAATGCACATACAGTGGGTAAAATCGGGGCACTCACCACTGTCAAAGTGGGTAAATGATATTTCTTTGCAACAGTCAAGTACTGATAGAGGTATCGTAAAATATGCGACAATGTTCCACTTAACGATACTTACCCAATCAAGCTGAAAATCAATATGTCACCGATGCCTATACTTTATTTCAAGAAATCACAGCTGCAAGTGCGGCTACAGCAAAGCAACTGTATTCTCAAGAATTCTCAAGAATTATGGCGGTGGGACAATCACAAATATAGGCAGCGTGAAACTGAAGATCAACTACCGGAACAGATCTACTGTTGCAGAATTCAAGGTAGTAAATTCCACAGGGAATCCTTTTAATCGTAGGATATCAGCAAGCTTTAGAGTTGGGCCTGATAAAACTTGATGTTAGTAGCATCTCAGAGACGCCTGCAACGTCTGTTGAGGAACCAGCAAAAAGAGCTGCAAATCAAGGTACGCTAATTAAGAGACAGATCCTACGGTGATTTTTTCGACAAGATCGAAAATTTTCCAGGTAATAAGTATACTATCAATCTGAAAGAATGCAGCACCAGTTATTCACCCTCCGATATCGGTTCAAGTACATGTTTTGCTACTCAGAATTCGACAAAATATTGGCTGATGGTATTGTAAGTCCAGTGACACAACCAACAAAATGGGTCAATTCAATAGTATGCAACGTCAAAGAAACGCCAACCGGTAAGAACATCATTGCATCATTACAACAGAACTATTGATGAAATCTCGCCAAACCTTCACAACAAAAGTTATTTCTCAGTGGTGGGTTCCAAGAAAGGGCATATTGGCATATTGAGCTTGATGAGCAGTCCAGTTTGCTGTGGACATTCAACACTCCGTTTGGACGTTTTAAGTTCAACTGACTTCCGTTTGGGATAAATATATCCTAGGACGCTTTTCAACGGAAGCTAGAAGTACTCCACGAGGGCATAGACAATATCAGTGGTATTGCTGGTATTGCGGACGACATCATTATATCTGGCGAAACACCACAACAGCATGACATCGCAATGATCAAGATGCTTGAAGCTAGCAGAAGAAACATTACAAGTCTTAACTCCGAAAAGCCGCAATTCAAACAGGACAAGGTAAACGTTCACGGTCATCAGATTACCAGTAAAGGAATTAAGCCAACAGAAGACAAGCTGAAGGCAATCAAGAACCTCAAAACACCAGAAAATGCTAAGGAGCAGTTGACGTCTCTTGGCATGGTGATCTACCTGAACAGGTACTCCACGTAACTCACAGAATACGCAGCACCATTAGGAGAACTGATCAAAACAGGTGTACATTTCCTGTGGAAGGAAAGGCATCCCTAGACGCCATCAAACGTGAACTCTGTGAGGCCTAAATATTATCATGCTATGATCCTGACCCGGCTACCAAGACTGCTCTTCAGTGCGATGCCAGTCAGTTCTGACTGGGAGATTGGGTGAGAGAAACCGATAAAGACGGAAAAGAACATGTTGTTGCTATATGTTCCAGGTCACTTCTAGGCACAGAAACTCGTTATTCCAATATCGAGAGGGAGTGCCAAGTTCGAGTACTACTTAATGGACCAGCAGACATTCGTCGAATCAGACCACTCCCCACTCGAACAAATCTTTAAGAAGAACATCATGAATGTATCAACTCGACTGAAAACATAATTTTGTGCTATCTAGGGTATGATACAACTGTCACTTAGAAACCAGGTTTGAAGATTCCAGTGGCTGATGCTCTGTCGCGAGTGTGCATTTATGACAAGATGTAAGCCCAAGGAGAAACACAGCAAATGAACTTTGTACCCGGTATCAAAACGCCAGACAACAAGCAAAGCATCAAAGACGAAAGCAGTAAAGACAACACAACAAACCTGCTCAAAATCGTCGCGTTCAAATAAATGGCCAGAGGAACTCTGGGACTATTTTACCTTTGGCTGTGATCTTGTGATCGACGACGGGCTTGTGTTAAAAGGTGTCAGGACTGTGATACAAATCTCTCACAGGAAGGAAGTTCTGGAAGCAATTCACATCGGGCATCAAGGTAAAACAAAATGTCTACTCCTGGCCAGAGAATCCGTGTTTTGGCCCGGAATAACAAAAGACATTCACAATCGCGTTCAGGAATGTCAACTATGCTCACGATACTAACCATCACCATTGGAAATGCCAATGTTGCAACCCGATATGCCTTCTAATCCTTGGGAGAAATTAGGCAGATATTTTCGAATACATGAACGAGATGTTTCTGGTGGTTTGCAAACGTTTTGACAGAATTTGGTTTACCAAACACCATAATTGCAGACTTTGGTTCACAGTACACAAGTGGGCGATTCAAGTGGCGGTGTAAAGACTCAAACATAGATATTGTGTATAGTTCTCCATATCACCAACAAGCGAACAGCGTAGCAGAAAGAGACAGTTAAGAACCTGTGGAGAAAGGCGGAAAGAGACGGTCAATCAAAGGCAACGCTCATCCTCGTATAAGTTGCTATTTGGGCGAAAGCCTAAATCATTCCTCCCGAATAGCAACAGAGCAAGTATGAAGCAGCATCCGAAAACCGGCTTGCCTCATGAGCAAAACCAAAGGCGGCGAGAAGAACAAGCCAAATTTTACAACAGGAAGGCAGGGTGTGACAAAAGACTGTTTAAACCATCCGATCCAGTACACATTTACAAAGACTTGAAGAAGGAATGGAAACCAGAAACAGTAGTTAAACAAACAAAACCAGACGTGCAGCCGCGAACTTACGAAGTGCGTAAAAACGACAAAACGCACCGACAAACAATATAACATCTTAGAGCGAGACAGAGTCACATTCCAACTCCTGATGATTATACTCCTGTGAAGCAAAAATTAGTTTTCGCTCAACAACACACAACATTCGCCAGTGAGAGTCAGTCATCAAAATTATGTCAAGAAGACGTGCCACTTTGGTCGGCCTCCTGCGTTGCGATTTAACTTTCAAAAAACCGTACTCAGTTCAGAAAAGTAAGCTTATTGCGACTTTATGTAAGTTATTAGGAAGGTACACTAGCTTGTCTTTACAAGTCGCTCACATTATAGTCTATCATTAACGATATCGGTCTCGGGTCAAGATGGTGAGTGCCCCCTTTGTGGAAGGGACTATGATCGGCTTCCCTGACGAAAGTGGTTTTACTGAGGATGTAAAGCCAAAACGAATCCGTCAGCTTACAGAAAAGGGTAAATCTTACAAAGTTGAGCAGTTTAAGGGTTTTGCTTGGAAGTTTCTCAAACGCGCCAGAGCGTACGAATCGGCTGTATCGTCCGAGGAAGATGTGAATCGGCTGAAATCTTTTAAAGCACAGTTTTGTGCCGAATTAGACGAATTTTCCGAAGAGTATAACAAACACATGGAATTAATCGATTTTGACATCAAGGATTCCGACAAGGAGTTTCTTTCGTCTATCGAACAACAAGGCAATACCTTGTACAATCTCGTGAATTCGAAAATTTCGAATCTTAGCCAATCCTTCAGAGTCGGCAGTCAAGCCGGTTCATCTCGTCGTGTCGTTGCACATCCAAACAATTTATCACGTGGTTCAGCGCGCGGATCCGTCCGCGGTGCTGAGTTACGGGCTGATTCGGATCGCGGATCAGAGCCCGTCAAAGGTTCTCATGTTGGGGCTGAAGTGGTCTAAAGTGTGGTCAGTGGCGCAGACCGACTTCAGTCGTTAGCAGAATCCATTGCCGGTATGCAACAAGTCTCTAGTGAGGAGAAATGTACCCAGTTTCTCGTTCAGCAAAGTGATGGGATCCATGTCAAGAATGCTCAATAGGATATTATTGGTGCTCTGTGTTCCCAGTTATCTCTGTCACGTTTACCTCCTCCAGAACCTTCTATGTTTAGCGGTGACGTACTTTCGTATAGAGGTTGGAAGAGGTCGTTCGAGGTTTTAGTGTCTAGCAGGGGTATTCCTGAGGAAGAGCGACTCCACTATTTGAAGCGTTACTAAGACGGCGACACCAAGACGTGCGTGGAGTGTTTCTTGTCTTTGGGTACTCCTGAAGCCTTTGTTGCTGCATGCAAACACTTGGATCAGCGTTTTGGAAACGCATTTGTGGTCAGTGAGGCTTATCGTGATAAGCTTCAGGACTGGCCTAAGATCCAAAACCGTGATGTTCAAGGCCTTCGTAAGTTTGTAGATTACTTACGTCAGCTAGAGGTAGCCAAAGAGTCTATGCCAAGCCTACGGTTTTTAGATGACCCTCGCGAGAATCGCAAGATGTTGTTGAAGCTTCCGGAATGGTTGATCTAACGATGGAAGCGCGTGGTCAGTAGACGGACTTTCGACAAGGGGGATTTTCCACCTTTCTCCTCCTTTGTGCAGTTCCTGTACAACGAGTCAGAAATCGCCAACGAGCCGTTCACGACTATAAATAGCGGCAACAAATCGGAGGACAGTAAGTTGAAGTTACCTAATGGCAGTTCGCTTAAAGTAGACAAAATGTCTACAACGCATACTGTGGAATCTAAGAAGGCCCCAGGGTGCTTATTTTGCAAGAAACCACATTGGTTGGTGAAATGCAAATCCTTTGTCTCTCAGCCCGAGGCTGAAAAGAAGGACTTTGTGTTCAAACATAAGTTATGTTGGGGCTGCTTGTGACCTGGCCACGTTTCGAAGAAATGCAAGCGCAAAGCGAAATGCGAAGTATGTAACAAAGGGCACCCAACAGCACTTCACGACAGATGGCAGGCCTATTTCAATGGTAAGACAAGAAGCAACAGTACTGCTCTGCAACCTGAGACTCCGCCCTTTCTTCCGCAAGGTGAAACCCAAGCCGTGGTCATCACCCATAGCGGTGCTACATCAACAGTGGCAGCTAGTTTAAGCTCAATGATAGTGCCTGTCCATGTGAGCCATCACAGTGCGCCGAACGACGAAAAACTCACTTATGCTGTCCTGGACACGCAAGCGGATACTTCGTTTATATTGGACCGTACGTGTGCCAAACTGAATGTGTCAGGACCAGAGGTGAAACTTTCTCTCTCCACTATGCTGGCTGAAAATAAACAAGTGACATGTCAAAAGGTTAGCGGTTTAACGGTCAGATGCTTCGACAGTGACTTGCGTGTTCCTCTTCCGCCGGTTTACACAAGGAACGTGATGCCTGCAGATCGCTCACACATACCCACTTCTGCTATGGCCAGAAAGTGGACACACTTACGGCGAATAGAAAATTTGCTAATGCCTGTGGCAGACGTGGAGATAGGCTTGTTGATAGGCTACAACTGCACCAGGGCTCTGGCTCCTAGGGAGGTTATAGTTTCCGAGACGGGCGGCCCTTTTGCCCAACGCACTGATCTGGGCTGGGGTATCGATGGAGTTATTGACCACAGGAGCGCGGAGAACGATCCGATTGGGTTTAGCCACCGAGTTTTAGGAGTTGAAATGGAATCAAAGTCGGTTCAACTAGTACTCAAGACTAGCGCTAAAGAAACCATATGCCCTCGTGATGTCGTTGCAGTATTAGAGGCGGATTTTAAGGACTCGTCTTCTGCAGAACAAGGAATGTCTCGTGATGATCTTGCTTTCCTTGAGACAATGCGCAGTAACATTCAACAAGACCCGGATGGCCATTACGTCATGCCTTTACCATTCCGCAACGGCTCGCCAGATTTGAGTAACAACCGTTCTCTTGCTGACAAAAGGTTGCATCGTTTGAAGTCTAAATTGGATAGTAATACAGATTACAAATCCCAGTACACTGCCTTCATGGAAGACATGTTGACGAAGGGATACGCGGAGCCTGTAGAGCCTCCTAATAACGATCCCACAGAGGTATGGTACATCCCACACCACGGGGTGTACAACGAACAAAAGAAAAAGCTCAGAGTGGTGTTCGACTGCAGTGCCCGCTATATGGGTAAGTCCTTAAACGACACCTTATTACCTGGTCCAGATCTAACAAACTCCTTGTTAGGCGTCCTGTTGAGATTCAGGAAAGAGCCGGTTGCATTTAGATGTGACATAACTAAAATGTTTTATCAATTTAGGATTCCAAAGGCTCAACGTGACTTTGTTCGATTTCTCTGGTGGTCAAGCGGTGACACAAGTCGGGATCCACAGGTGTATCGCATGTGTGTACACATATTTGAGGCATCCAGTAGCCCCTCGTGTAGTAACTTCGGACTAAAACAGATCGCTGCGGATTACTCTGAGGAGTTTGGAGAGGATGTGCGCGACTTCTTGCACAACCACTTCTACGTGGATGATGGGCTAATCTCCGTCAGTGACGACGGCACTGCAATAAGTCTTGTCCAGCGCACTACACAGTTATGCTCTAAGGGCAGACTCGAGCTTCATAAGTTTGTGTCCAATTCGCCTGCGTTACTTGAGTCAGTCCCACTGAAGGTCAAGACGGTCGACAAACTAGATCTACGTTTTGAAGATATTCCAGCGAATGCTAGGCACTGAATGGTGCGTTCAGTCCGATGTCTTCAAATTCAAAACATTTGTCAAACAGCTCATGCTGACTCGACGTGGTATTCTAGCAACGGTGGCTTCGATATACGACCCTGTAGGTTTTATTGCGCCGTATACCCTTATTGGTAAGCGCATTTTGCAACACGTTTGCATTGAAGGGTCTGACTGGGATGACGAGGTTTCGGAGCACACCGCCTCTCAATTTCAGCGATGGCTGGCCGATCTCGGCAAGCTAGAAGATGTTTCAATTTCACGATGTGTCAAACCAGAGGGATTTGTAACGAAATATTTTGAGCTGCATCATTTCTGCGATGCGTCGTCCACTGGCTACGGATTCTGTAGTTATTTACGATTAGTGGACGAGAACGAAAACCCAAATGTGACTTTAGTTATAGCAAAATCACGCGTCGCTCCAATCCGGCCCATAACTATCCCCCGCTTGGAGCTGGCTGCAGCAGTTTTGGCAGCCAAGGCAGCAAAGTTCTTAGAGTCTGAGCTGCGGTACTCGGACGTAAAGCATTTTTTCTATACGGATAGTAAAGTCGTATTGGGTTATATTCAGAACAAAGCTTCGCGTTTTCACGTCTATGTTGCCAATCGCGTCGGACTTATTCACACTTACACTAGTGTAGACCAATGGCACCATGTGCCCGGTACCTTGAACATAGCGGACTTGGCCTCCAGAGGCTGCTTCGTTGAAGAACTTCGGAAGTCAAGATGGTTTCCTGGACCAGAGATTTTATGGCGAAGTTCATTGTTGCGGTCAATTAAAGGAGTTACAGTACGAGTCGGCACCCGAAACCGTCCTGCGCTCTCACTGTACGAGTCTGTAAACGCAGAAAATCTTAGAGAGGCAGAGACTGAGATCCTCAAGCTAGTACAGGGTCATTCGTTTGCAGATGAGATGAGATCCCTGTCCAAGAAGGAACCAGTTAAAAGCAATAGCTCGCTTCGCAAACTAGACTGTTTTGTTGACAATGGCATAATCCGCGTTGGTGGTCGATTGCGACTGTCTTCATTGCCAGAATCCAATGTACATCCTGTTGTGCTTCCCAGGTCAGCTCACGTTTCAGAGCTGATTATCAGCCACTACCATAGAAAGGTTCTTCACCAAGGAAGAGGTATCACCCTCAATGAAGTTAGATCCAATGGATTTTGGATTCTAGGAGGCTACTCAGCAGTACCAAAGTTCATCTATCATTGCATTATCTGCAGAAGGTTAAGAGCGTCCCCTCAAACTCAAAAAATGGCAAATTTGCCTTCTGATCGCACACATTTTAGTCCTTCCTTCACCTTTTGCGGAGTGGATTACTGTGGTCCTTTCATTGTCAAAGAAAGACGAAAGGAAGTCAAGCGTTGGTGTTGTGTCTTTACCTGTCTCGCCTGCAGAGCTGTGCATCTAGAATTGGCTCATTCAATTACGACAAGCTCCTTCATCGACGCTCTAAGACGATTCCAACTTGTTTTGTTCGTAGAAGTAACAGATTAGCGTTAGGGGTTAATTCCCGGCCGTGGGAGTCGCTGTTGTGTTTTATGGCTAGTATCGTTCTTATTATATAATGCGTTATGTGTAGATCTGTTAATTCGCGTTACAAAATTATGTCATAATTTTGGGGAGCCATGTTATGGTGATCAAAGGGTTCCTTTTGAAAGTGTGAAGCCTGTCTTTTTTCTGTGGTTTCCATGCGTTTCCCGCTCCCAATATTGCAACTGGTCAGTCAAGCGTATTCTCTTGTTTAATATAAATTCCTGGACCACGTGTATCTCGGTGCCAGTTTTCTTTGAAGTGTGTTAAAGGAGGTGCTGTTTTGGGATTTTAAGGCCCGCATAGTCGGTAAATATAGAATTTTGTTTTATATTACCTCGTGTTACTGGTGAAATTATCCCGTGTAATAATTGGAGTTATGTCGTGTAGTTATTGAAGTGATTTCTTGTACTAGTTTCGGGCCGTAAGTTTACCTTTGTGAGTTTGGTCAGTGAATTGGTGTATTTTGTTTGTTATTGCATTGTACTTATAAATTGTTGTTTGTTTTACAGACAACCGCGTTTTCAATAAACGGGTGTTTTCCACTTTCGGCCTTTTATTCCGTCACAGTTTAGGCTTTGGAAGACGAGATCTCCAAGGACAAAGCAAGGGGCACAAAATGGTGAAAAAGACTTTCGACGAAAAGATACTGTTCAGTATTGAAAGGGTAAATTGCGGTCATTCTGGATTTCTGAGAGCGATTTTCGATTTTAATCTAAGACAAGGTTTGAAAACAAATCCATTTAAAGACAGTCGGAACACAATATTCAAGATCACGGTTATATATGTGTATTTATATGATCAAAACAAATACTACTATGCTTTTTAGCATTTTTTAATATTTTAGTTCAAAATAAAACACCGGGAGAGAGTCCTACAGACAGATGGAGGAACGAGAATTGCTGTAGAACTTGTTCAAAATGTAATTCAGGAAATGGAACAATTCGGAGTTAAATGTTTATGTATTAAAATCAATTACTCTTTTATTTATTTCAGTTGTCGATATTCAGATGCGTTGATGGTCTCAACATTTGAGACAATGTCTCCAAACTGTTAAAGAAGGTGTTTAGTATGGAAATGATGGCCTTTGTTAGCTTAGAGGGCTAGAAACAAGGAAAACTTGCCGTCAAAAGACCTGCGTTTGTAACTTTACTTATTAGAGCCGTCGTTGAGACACAAGAGAGCCGGCCGTCTAAGGAAATTTGACGCTCATTTTAAAATATGTACCAGACAGGCGTGGTGCGGGCGGCCGCAAGAAAATTATCCAACATGAAACTGAGGGATATAGTTTTCAGTTTCAGTATATCACAACATGCAGCTAGAGCTCTGAATCGTTCATATTATAATTACGTGCAAATGTAGATGTGCAACTTACCGATTTTAGCTCTATCGTCTCTAGTTTATAATTTTCTTTATATTTAACATATGCACTCGATAATTGTTTTCCTGATCTTTGCTGTTATGATTTATGTATGGGGTAATTATACACATATTCGGCTGTGGAAAAATCAGGGAATCTGAAAAGCGAAATTGGATTGGCATCTTGGTCTCCAAAAGCATCTAGTTTTTAATATGTAGTTATGTTTTGGGTCATTTAGGACGCTGCGTCACCCACTATATTGACAAGAGGCCCTGATGCTCTGTGACAGCATCTAATTCTTTTGGTTCTTTCAGTGCTAATAAATATATGGTCATTGATTAAAATATATTTTATTATATGTAATAAGATATGACAAATTCGCGTTAATATCAGGCGCTAGTTCTTAGGTTCAAATCCGACGTCTATTTTATATACAACCTAAATCCGACGTCAGAACGACGTAGAAAAGGTCGGGTTGTTACGTCAGCCCACCGTCTCCCTGACGTCGAAATGTTTGCGGGAGAGTTCAATAAGCGTTTAAGTCGGTTTACATACTATATACACATATATAAAGTAGGGATACGTTTTATTACGTCATAATGTTTATTACGTCACAAAGCATCTTGCTCTAAAGTATTCGTTTCTTGAAAAAGTGCCTGTTTACATGCCTCTTTAAATTATCTTTTTCTTCATTGTTGTGCTAAACCCTGTGTAAGCATGTTGAACAGTTAAGGAAAAAATACTGTTGCTATAATATTTTTAAATACATAATATATAGCGGATTTTAAATAAAAATGGCAGTTTTCTATAGTCTCCTTTAAGCTGATTTTTCGGCACTTGTATTTATACAAGGTATAAAGTTTAGGATCAAATTGAAAGCTTGATATCAAGTGTCTACACACAAATATAATTCTAAACCAAAGTGTATTATATTCGCTATGCCATAAAACCATTAGTCTTTTTGTTTGCTGTGTAGTTTCGTAACGTTTAAACACCCTAACTATTAATGAGGCCTACTTTTGGTCTTACTAGATATCTGGCCTTCCTAATACTGTTGTTTTAGCAAAAATGGTATATATATAGCACTTAGGGAGACCATTTGGAAAAAATAATATAGGTTTTTTAGCTTTTCATTGAGTGCTAACACACAAATTTAATTTTAAAACAGAATATATTTTATTCACTATGTTATAGAATCATTCGTTTTTTTGTGTACTATGTAGTTTCATAACGTTTAAACACGCTAAGAATAAAGGAGACGTACGTTTGGTCTCCTTAAATTTTTGGTCTCCCTAATAATGTGGTTTTTGGCAAAAATGGTCCCCATATTGCTGGAATTACACTATATATATATATATATATATATAATTTAATACTGAAGGGGACCAAAATAAAGCTGAAAAAATCTATATTCAAATTTGTATTCATTTATTTATTTATGCACATCATTATGACGACACAGTTTTATTCCTAATACTTAGTGACACAATTATACACAAAATCAAAAAAGCATCATTGTGAAGATAAATTATATACAGGAAATCATCTCCAACTTAGAGGGACGGTACCCTTGTATCGCATGCCGTGCTGGAACAAATAAAGGAGACATCAAGCAAAATAAAGACAATCATTTTGGTATTTTTTGTTTATTTCTTAATCCTAAACTAGTAACAAAAATAATTGCAGACATATTTTTTTTGTAAATTATTAAACTGCAATTGTGACATAAATTTATGAAAAAAACTATAAGAAAGAAACATGTCTACTCAAGTGTGATTTTTAGAGTATGGTCTGCTTATTCGTGACGCTAGGAAGACAGACAGAGAGAGAGAGAGAGAGAGAGAGAGAGAGAAAGAGAGAGAGAGAGAGAGAGAGAGAGAGAGAGAGAGAGAGAGAGAGAGAGAAAGAGATGATACATATACTGTCAACGGCGTCTAAACCAATTATCCTTTAATCCTTTAATTTAATCAGGTCCTTTAATAGACTTATTTGTTTATTCGCTTATTTGTTTATTTTAAAATGAGAAATAAAATAATGGCAAAATAATAAGCAAAAACGCATCATAATCAATAATGTGTTTGGATCCTTCCCTCTCCCGCCTCACACAGTACAAATTAACTCAAGCCATAATTAAAAATGTTCTATTTATATGACTATGGTAAGTCGTACATGCATGATATTGATTGTTAAATATTGATATGCCACAATATGTATAATTTTCTGTCTTAGATTGCGAATATTGTGTAAACGCTTTTGTCATATTTTCTTTCGGTGTTGAATGTTTTTGCGATCATGAAATAATCAATCAATGACCCAGTCATTTAGAACCCATTTATCCCGCTTTAATGGTAATCAGAATATAACAACGGGGAAGATTTCGTGTGATCATATAAGCGGAAACGTTTTGTTTATAGTTTCAGAAAGAGATAATTAGTTAGACTTGTATTATATGAGGAGTTTTTTGTCGCGGGATATAACATACAGCGTGTTACCGTAGAGCGCGGCACTGCGCGGCATTGATACAGCAGGCTGCAGCTGCACAAGACTGCACAGACCGTTCTTTTCCATAACCTGTAACCTATCCTTCCCCCAATCTGCAATGAGCATGCTACCGTCATCATCGTCATCGCCGATGTACGGAGAGCAAAACTGACCTACAATATTTCCATGCCCTCCGTACGTATGCAGCTGCTTTTCTTTCATTGACAACACGTGAATCTGATTGTCCCCAGCAGAGTAACATCGCACATGATTATTCTGAATACTTAATGTTATTGTGTGGCCAGTTAAGTGAAATGGCATTCTGTGTGATGTTTCTTTGCTCCACGTCCCGTTGTACTGGTAGATGCAAATTTGGTTGGAGGTCCCATTCGCTGCAAACAGCTTCTTGTTGTGAATCAGGACGCTGGTGAAGAAGCCGCTGTCAATGATGTATCTTCTGTCGTCTGCAATAACCAAGGCTAACTAAATCTCGTGGAGTATGTATATAGGGACACTTGATTCTAAAGTTTATCCAAAACGTCTGAGAAACATAGATTTATTCATCCTTTTGAGCAGCGCTCTTTTTGTTACTATTAAGGAATATGAGGCGAGGAAGTCTTATCGACAATAGCTAGCAGAATTTTAGTTATGAGGCTTTTTCCTTTTCCCTAAAATGTATTAATTTTTTATTTCTTGTATAAAGTCTGTTACGTGGGATACTAAAACATCTATTTTCGGTATGTCTGTTGAGGAACACCTCTTACAATCTTGCTTTAGACGAAAGTTTCACTTGGAACTTCCCGGGATATAATTTCCGCTGTTATGTAGTTTTTTGTTGCAGAGGGCGATAAAAGAACCCGTTTTTCCCTATATCATGCAGTATTATTATATTATCATTTATCTCTGGTCGAGGGTACATTGGAACGAGGCTTGTAATCTGCTCCCTGTTCCATTCCGGTTGACCTACATTGTTAACTAGTTCACACTATTGATAGGATTAAGGACAAAATGTCCTCGAAATTATTGCCCTGACGTTTGGCTGGAGTATCGTGTAATTAAATGTCATGAACCGGTTGCGTTCAACATATTTCACTATATAGAACATAAACACAGACCATGTATTGGGCTTCAAATTCGGTTCAGAGAGCTTTGCTTACTTACCGTAATCTAAAGTCCAAAGTCCTCCCTTGGTAGCGACAACAATGTCACCTGTGTTAATTTCTGCTACGTCATAAACCTTGTCCATAGTCACTCGTGGTAGACTTCTCTGCAGCTGCAGGTTACTGTCGTACACCATGATACCTTCAGCGTGACAGCACCAAAATCGACCCCTAATGACTCGTAGAGCTTCTGGTTCATTCTGCAAATTCGCATCCTGCTGTTTGATCCACATCTTCTCGCTCACTTCTCTCAGAAGCATTTGTTCTGACTGCTTCAAAGTACATATAAGGTGTTTGTAGATCACTTTTTGCAAATAGATTGTAATGTTTTATAAAAAATACCATGGAAATTCACCAGAAACCCAACATAATCATTTAAAGCCCTTTATAGGCTCCTGTTATTCTACATTAACTATTGATTGCTAAGGAATGTAATATCTTACTTCATATGTCTCTATGTTTACTTCTATATCCACTAATTTAGGCTCAGGAGCCGATATGTTGATCCTGTCTTTGATTTTAAGATTTCCTTCTTCAATTTGAAACGAAGGTGGTTTCATTTCTACTCGTTTCTGTGGAAATGGAGGTTTCTTGGACAGTATACCCTTAATAGCTTCCGTATTCTGTCGTGTGTTGAGTGACAGAATATGTTTCTTCATTTGTTCAGATGTTTTTTGTATCTCTATAATAATATTGTCCAAGCTTTTCGCGATGTTATTCATTTGTTTCTCAAACTTTTCTGAAGCTTCTTTAATGCCTGTTTTCAAACTAATAAAATATTTAGTCAACCCTTCTTGTCTTCTAATATGAAGATGCTCAACTCGAAGTAGAGTCTTATTTGTTTCAGCATTATTATTTTGAACAGCTTCTGCAATGCTTTTTATTTTTTTTCTTAAGTCTATCTCATGCTCTTCTAAATGTTTTTGATATTCTTTAATATTTTGAATGTCTTTGTCGTGTTCTGTTGCTTCCCTTACTCGTACTGGTTTGTTCAATGACACTCTTTTACATTTGACCAAGGGACACAATATCCGATTTTTTGTTGTGTTTTTCTTCAGACAGACGTCGCACAGACTATGTTCACAGGGCAGCTTACTCACTTCACTGAAGCGTTTCTGACAGGAGCTGCATTTCAGTTTTTCTTCGTCATCGCTGCTTTTGTACTTTGAAGCCATCTTCCATATTTTTCCCCTGCAATTGAAAGTACATGAATTTAAACTTCGAATGTTAACAATAAGTAAAATGTACAATTAAACCATGTATATCGATCAGACAATTGTAAAATAAAGATATATTCTCACTTTTTCGACTGTCCTTTTTCAGTTATTATCTTGATTAGTCAGAAATATCGATAAATTAAAAACTTTAATTCAATTTGATAATAACGTCTATTTATTGTTTGATGGGTGTTTTGTTAAAGTGGTTTACTAGTATTGCTGCTATCGCCAGGCACAGTAAAGGCATTTAGTGAAAACATTGCTCCTCATTATTATCGACATCGAGTGATGCAATCAGATGTAAAAAGACGATAAGTGCATTTTACTAATTTTCTAAAACATACATAAATTTATGAACAAGCGGAAAGGTTTTAAACAAAACCTTCCTTACATTACGTAACGAAAACTGATATTAAACACAAGGCCAATGGAATAATACTGTGAAATGGGAATAATGTAAAATCAGATCCAATTATTAGATTGGATCGTAACTTTTTTGCTTGTGCCATAAGTGTAGTGGATCTTATACTGTTGCAAGAATTAAATAAAAAGTACACAATCCAATGGATTTCCTGTACATTAAAAATGCACTAAAGATAACAATGCTTACCAATATATGTTGAAAATGAAAAAAAAGATAGTTGACAAATATTATGCACCATCGAAACAGATCGTATATACGATACCAGCGTACATGGTACTCATTGTTTTTGGAGATTTCAGTGCAAAAATAGGCTGCATGGTGCTGCAAAAGTAACATGTAAGAAAGAATCCAATAGAAATTTACAGAAAGCTGTGGAGTTATTATTTGAGAGAACCTGCCGCACAACACGTCTTTTCGGAAGAGGAAATCAAGACTACTGAATAACTTATTTGTAAAAGCAGTAAAATATCAACTCAAGTATATGACACGTGTTCTATTTAATTTAATCATAAAGTAATATCCGCAAAGTTTATACTAAGTGTATGTGCCTCTGACGAGGAAAATTAAATACGACTGGAAGAAAATAGATAGAGATGCAAGATTTATATACATCGCACTCAAAGATTCAGACCAAACCAACACTGAAAACGTTCTAAATTTATCGAAGTTTTCAAGAAGTGCCAAAGGGAATTGTGCCAATGTTACGGTCTACCTAACATAAGCAATGCACAGATGTAAAAAGAATAAAAACAGCAGAAATTGCCAAACTTTCTCCCAAAGTCAAGGAGTAAAAATTTCAGAAATTAAAAAAAAAACAAATAACGGCTACGAATCAAACAACGCCAACTTACCTCGAACCTAATTAATTGCATCAATGGAAGGAAGGTCACCAGAAAAAATCAGTTAGAAGGAAATACATGCGAGGAAACGGTGCAGCAGTGGTATAAACATTTTAAGGAGTTGCTTTGATACTTGAGTATCTGAAAGGCTATCTGAGGGTAAATCATATTGACATGGATGCATATTAGAGGCCCTGAAAATATTTGAAACTGACCAAGAAATTCTAGTTATCTGCAATGAGGCTCTCCAGAAGAGTAGTCTGAGTTATATATTGTACCGATGCAAAAATCAGCCAACCTTTCCAAGGTTGCAAACTACAGTGGTACAGAGGCATAAGTTTATGATACATAATTGCAAAACATACAAGAGACTGATCTTGATTGGAATCTGAACCTCACATTAGACGGAACCACCACAAGTCAAACGTAGCACTTAAACTAATAATCGAGGCAGTCAAAGACAGCAACTTGCAAACCAATATTTTGTTCATTGACTTCAAAACCGCATTTTGCACTATTCAAGGAAAGACTTGTCAGAGCAATAGAAGTACTATTTGAAAGGAAAAGGCTAGAATCACCAGTCAGTGAAACAGTGAACTTAGAAATCCTTTCAGGTGTTTTACAAGATATTGGTCTAGATCCATATTTGTTTATAGCTCTCGGCTATGCAAGGGCAGAAGAGTAAATCCTCAAATTTTGACATACCTAGCCCTGATCAGTGAGAAAATAGCGAAAGCTCAAGAAATTCTTGATCACCAAACAAATTATTGCTCAATACTGTATGTGGTTTAATAATTTACGCACTTTGGTTTTCATGTGGGTAGCTCAGCTGCTGGTATCAAACAGAAAATTACAATTCCATAAGTCACATGTAATAAACTACAACAGATTTGGTGGTCATCGCTATCCAGAAAATTTAAGCTAAGCTTATGTGGCCACATTGTAGAATCTGTTCTGCTGTATTGATGTGAGGCAAGAACTTCAGCATCCCAGCTCCTCAATAAATTGGATAGCATTTGCACAAGATTCCATAGCACCATGGTTAGAAAACATTTAGAAGACTACATCATGAATAAAGACCTTGAAGTAAATTTAAGAAGTGGACGAATAAAATCAAAGGTTGAAACTCTCGAGTCTTTGTCATCGACATCCAGAAGAGCCGAGTTCCAGTTTAGTACTTCTAACTCTAACCCATGTAAAGCGACATGAAAGAACGAATGTCCATTACCCTGAAGAGAACAACGGTCTGGGTGCTAGGGAAATCGGAAGTGTAATGTGGAGTAAGTTGGCGTCATGGCACCTCAATCTAGGTAGATAGATAGATATATAGATAGATAGATACATAGATAGATAGATAGATAGATAGATAGGTAAAGCTTTGAAACATAAAGAATAAATAGTAAATTATTTTGCAGGAGTTTGTATCCCGTTTTGATTACAAGCAATATTGGCCCTATTTGGCCATGCAATATTGGCCCTATTCCCAGTACTGATTTTGCGATTATGACACATGACATAAGCAATTCTCTTCTGGGTTCATTGCGTTCATTAGACAGTACCCTTAGCAATAAATTGCACCTTCATTATAGACTATATAGGAGCACTACCGAGGATCTTGAACGATTGCATTATCGTTGTGTAGTTATTGCATTGATATTAAATAAATAGTGTGCAATCATAAATGCATCTTAGGACATTTAGAGGCATTGTAAAAATTATGCCACCCCAAATAAACGAGAAGTTGCATATTTACTGCAACATCAATAACGGTAAAAAGTGTACAATCTTCTGAAACATCAGAAAAGAACATTTTCTTTTCATCCTTCTTCCTCTGATCTCTCATCTAAAAATTTTTAATGACAATGGCAATACAGGTAAACTCCTTTTTACATCAGAAAAGGACATTTTCTTTTTATCCTTCTTCCTCTGATTTCTCATCTCAAAATTTTTAATGACAATGGCAATACAGGTAAACTCCTTTCTACAAATTGTTCGAGCTCTCCTCTGAAAGCTGTTGCTATCTCTCCGAGTCTTTTATTACAATATATTCAAAATATAACACAATATCTTAATAGAGTTTGTATTACTCAATCTTAAATGTGAAAGAAGTTGCAGGGAGGCTACCTATTCTTCTGTGAGTGCATTAGAAATGTACATGCAGATGTTTCATAACACCCATATTATCACAATCTAAATGTAAAACATATTGCAGTAGCATTCTGTACCTTACAAGTGCTATAATTTAAAAAGCATATCTAATGAACTATTTGCATATCATATCGCTAACTATGACATCAAGAACTACCATCAGTCCGAATCTTCTAAATTCAGTAACCTATTTGATAAACTCCGAAGTTTTAGAGTTTCATTTCCACCCTTCTACATGCATTACAATTCTTGAAAAAGACACATACATACAATCCTTTTAATATCGCTTACCCTAAAATACCATTTAAAAATCTCATAATCCAAAATCGGGTATTCTGAAGGCAATAATTATCAAGATATTTATAGCCTTTGCAATGTCCTTCATCTTCACAAAAGTGGTGAAGTGAATGGTGTGAATGCCGACACACCGATGATTGCATTACCAGCCAACACTTTCACTAGAGCTGCCAAAGTACAAGTATTTGGCTTCGTCCAACTGAAACACCAAGATTGATTTGAATAGAACACCACACAAACTTTCAAGATCGAACACACCTGCAGTATGTGAAACTCTCAATACGAAAGAGAATATTGTCAAATAAAAATTAAATACAAGTACAAACTTTTCTATGACCCTAGCAACAAAAATGCTGAGATGAAAAAGCACTAGAGATACAGCTAGCTGCAGACAAGAACCATTCGAAGACTCTACACGAAGGCTTTAAAGTTGTTTTTGGAGCTCGGACATTAATCGTTAACGCCGATTGCACAAAGCCACTCCTCAACAAAAAAAGACTTTATTGTTTGCATGCATTACTGCTACCCAGCATTCTCTCTAACAATGACGAGGAATCTATTGAATGCACGCCGCAGCTGCTCGTCTATACTGACCTCATGTGATGAAGTAGTGAAAGCGATTAAACTGTTGTTCTCTAGATATTTTTCTTTGCCTAATGACATTCAGATCCACAAGAATGGAAATGACATATGGTAGCCAACCTAACATATCTATTCAAATGTTTTTGGAAGAAGGAAGAGGTTCCACAAGACAAGGCAGATGTCTCAATGATACAAATATGTCAGAGGAAAGGATACAGACCCAGCTGTGATAACAACCAAGGTATTTCGCATATCAATAGCTAATAAAACACTAACACGTGTAATGTTGAATCGACAACTCTAAGACGTAGCAGATAACTTTCATCCAGAATCAAAACAGATATAATCTTGATGAAGGAACTGCAGGAAAAAATCCGGGAGCAGTTCAGCAGTGATAAGAAACAAGGCTGTGCCTAATCTCCCACGCATTTGGAATTCTGTTCTCATCGACCTTGCCCAAGGTGTTTACATGCAAGTGTGTTTCGATGACAGCATCTTCAACCCATAAAGATCTGTTGCTCGTATAAAGTACCAAGTATCGAACTGTTATAAAGAAATGACTTCAGAGGTATAGATAAAAATATTGTAGTCGGTTGCGCAGGATGGGACACTTTAGTGACATGAACGACTCACTTTTCCTAAAGCTATGTTCTATGGCCAGCTTGAGGAGTTCTATGTCGTCGTACAGCCGTCTTTTTCAGCGATATATATGCACATTAAAGTCAAATCTGAAGTAGTGCCATAAATACACAAAAGACCTAGAATATGAGGCCCATGTAGAGGTTTGCGGAGATGTACGGAAAATGTAGCATTGTAAAAAGAAACATTGTGCAGAGTGCAACATATGACCTGACAGAGAAGAGTAAACTTGTTATAACTATTATCATTATCTAATTATAATATATACATATAACTATACTATAATTATAGAATACAGTACAATATATAGTTATTATAATAATTATTTTATGATACTTCGACTACTACTAACTGCTAATAATAATAAAGCAATAATAATAATAATAACCTAAATTAGTTATTTTGAATTTTTTCAAAGCATGCCCTTACCAATACCTTTTTGAAATCGAATATCTGCCTGGCTCAAGTCACAACTTTATAAGAAGAATTCGCTAAAGGAGTAATAGAATGATTTACATTAAGATTCATGTAAATAATAGACGCCTTTTTAAAAGTACTAGTATGAGAAAATTAATTAAAACCATTATTTTTGCAAATTCAAAGAAACTGGAAGATAAAATATCATTAGGTGGGAATTTTTGCCTTTTGACCTATAATCAATAACTTAATTTGTATTTTTCACAAGACTGACTATGATGGGAAAGGCAGCAACTGAGCAAATACTAGAATTTATTTTTGCCTACATTTCTGCTATTTTTTCTTGAAAAAAAGGTAACAGCAAATATGTATCATCCGTTCATTTTCATAAATTTAAAAGTGGCTGCCAATTTTTTTCTTAGTTAATATTTATATATACATCCAAGTAATAGGCACGTTGACACATGTGCGCCATCCTTTCCATCAAATTTTCAAGGCCGTCAGAGAAAAGAAACTGAAGAGTTACGAAGATAACGTTACTGAGTGCAAGAACACCTGCTTTTAACGACTGTTTAAGCGTCTACTTTATCAGAAACGCTACAGCAATTATCCAGTAAATGACTTAAAAATCAGTTTGATTTGGGAATACATTGAAGCAAACACGCACATGAAAATCATAAATTGAAATCACAGCCGTTACTGAATGAAGCTAGGAAAAAATGAATATTTTAAAATATCCTGTAGACTTTTCCCACATTAGTGTTTATGGTTACCTTTCCTTCTTTTAGTGACACTTCAACTAACAGTTTTTAGCAACCGTAATGATTACATGTTTAGTAACGCATTTAGCGCATTGTGTAGTCACCGCTGTAATGTTTACGATTATTGATATATGATTAAATATAAATCTCATGCCGTTTATGCAAATATATTCAGATCAATTAAACAAATAAGGTAAAATTTGTGACAGTCCCATCTAATACAACAATGCTCCCTTGCATGAATAACGTTATTTCCCAAGTAAGTTTTTGTGTTTGTTTTTGGTAGTGCTTAGAAGTAGTACAACTCTTATCTAAACAGCTGCTTTATGAACACTTGCCTGAAACGACATATATGAGCATACCTTATCCTCTAGTTAAATCAGTTGAACAAAACATAATACACCGTGCCATGTCCTGGAGGTTTGTCCCAAAATCTAAGTGCAAAGTAAGATCCATTAAAAATGAATGATACGTTGCTGCACATAGTTTTTAGATTTATAGCCATTTTGTTAGGAGATTAAGGATTAAGCCATTACTTGAAAATAACATGCTAAGGTAAAACATAAATATGTTTGTGTAATGCGCTTATATCAGATCTAATGGGCATATCTGGGCATACTAATACAGTGACCTAATAGTGACGAAATAATGACGTCACAGGGATGGCGGACAGACGGCTCGACGAGGACAGACGGATAGACTTACGGACAGACGGGCACCCCTAAACCAATAAGCTCCCTAACTTTGTTTTTTCTCTTGGAGGCAAGCCCTAGTCCTAACGAGAGTTCTACTGCAGTCAATCATCGTGACGTCATTAGTCACGTGACCTGTCAATCATCAGTCATGTGACCTGTTAATCATCGGTCATGTGACACTTACCTTATATGATGAATGTTTTCCCGACCATTAACCTGTCCAGCGTAGCTCACTTGGTAGAGCATGGGACCGGTGAGCGGAAGATTGGTGGTTCGACCCCACCTAAATTCAAACATATCATTTTGTTTTCTTGGTTTGTTTTTTTTTTTGTTTTTTGTTTGTTTTTTGTTTGATAATATTTAATTAGTCATATTTGAGTGGTTCTATTACAGTAACCACTCACACATACAAAGCGCAGGAATAAGTATACGAAAGACCTAGGCTTTTGATGTTCTCAAATTTATTGATCGTTCTCACGCTCTGAGGTCTTTCATATACTTATTCCTACGCTTTTTGTGTGTGAGTGGTTACTGTAATAGAACAACTGAAATATAACTAATTAAATATTATCAGTGTAAATAGGCATAGAAATATGGCTGCTATGTTAAAAAAACAAAAAAAAACAAAAAAACAAAAAAAGAATAAAAAACAAAAAACTAAAAGTGATGTTTGCCTGTAGGTTGGATCGAACCACCAATCTTCCGCTCTCGAGCCCCATGCTCTACCAAGTGAGCTAACAGGGCTGGACTATTGAACGATCTGATAATTACATGCAAAGCTAGACTAATTATGCTTACATAGGCCTTACATGGCCCTCACATAGTTATATAGCCATATGATGTCACATAGTCACAAAGTGTCACATAATGTCACATAATGTCAGAGAGTCACATAATGTCAGAGAGTCACATAATGTCACATAATGTCACAGAGTCACATAATGTCACATAATGTCACAGAGTCACATAATGTGAAAGAGTTACATAATGCCGCATAATGTCACAGAGTCACATGTCACAGAGTCACATAATGTCACATAATGTCATATAATGTCACAGAGTCGCATAATGTGAAAGAGTCACATAATGTCACAGAGTCACATAATGTGAAAAAGTCACATAATGTCACATAATGTCACAGAGTCACATTATGTCACATGATGTCACATACTCACAAAAGTCGCAAAAAATTGCCACTTCGTCTCCATGTGTATTCCAGCCAATCTTTCACTTCCTTTCCACGCATATTCCAAAGAATAGCTACTCTTTCACTTCGTCTCCTAAGTGTATACCAAGAACAGCCAATCTTTCACTTGTTCTCCATGTATATCCCACAAAAGCAAGAGCAAATTTTTCACATGATAGACAGATGGTGGAAGTCCTCACATGGAGGACCCAGGGAGGAAGGTCCTCACATTGAGGACCCCAGGGGGTCCTCACATGATAGACAGATGGTGGAAGTCCACACATGGAGGACCCAGGGAAGAGGTCCTCACATTGAGGACCCGGGGGTTCCCATGAGAATCCGGGGGTCTCCATGATATGACGGTATGATAGACAGATGATAGAAGTGTTGCCCGAGGGTGAGATCGATCTTCCGCCCACGAGTCCCATGTTCTACCAAGTGAGCTACGCGGGACGTAAGGTTAATGGTCGGGAAAACATTCATCATATAGGGTTAGGGTCACATGACCGATGATTAACAGGTCACGTGAATGATGATTGACAGGTCACGTGACTGATGATTGACAGGTCACGTGACTGAAGAAGTCACGATGATTGACTGCAGTAGAACTCTCATTAGGGTTATGGTTTGCCTAAAAAAACAAAACAAGAAAAGGGCTTAGGGGTGCTTAGGGGTGCCCGTCTGTCAGTAAGTCTGTCCGTCTGTCCGTCTGTCCTCGTCCAGCCGTCTGTCCGCCATCCCTGTGACGTCATTATTACGTCATTATTACGTCATTATTGCATCACTGTTTTAGTATGCCCATAGGCGTTCTAAAACAGTCATGACGTGATTATGACGTCACTCTTTTAGTATGTCCACTATATATTGTTTTAGTATGCCCATTTGTCAACTACTAATGAAGTTGCCGGAAAGTTTTCAAGCTTGTAGAAACACTCACTGCTTCATGTGCCATGAAATGTACTACTCGTTATTTATACAAAACATTCAAAACAATTGATTACTGGTAAACATCACAATTAAAGACTTTGGACATTCATCTCAACAGAAAACTCTACATATTCATCTCCCCATGCCAATAGTTTTAACAGATCCGGGTAATAAAATAAGAAATCCAAAATCATTCATGATGACTTTAGTTAAGCATCTAGCTCCCTTTATTGCCGTTCTGTGCAAAACGCCGACTCATTTTAGCACTCTTTGTTATTTTGCTCTACCACCAGAACTGCCCCCCTCCCCCCCCGAAAAAAAAAACAAAATAGAGCAAAAACGGGCACCAAGTTTGTTCCATTATTACACTTTAATCCCTAGCATTTATTGAATTCGATTCAGCAAGGTGTTTCCGTCTGATTCTCTTTATTTTGCAATAGCCTTCTCATGCGATCTCCTCTAAGACGTTTATTGCTAGGAGGTCGAACATGTAACAGAGGCATACTGCAGCATATCTTTTTACTCCACCTCAATTCTGGTGAGATATTCAATAACATTAAGAATGGTGCATCACACCATTAAGAATGGTGCATCAAGTGGGGTTTAAATCTATTGGATTTAGACTGCAGTTCTACTGTAAGAAAAATATAGACAAGACGCATAAATGGATAAGAGCATATTTAGATCCAGATAAAATCATTTGAAGAAGTTTTTTATCAAAGATTTTGTACCATTATGTATTGTTGCTATGTGCACATATGCACTATGTTGCTATGTGCACTATGTGAATAAAGGTTTTTGCTGATAAATTACCTTATGCCCTTTTGTCTTTTTAACGTTGTGCTTTTTAATCCAAATATGATATGTAAACATTGAATCCGATATAACAAGGATTTAGGGACCAGTGGTGTCATCATTAAATAACATCGGAAAGGGCCGACAAAGCAGACACTGGTTTGCACAAGCAACAGACTTTTTGTCTACTGATAATCCACTAAGAGGTCTGGGTGCTGATCTTTTCGCCCTCAGCGCATAGCGAGGGCGAGACCATGGCTTACCAGGTTTGTCTATCTTTACTCATTTTCAAAGGAATGGTGGACATATATTTGCGAATTCCGTAGTAGGTGATCTAGCCCACTGCTTTTTCGTTTAGTTGACGCAAATGCAGCTAACATCAGTTCCCGAATTACCACCCGAGTTGTGTTTATTCACAGCGTTTTATTTGATGACGTTGTTTAAAGTTTGTTTCATGTGATCTGCCAAATATGTAACTACTTTGGGGGCCATATAATCTAGTTGTAATATAATGCTGAAATGAAAAGAGAAATATCTGTACAACACTGACCCTGTTGTCTCAATGGGAGTCCTTATAACACAAATTTAATACGTCGAGACCTGTTGTGTCTGCTCAACCAGACAATTCATACCAGATACGACGTGTCATGAAAAATAAAAACACAAGAATACAGGCAATGATCTCAAGAGAGATCATTTACATCTGCCAAAAAGCCTATTGTAAAGAAGCCACGAATTTACATTAAGAACATGTGTGACATGTGTGACAAGTGTCAGCTCGCTATTACGTATATACATATATAGATATAAAGCTAAACACTGCTCCGTTATGGTTGTTTCAAATTTTCCAGGCGATTTGCTTCGTTAGAAAAATACGGTAGAAATCATTCAAAAAAATGAATAAGCTTCTGATCGTGGTTATTCTTTGCGGCATGCTTGCTGTTAGCATGGCAACTTTCTTAGGTAACCATGGATATGATGAAAACAACGACCATTCTGAAGACAGATAAATACTAAACAGAATTTCAAACTGAATATTTTATTTATTCTATTAAATATAAAAAAGAGAAAGAAAGAAAGAAAGAATAATAAATATAACTTCGTGATTGTAAATTATGCTAGTCAGAGAATAGAACAGTGATAGAATAGTATCACTAGAAATATACAAACGTTGATTTTGACTTTCGTTTTAAATTAATCATTAATTTTATTCTATATGAAATAATAAGTCGATACTTATTGCGCAGCATATGAGTTATGTACTCCTCTATTTACCTATGACTAGAACTATGAACAGTACCTCATACTCCTTGTATATCTTTTACTTTTGAATACAATGAACATTAGCATATACTTCTAAATGTATGATTTGCCGATAATCTGATTGAAAGGTAAGATTTCGGTTTATTATTCTTATTTTACTGTTGCCAAAGCAGTGAAAAGTTTAGAAATTGAAGTTAAAATCATCATGTATACTGGGATAGAGCTTTTTTATTGAAATGATTTTGTGGTTTACCTTAAAGACATGATGTGGTATTTTATTTCTAATTGCTTAAAACACCAAAATGAAAATAATTTAGATACAATTTTGCTCATAGCGTTTGGCGTCTATGCAAACAACTTTCGTCGCTTATCCTATGGTACTTAGACACTATTTGATCCATAGTACATGTTATTAACTATTAAAATAGATCCTTGCTAGACAGAATTTGTTAAAATAACAGAATAATTAAATTTACTAGTAACATACTGGTGATATACGACAAACTGGAGATATACTGGTGATATTAAGCCGTATTTATGTCGCGTCAAGATTAATTATCATACACATTAAGCGAAATTTTATATTGTTACATGTTTTTGATAATGGCTCTAAACTGATTAACCGATACCCAATTCAAAATAAAAATCAATATTTTCTTACAGGTCAACCTTAAAGCAAAAAATACTTCATGTTGGCTGAAAATAGAACAATATGTGCTGACAATCTATCAAATAGAACGATGTCAACATAAAAAAATAAGGCATATAGGTTTATGACTTCTTATTTATCTTGCAAGAAGAGATGTTACATCATTTTAAACTACAAATAATGTCATTTTCTTTTAAACTCAACAAAATTACTAACAATTAGATGTCAATATTACTAAATAAGCTTATCAAACATGTTTTGCTATTTGGCAAGAGAAACCACTTTACTATTTTGCTGTATATCTAGCATATAACATTTAACAACCTCAAACATGAGACAAAATGACCACCCTTTAATCTGATTGGTGTCAAGAAAAAGAAAACACACTTTGAATGGGGTTTTGAAACAGTATTTTAATTGTTAGCAATTTATAATAGTAACAGTGTTGTAATAATTACAACTGATTACACGTCATAATGGGAATAAATCCATAAATCAACGATACCGCACACTGTTTAATTTAAGAATCGTGTATACTTTCATTGTGACGATACTGTGGTACATAAATCAGGAAAGTACATTTAAAATGTACCGTTTTCACTAAAATGTCAGATATTTTATATTGAACATACCGAGTTATAAAATAAGTATTTTAGCAATATACATGGCGTCATAAGACAGCACTTTATGTTGAAATAATCTCCAAATACAACTTTTTGGTGCTGTGTGTTAGCTAGTGACGTGTAAATTGTGTGTTTGAATGATGTTTTGATATAGCAATCAGTCAATTTGTATAGTAAGTCAAATCAGACTTTCAACATTAGCTGAACTCAGCTCTGAAAATATCTTGAGAATGCATAGAAGATTTGTCAGAATTGTGCAAATAATTCCCTTAATGAAATATGCACAACTATCCAAGTTGGCCTAAATTATTTGAAAAGCTCAACTGAATCACCATAATTCACTCTTTGATTAGTTAACATCAATGATAGTAACATGGGATTCTGATTAGGATATGCTCAGTTGTGCATAATAAATGAGGCTAAAGAATCAAATCATAAATGACAAAGGCGTCAATGTTGTCAATGACAGCACCCGAAAAGGCGATCTTCGGTATTGGAATTACATTTGACAGAATTATTAAGGTAAAAATAATATGATTATTCAACCGTCTTAGATTTCATTTAACGAAATTGGTAAATCATTTCTTGTATTTTTTCTGTCGCATTTCCAAGGAATTTCTTGAAATTGAAAATAGTACACACAAATAACTCAAAAGCAGATTGTCCACAATCACTTGAACAATTCTTAAATTTGCTTAAAGATTTAACCTATGCCAGATATAAAGGGATATGGGATCAGTTCCATAATTTGATCTTTGTCATGCAGTGTCTAATAAAATCTCCACATCTCTTATGATTAAATGTCGATGGATTCAATACTAATTTTCTTTTGA
Organism: Protula sp. h YS-2021; assembly: GCA_949752745.1. Taxonomy (NCBI): domain Eukaryota; kingdom Metazoa; phylum Annelida; class Polychaeta; order Sabellida; family Serpulidae; genus Protula; species Protula sp. h YS-2021. The sequence goes on from OX457029.1 coordinate 69,869,896, forward strand.
CAGTGCTTGTTAAATTGAAAGAAATCAATATTCACCGTTTTGGATTTTATGGCTTCAGTATGTGTAACCAGGAATACCAAATAAAAACATTGATCAACCGCCGTGTAGTGCACCATCAAAGTCACACTTTTTTTGCTTTTACGAAAACCGTTAATTTTCAAAAACCTGACCAATATGCCATTAATAGTTACTACCATAAATCGATCGTATAGAGCTTCTAATAAACAAAATACCCAGAGCCAAAGAAAAGTAGATTTTTAATAATTAAATAAGTTTACTGACAGTCCAGAATATAATCAGGTTTCTTAGTTGCGGTGTATTTAACTGTCGTTCGGTAAGAAAAAAAGCAGGCGCCATAAATGAAACTCTATTAGACTACGATCTATCGGTCTTATTTCTACAAGAATTACGGTCTGCCGCGACGATGATCAAACGGTTATCCGGGAACTAGTCCCATATGGTTTTGGATTTAAGCACTTGTCTAGGAACGGCCGCCGCGGAGGTGGAGTGGGGATTCTATATAGAGCTGCTCTCAAATGTAACAATCGTCGGAAACAGTGACATTCAACTCATTTTTTTTATTTATAGAAGCAGATTAACAATCCGCAATGTACCTATATGCCTAGTATCAATGTAACGCCCCGAAAAGTTAGAAACAACCTACTCCAGATTTTATGCCACATCTAAATTTGTGAACTAGGTCTAGCTGTCTTCAAGCATAACTTGTTTGTCTCTTTTGACCCGAACCTAAATCTTGAGAAACGAACTCATCATGACATAGTTTTAAAACTATCCTCGAGTCATGTCACTTCAAACAGATTATAATCGGTGCAACTCACAATGGCGGCTATATCCGGGAGGCTGTTGCTACCTCTAATAGTGATTTAATACAATCAACGGAATTAGCAACCTCTTTTGTTTCAGTTCATCTTTAATACAATTCTCGCTTAAATTTCATAAACCTCTCCAGTTTCGTTTGGAAGGTTTTGCAATATTTGCGTAGATTCTTTTTGTAACGATATCGTGGAATCAGATTTTGGTGATTTTTGCATGGATATTTCAGCTGTGGTTGAATCTTACGATTAAAAGCATAGTAGACTCTTATGCACCATAAACTACAAAAACTAGTATCATTAGACCGAATACCCAATACTAGAGTGCTTATTACAGAAAGGCAAAAGTCATCGGACATAGACCTGAACGAAACAATAGTAAGTCTGGTCTTGAATGTGACATACGAAAGTAAAAGAAACAGCGTTCCTTCGTACATAAAATGAGATGAGTTGAAATCTGAGTTTTTCACGAGTAAGGTCCTGATATCTGATCAAAGGGGGCTAATTAGTGTAACTAAGTCATTCATAAACCTCGGAAACCTTTTTGATTAAGCATCTGAAGAGTTTCGAGATGGTTTACCGGGTGTGTTTTGCTAGTAATATACCGATAAATTTTTCAAAATTTGCAATGGCATATCTTACGAACAACATAAGAAGACTATACCTTTTCTTCGATTTTAAGCCCGACACTTCCAAGAAATAAAATCCATTATTGCAACATTATCTGGTGCAACGTGTGCTTTCTCGCTAAAACAGGCATTGATAAGCTCACCAAAGAATCTAAAGTACTAAAATCTACAGACATGTATCCAACCTTTCTTTTTTAGCCAAAATAATTGAGAAAGTTGTGTCCTGTCGATTGACGAGACATATTGAAACAAGTGACCTTTTAGATTTCAGCGCATTATGTAGTACTAAAACAACATTGTTCCGGGCGCAAAACGATATATTACAAGTCCTAAATAGCAAGCTCATGGTAGCACTGGTAATACTAGACCTTGGTACAGCGTTTGACACGCTATAACACAGTATCCTGTTCGATCGCCTAGAATCTTGCTATGGTATTACTGATACAACAGTCATAGTTTGAGTCTTATCTTAAAGATAAAACTCAGTCTGTTGAGATTGATGGAATACAGTCAAAGGCAGCTCCTCCACGCAGGGCTCAGTGTTTGGCCCGCTGCTGTTTACAATGTACATTTCCCCTTTGAGTGACCTCGCTTCAAAACGCGTTATCCATTATCACTTATATGCAGATGACAGTCAACTATACATCAGCTTTGACCTCCGTTATAACTATATCTCATTTCTAGAAATCTGGAACACTGTATTATTGAATTTAAGCGTTGACTGTCTACAAACATGTTAAGAATGATAAAACAGAACAAATTCTTATAGGCTGTCGTTATTCGCTGAAGCTGCTGCCCGATGTTCAGATAAATATCTCTGAAACTACCATTAACTCTTCTTCATCTGTTAAAATCCTTGGAGTCCAACTGGATAATTTGAAGACAATGGGAAGGTACCGTGCTCACAGTTCTATGTAAGGAACATTAAACGTTCTTACGCCTTATGCCACAAAACATCTGGTTTATGCATACGTGATTTCACGCCTGGACTAGGTTAATTCATGACTACAGGTTGTTCTGATTATCTCATTAACCGCCTAGGGGTAGTTCACAATCATGCAGCAACATGTATTCTTAAATCTGACAGATATCACAGTGCCTCCACAATGCTGAAATAACTTCATTAGCAAAAACGAATCACATTCAAGTTGCTAATTTTAGTTCATATAACCTTGCATGGCAAGGTCCCACAGTATATTTTACAATAAATCAACCTCCTAGACTCCAGTTCAGCAAGTTAAATCTGTTATGTACATACAAACCAGCAACACTTACGGAGACAAAGTAAATAGTAAATGGTAGCCTGCTGCTGTGGAACGATCTTGAGGATATATTGGAAGCGAAGATTGCTTTTTTCATATTTAAGAAGAAATATAAACCATATTTATTTGTAAGGAAATTTATTACTCATTGGGTTTAGTTTACTGTGATTATTTCTACGTTTGAGTTTTATTCATTTTATGTTACACAACTCAGTATTACTTTCATATTGCGGTGATTCTTATTACAAATTAAAATAGTAATATTTAATGTATAAGTACAGTTTGTACAATGTACAACACTTAGAGGTTATGCACATTAAGCGTTTTAGAAATCTAATATAATAAATAAACAGATAATTGCAGAATCTGGTCTGCTCATTTAGCCTTCGTTTTGCTGCACCACTTTTACTGGATCGCCTACGATCATTCGATCGTCTACGAACAATTTACAAGTAAACTCATTCAAATTACGAACTGTTCATATACTGTTACAAATCTAACTCTTTGAAGATGCTAAATAAAACACAGAAAAACATGGAAGCAGAGAATATACCCTTTGTGTTTTCACTGGACTAGCAAAAAAAACAAGAGGTTCTTCAGGTCAGGCAGTTTAGTCTGAGCAGAGTTTATTGACAAAGCAGTTAAGCTTGTGTTCGCACTTATATTCATGGTATTTTGTGAAATAACAAACAAACTCACAATAGCACGTGATATCTTAATAGTGAAGAAAAGCTCTGTTATATTTATTGCCTTCCTTACAATCATCAACAGCTTCCAAAAATATGTCTCTACATGTTTTGATATACATAAAGGTACATTTGTCACATCTACTTGCAGCGTTAGAAGAAGAGGAGCTGTTTTCTATTCCATGGATGCATTTGTTACACATCCTGTCTCGACGCTTCATGGAAAAAAAAAACAAAAACAACCCATTAAAATTGACAACAAGAAAAGATTTTCACAAATACGTTGTTTAGATCATTTATGGCATGTAGGAAGTCATATAGTATGTGCGAAGAAAGTTATAATATTCGTCATATAATGTCTTAGAAAATCGAAAAATGATTTATGTGGTTAGTGTTTTAAATGTCTAGTGCTCATCATGTTACCGTCAGCGTGAAAATTATACTTCAGTAACAATCAAGCCATTTAAGTAGGAAATTAATTGTAAGAAAAAGGTTTTTTTGAAATGCGAACAAGCAAAATAAGCAAAGCACTTCATATTTTATGTGTATAATTATATTATCTTAACATTTACCTCCTTCAAATTAGATATCATAATGTCATACTTTGGAAATAAAATGTCTATAACGTCATCTTTTGTCAGCTGCTTAAAATGTCGGCTGTATCTGAGTCTAGAAAAGGCAATGTTCAATTCCTAAATATATACACTAGAAAGAACTACATACTTGAGACAACTCATTATTGAAGGACAAAATATTCATTGTGTTAATGACCTAAAATATATATTATAATATATGTCAAAATCCAATATAAGGATAAAAAACTTTTGAAGGACTTTCCGAAAAACAACTAAAAATATACTTGTTCACGTAAGTTATTTTAAACTAATTTTCAAACACTGTCAAGCAATTTTCATTTTTATTGATATTTAAACACAACATGCGAGTCGTTTTTAGCAGCACATATTGCAGAAGACAAGCAACACTCTATTTTCTTTTTTCTGCTATACAGGCAAGAAATGAAAATAACGGGCATATGGCATTTTTTGTACCACAAGGTAGCAATTATACGATTTATACTTGCTGGCTGACTGGCACTTCATTTATGATGTGAGTCTTGCATGAATTCTTTAGTTCAGGAAAATCAAATTTGCTGGCAATTGCGGCTATTTCCACGGACAACCTTTGATTTGAGAGGAAAGTTTCAATTCTATTCCTGATACCCATAACTTGATATTTGTCAACCAACCTAAGCAAGCTTGGTGCACCTCGCACTAAAATTCACGAAAACTAAAATGCAATTAGGTATGCACATAACAAAACATGTAACTTAAATAACCAAAAGAAACCCCCATTACAAAACACAAAACCGTTACTACAGGGAAAACCATGCATCCCACACTACAGATTCATAGGCTAACAATGTATTTCAAATAACGTAGAAAGAGCTAAAAGAATCATACGATAATTTTAGCTACAGCTAACGATAAATGTCCAATCAGGATTTTATTTCTACTGCTACAGACTGGTATTTTTGCTCTAGATAAACCCAGAAACAGTTTGTAGTCCTTCTTATGTTAACAAAGAGGATATATGTGATCCTTTGAATAACATCGATCATCACATTCCTGAGCACTGTGCACACTTTCATAACCAGGTTTTATCGAACATTTTACGGATGTAGAAATAAACATCCTTGGTGGACTTACTGGCAAAAGGCAAACAGTTTGGTCAATGCTAGACTTATTTCCATGTGTAAATGTGAGGCCACATATTCAATGACTCTATAGCTTCAGTATATTTGCTAAGAAATTTCTATACAATTACCATTACATTACCAATTTAGTACAACATAATAATGACATTTTATTAACGATATTGTAAACTATATCGCTAAAACGTTTACTTTGTATAAAATGTTAAAATCTACCACTCAGCTCAATCGACGGCGGATGCAACAACGCCACCAGCAGTAGAACATCGCTGAATTTCTCATCTTTCAGTGGTATCTCCTTTGCCTCTTTATCAATAAAATCCCCGCTGCATACATTTAACCAAAAACATTATACTGGTATATTTAATAAATGCCTATATCTGAACAACATGTCGACACGACAAAGCGCAGAAAGTCATCACAGTCTGTAATTAAAAATCTGGAATAACTCATTGTATATTTAATATCAATTCAAAATTTGGATGTGTCCGTTCTTCCAGTATGATAACTGTTATACATATTAAATTCTTTTTGTTTACTTTACTTATATATATATATATATATATATATATATATATATATATATATATATATATATATATATATATATACGGAACCTGAAAATTGCTTTGAAGACTGGAGACCACATAGATAGGATCATCTTGTTCGCGTAAATCTTTTTGTCTTCCACAACAAAGCATACATCTGATTCGTCAAACGGTTGCGTGAATTTGGCTGTAGCATCCTCTTGGCGCTTGGCCATTTCTTTCCTATATGTGCTAGCAAACACTGTTTAGAGGTATGAGCAAAAGCGTTCATTTACTTGATGGTCATGTAATCTGCATCTATTTTATGCACAAATTACGAAAGTCATATTTGATGAAATAAATACACAAAACCTTTCTCTAGAGTTTTTAGTGAGCCAGAATCACAGGAGGGTGTGGACTAATACGAAGAATCCTCTTGCAGCTCGTGCACTGCTATCACGATAACTCCAAACGTGAATTTTGTTATCTTTTATTTTATCATAATTTCTTGTGGAATTATCATTTCTTAAAGATATACTTTTAGTTTGTTTTACTATCTTGCGTTATTTTGAAGATAAGTTTTGCTAAATTTGAAATTAAAATTAGCAACTTAATTCAGAGAAAACTATTCTAGATGTATTTTCAATTACAAACACAAATGTTGAATTTAAGTACAGGAGGAAATAGGTAAAGAATATCAATTTAAAAACTGTGAAGTACTTCAAAGAATTTTATTGACACAAATGATCGAATCTCGCTTTTTGCTCGGTAAATTTACTCATAAATATTGCCAAGCGTTTCAGTGCATATTGTATTTTGAATAGAGTAACAGTTTATTCGACATCGTATTTCAAATTAATTAAGCCATATTATCAAAGCTTCAATAATTTATGTAAAATAAACGTATCCAATAACGTAAAATACATACAGTGTTGAATTGTGGTATTATCTCAGGCTCCTCATATCCTTAAATTGTCAATTACTTTTCACAAAATTTTCTCTTCGAGAGAAGAAATAGCACGCGCACACACATATTTTTACATTTTATTTTTAAGCCACAACTTTAATACTTATATTTTTATAGAATATTTAGTAATTTACAGCTTTTATATTTTTGCTACAATTACCTTAATAACATCCACATTAATCGTGTACGTCTATCTGATATTCAGTCCAGAGGAATTATACACTCTGTTACTAAGACCTAATATCCTAATCACCTGCTATTGTTGAATAACGAAGAAATTAATGAATACTGTCAGTATCTCGTCAGTATAATCACTGATATGTCTATGTTTGATGCCCTTTGTGTTTTGAAGCCTTGTTGAGAGCATTTTGTGCGAATGTATTTATCGTTCTAACTCTCTCTTAAAATAGCAGATAAGTTTCCGTGTATGTGAATAGCAAAAGTCACTATCAAAGAAGTGCAAACTCTCCGGTACTTTTTGAGCTTTATTTTGCACTTTAGAATTTATTTCTTTTGATAGAGCGCTAACATTTTACGAGAATATAGCTATACGTGCCTTCATCTGAGTTTTTTTATTAATGCCTTCTGTGTGTTGTGGTGCATAACTCAAGTTAGATTTCCTCCCCATATCATAGGAGTATAACCAGGTGAATTTTATAATCGTAGACATAGCCGTAAGTCGAACTTCAGAGAAAAGCTTCACACGTGAACAGAAGGCCGTAAGCTATGAGCTGGTTGTAATAAGTAAAAAAATACTGCACCCTTCGTTTTAGTCTCATTTTCTTACGTACGAACTCCAGCCATATGAAAATATTAGCAATGCAAGTTCATTTTTGTAGTAGTAAAACCATAGTAAGACCTTCCATACTGACATTCCAAAACTACCTGCTTGCAAGTTTGAAGGACATTTTTTAACAGTTCATGTATGTGTCTGCCTTATTCTGCCTTTTAATGTGAAGATGTTGTGATTTTTATATTCACTGTTTATTTTCGGTTGTTGTGTCACAGTATTGACACTGCTCAAAAATACTGGTGTCAAAAAAATAAAACACAAGCTTTAATAACGAATTTAGACACGCATATTCTAATCATCTTGTTGTTTCCATAGAGATAAACTTTTTGTTTCAGATTATTTCATGAATTGTCCGCACAGAACAATAAATTAATAAAATGACGTCACTCAAATAATAGCAATGAGCCATGAACATGTGTCTCAAATTAGGATTGCACAGATTATCATAAACACAGTTTACTCATTATTGCGCATTCTTAATTTTCATATTTTTTGTACAGATACACAGCATTTATTTGAAGAAATTAAATTTTAAATACAGAAACAATTGTTTTTGATCAAAATCATATCCACTTATTTGCCAGAATGAGGCCTTCACTAAGTATTTTAATATGTCACATATCCCCCCCTCTCTCTCACTCTCTCTCCCTCTCTCTCTCTCTCTCTCTCTCTCTCTCTCTCTCTCTCTCTCTCTCTCTTTCTCTCTCTCTCTTTCCTTTTTTCTTTTTTTCTTTCTTTCTTTCTTTCTTTCTCTGTCTTTATTTTTCTCTCTCTCTCATATGTGCTCGTCGTTAATATGACAACCTGCTGTCCTTGGTAATTATAACTATACAGTTCACAATATTGTGAAATGTTTCCTAAAACAATTTTACCAACTTGCTCCATTATATATGTTAAAGCCCATCGTGTCATCGTCAATATCACACAAATCCTATCCTCATTGCATGTGCGTCTGATACTTGCTTGAAGAGAGAGGTAGAGTCAGGACTGAGTACCTTATATTTCTTTACTACACAACTTCTCACTATAAACTTAATTAAATTTTCTTTTAAATAGTTGTCCTATAAATGTTATACTTTAAGACTTTAAAGTGCTTACGTTTTGTTACAAAATTTTTAATTATTTTTATTGTTCAACCACAAACCAATAAATTCATATATGAGTATAATAACAAGAAAAGATATAAAAATGCACTGACATTGATTGTTTCTACATATCACAGATACACGCCATGCTTACTACTACTCATTTGGTTACATATTTATATCATCATACACCATGCACCAACTCTATAATATATACAGCTACACCATCGTGCCGTCATTATCCGTTTTGCATAGAATGAAAATAGCCGCAACTAAACACAGAATCTGAAAGACAATAGATAAAAATACTTTAAATCATACAAGCCCTATTGGCTACTTATATTTTCCCTTTTCTTTCTTTTTTTTTTTTTTTTTGCTCCTTTTTTGTGCTGTATTATTTTATTTTGTGCAACTTATCTCATTCAATTCAGCAGTTGCCATAATATTTTATGTCCCTTTACTAACCTCACCTCACCTCTGAAGCTCTCTTCTCTATTTATTTATTTATGTTTTATTTGGATTTTCAAAAGTAAAAGATGATGTTGAGAGGCAGACAGGAATATGTCAAAACTAGTCAAGTAATGTGACCTACATGCAAAACGTGTCAATAATATGCGTCAAGTAATGTAAGCTACATGTCAAAACGCGTCACTAATTTGGGTCAACTAATGTGAGCAACATATCAAAATGCGTCAATAAAGTGCGTCAAGTAATGTGAGCAACATATCAAAATGCGTCAATATTGTGCGTCAAGTAATGTGAGCTACATGTCAAAACGTGTCAATACTATGCGTCAAGTAATGTGAGCTACATGTCAAAACGTGTCAATATTGTGCGTCAAGTAATGTGAGCTACATGTGAGAACGTGTCAGTAATGTGCGTCAAGTAATGTGAGCTACATGTGAAAACGTGTCAATATTGTGCGTCAAGTAATGTGAGCTACATGTGAGAACGTGTCAGTAATGTGCGTCAAGTAATGTGAGCTACATGTGAGAACGTGTCAGTAATGTGCGTCAAGTAATGTGAGCTACATGTGAAAACGTGTCAGTAATGTGCGTCAAGTAATGTGAGCTACGTGTCAAAACTTGTCTATAACATGGCAGCTGTATAATTACCTCAAAGACAACAATGGACGCGAATACTGCGATGATTATCACACCATTGCTGCGGGCGTCCTTGGCCAGCTCATCCAGGCAGCCCTGCAACATCAGTACTTCACTGATCATAACACTAACCCTAGATAATAAGCAAGAGCAAACATTGTTAAGATTGTCAATAATCGTCTCATTGACACTTTCAAGCTATTTTAATCATAATTTTGATGTTGCTAGGTTTCATAACTATTGAACTATGTTTTATGTTTTGAATGAGCTGGAGATTTTCATCATTATTCGTATCATCACAACCTTCCCAGGAAGCCTCATCAAAACTGTTCAATCATCAAAACTGTTCAATCAACTATCTCATTCAATAAGTACCAATTCTTACAGTTACTGGGTATTGTATGTGTGTTTTATTTATTTTATTTCTAACAATTTATGTGATTTTTGCGCCACTTTGTCAAACATTTAAAATTTCAGAATAAAATAAATCACTCTCGTTTCTTATTTTTCATATATTTATATAGAGGCACTCATTGATTACCGATTACTGATTAGCACATCAAACCAGTCACGAGAAATAACCACTCACGGTTTTATAATTGCTGATTCTATTGTTAGGATTAATCGTGCAATTGGCACTCTTCATTTCAAGCTTTGGGAACTTGCCCTTGGTGGCACAGCAGGCTATAGGGGTTACCATATCGTAGCTAGCCTCAGTGCCTTCAATCTCCAGGGTTCTTGTGCTCTCCCAATTCTTGGCCAAGTCGAAGTCCTTATAATCCTCAACGCCACAGCATTTGTACTGAAACAATATATTAACATCATTTTTTGGCGTGTTCCAATAAAATTGATAAAATTGTTCTATATTACTAATATATTTGCTTACAAACGCTATATTAAATGTTACTGATATATTTGCTTACAAACGCAATATCATACTAGATTTACATTTGACTTTCTTTCCTAAAATCTGTCTATTTTCAACTTGGTTAATTCAGCAAAAAAATTTTCCCACAAGTCATACCAAAGAAGATAATCGTGTTGAAGAACAATTCTAATTATTTTTTTAAATAATGTAGACCTTTTATTTATATCTGACAAGGTAGAGCTTTGCACGTTTTTCAACATTTATGTGAATAATTGTTTATTAATTTTCAATTTCTGCATCACATATTTCAGTATACGTTTTTTATTAAATGTATTTATGAATTTAATACTGGTTTAGTTACGTTGATTATTACGTTTATTTGTTAATTATGTAAGCCACTGTTAATTGTATTTATTTATTAAAATCATTAATTTGATTCATTTATAAACTTATTTATTAACTTTTTAAAATTGATTTATTTATTCAAAAACATTTTTAGTTATTCAGAAATATTTTACTTATCACAGAATACTTATATACTTATTTTAGAATACTTGCGTGCTTATTTAAGAAAGCTTACACACTTATTTATGAACACTTACGTCCAGCATGATGTAGTTGAGAGACAGACTTTCCACATTATAGCTGTCAATCCCTCCGTACTTTTCTTTAATCATTTTCCTCATTTCATCCTTAATCCTAGCTTTGATCTGAAACGAAATAACACAGAATTTTCTTGCATGGGTTGACGCACCGTCGAAACCTGTTATCAGCCTTTTGATATTCCACATTGTACCAGTTCTTGAATAAATATGAATTTGCGTAGTTATAAGTAATATAAGAGAGCAGCACAAGATGACGTATATCTAGCCAAATGCATTTCCTTATACCCATTGTTGCCATGCAGTCGGATTCAAACATGGGATCTCTAGATTACCAGGCTACTACCTTGAAATACTGAAACGTTATTCAATTAGCTTTTTGAGCTCATTGCAATTAAGAAATCAGCTTTGTCGTTCTAGTTGTTCTTAAAATAATTGAGAGCAATTATAACTGGACATAATGATGAAAATAGCGTTCTGACTCTTTGGATAAAAATTTTAACTTTTTTTCTTGCATTGAAATGCTACTTCTGTGATCTAGTAAATTAACCAAATAACGAACAAATTTCATAAACCCCGCCCCTTTTGCCCATTGTATCTGGATATAAGAGAGAGTACTCCATTTGAGTAACTGTACTTAGTCACACTCAAATATTGAAGGAGCAAAGCTACAAATTAAGTCCCGAGTGTATGTTAATTATATGTTTGTTTATACTGTGGCTTATTGCCGCTGCTACTGATTATTTATGAGGATATTTATATATTCCAAGGTATTATGTTTGATTCCTTCAAGCAAGTTTTCAAAGAATAAAAGAACAGCTCATGTTTCGAGCATGTTTTAAGAACCGATGTATTATGGAATAGGAATGAATTATTATGGAATTATTATGGAATTATTATTGAATAGGTATCAATTATTATGGAATTATTATGGAATTATTATGGAATAGGTATGGATTTATTATGGAATTATTCTGGAATTATTATGGAATAGGTATGGAATTATTAAAAAATTATTATGGAATAGGTATGGAATTATTATGGAATTATTATGGAATAGGTATGGAATTATTATGGAATTATTATGGAATAATTATGGAATAGGTATGGAATTATTATGGAATTATTATGGAATAGGTATGGAATTATTATGGAATTATTATGGAATAGGTATGGAATTATTATGGAATTATTATGGAATAGGTATGAATTATTTGTGGTTTCACTTACATCAAGTATGCTTAAGTAGAGCACAATGGCAATCTGAGCCAAGACAATGACACCCACGATGATGACGTACTGAAATCATAATATATGTATTATTCAACTGCTACGCATTGAAATGAACAAAAAAGGTATTACGTATTTGTAACTTGAGGAAAATAATGACAAACTGAAATTATAAATAGATATTATATATGTATCAGTTGAGGCAAAAATGATCATATAAATGCCTGTTTAATTTTGAGGAAAACGCATGATAACATGATAAATTGAGCAGATCAATCATATCTTTAAGAAATATCGAAGATATATATGACACAATAATATTGATAAATCATGTCATTAAATTAATAATCAAATAAAACATAATTCATGTTAAAATGACAAAAAAAATCATTTAATTAATAAATAAACAAATGATCGCGTATTCAATGGAAAAAATATCATATCATTGACTGAAGTTAATCCGTACAATGTCACGTATTAAGATGAAGCTTAAAAGACGTATAACTTATACTAAAGGATTTCTTTGGTTAAACAATAAACAGGGACGTGTTAATCCTTAAATGCTTTGGAAAGGACAGAGAAGGGGTAATTCAGCGGAGTGGAGGGGAGCTTTTAGGGTGTAGATATTTTCTTTAGCAACACAAAAAGAAATTTAGCCTGCCCATATAGCAACTTATCATGTCGAGCATTGCTGTGACGATTACAGATTGGAGGGGTGAGGCTCGCGATCGCATTCGCTGTTTACTCACGCATCAGCAGCAACCTGCCATGCCAAGTATGACGACCAAGGCTTGGCAGGGAAGAGAAAAAGGAGGGTCTTCGCTGTTTTACTCACGCACCAGTACGAGGAGGAATTTAGTCTTCTGCACACAGCAGCAACCTATCATGCCGAGTATTGCCGTGACGGTGATGAAACAACCAAGAACCAGGAGACAAATCTGCGCTGTCTTCATGACGCCACCGATGTCAAACGATGCATCTTTGCTTTTCTTCTCATCCACAGATAACCCGACGCCACTGCAAATACACAACTTCATGAAAAAAATAAACCAGACTGCTAACTCGGGATTAAAACTTGATGCATGTAAACAAGAACAACACGGGAATTTAGACCAACCTAGAATCGAGATCCGCCTTGGAAAAGATCACATTAGAAACAAATCCACTCCAGACCTAAGATAAAGAACAAGAATCAAGACCAATCCGAATTCAATTCTACATGGAGATGAGGAAAAACGATCACTTTTTCACTTCTATTTTAATGCACCCCGTTTATAAAGAATACACTATATAAGGCCATCATGGAATTAAACACTACTTTTCACAAGTGCCTAAAGCTGCCTTATGTCTGGGAATTCTGGTGTGTTATGCGTTATGCTAATGCCTGTGCAATTACAGAAGTTTGCGACACTGTTTGGATATGATATGGAAATCAGTTAATACCAGGGATCTATAGATATACAAGGTTCATTGAATTCTTTGCTATATGTAAATAAAGGGATAATGTATCAACTCAAGGCGATAGATCTACTATAAATCCCATTTCAGCAGGAAATATGCTTGATTTATCTACATTGCTGATGGCGCACTAGAGTACATGTCGAATTTCACTCACTAAGTGGCGCATAGCACAGTGGTATATTGTAAAAAAATCTAATTTGTACTTAAGGTGGTTTCCAAACATTGGACGGAAGGAAACACAGGGACATTCTTTAACTATGATTTTTATATGTAAACTGAGATGAACATTAAAATTTTAGAGTTTAGAAAGATTAATCATCTAATGTTATGTGTGACGTTGATGTGATTATTCTTAAGTCAGGAATGCCTAGGTGGTTGAATGTCAACTAATTTTCCTATATAAAGCATGAAAAGATATCCCAACTAGAGTATATAGGATCTTTATTCTGATTTAGATTAATTCCTGATTTTATTTGTTGGCATTTACGAGGTCAGCTTGACACACGCAATCACTTCAAATCACATTTCAGCGCATTGAGAATAAAAGTTTGAAACGACCGCGACAAACTTTGAGACATGAGTAGGCTTGGAGGGTGGGAAACTAGATGGCGGGATAGTAGATAATGGGATAGTAGATGGCTTGATACCAGATAATGGGACACTAGCTTGCAGGATACCGGATGGCGGGAAAGTGGAAAGTTGATGGCGGGATAGCAGATGGTGGGACACTGGATCGCGGGATAATAGATGGCGGGATAATAGATGGCTGGGTACTATAAGCTGGGATATTAGATGGCGGGATACTAGATGACTTGAAAATAGGCTTGAAAGGCGAAATACTTGATTGCGGGATAGTAGATGGCGGGATATTAGATGGTGGGATACTAGATGGCGGAGTAGTAGATGACGGGATATTATAAGCCGGGATATTAGATGGCGGGATATTGGATTGCGGGATAGTAGATGACGGGATACTTATTGGCAGGATACTAGATGGCGGTATTGTAGGTGGTGGAATACTGGATGGCGGGAAAGTTGATGGCTGGATAACAGAAGGCGTGATACTAGATGGTGGGATACCAGATAGCGGGATACTAGATGACAGGATAGTAGATTGCGGGATACTAGATGGCGAGACACTAGATGGCGGTATACCGGATGGCGGGATAGCAGATGGCGGGATACTAGATGAAGGGATAGCAGATGGCGGGAAATTAGATGACGGTAAATTAGATGATGGGATACTGGATGGCGGGGAAGTTGATGGCGGGTAGTAGATGGCGGGATAATAGATGGCTGGAAAATAGGCTTGGAGGGCGGGATAATAGATTGCGGGATAGAAGATGGCGGATTGATTGTAATATGCAACATTTCTACCTCGCAATTTCGGGTATGTTTTTTTGTAACTTGTCAAGCTCGTCCTTGTAATGGTTTTCACCGACACTGACAAAAATCCCTCCGGCTATAAAACCAAGGCCGATGATCTAATTTGAAAAGAAAATAAGTTCAGCAGGATTAAATGCAAGTCCAAAAAGTCGCTTAAAATTATATCAATATGTTTAGCATCTTTCATTTGTCATAGGGGTATGACGCAATAATTTATTCATTAGAACAGCGCCATTATATTTCTATCACTTATTTAATAGAATAGCGCCTTTATTTGTCAGAAAGGAGCGTCTGCTAAAATTATGCGGTATATCTGGCCAGTACATATACACACTGTGTTAATCTAATAGCACAAAATTTAATAAAATGAACTCCTATGAAGCTGAAGACTTTTTATCTTTTTTTTAGTTAAATTAATAAATTTGGTGATATTCTTATTTTCTACGACTGGCAGCTTGAGCAAAATACATATTAATTATGAAATAACAGACTTTTTAAAGCACAGGTCATAAATCATAAACATAACAACAAAAATAAAAATATCATGTGACTCACCGCAAACAAGATGTTTACTATAATCAGGAAGATTTTCGGACAAGTCGCCATTTTCTTCTTTTAAGAATTTAAATTCAAAATGAATACACCTTTAAACGTAAAGGGAGCTTTAATTATAAATGTTTCAAATAACTGTAATAAATCAATAACACCACACAGTTATAGTTAGACTATCCCGAGCACGTGGACAAATATCTTGTGATTGATCCTGGAATATGAGTCAGTGCGTTAACAGTGTCAATCCCTTACCAAAATTGTAGCACTATGAACGATAATACCAAATAGCCATCACGGACTCTCTCTATTATGGTCCAACTGTTTGATCAAAACAGGACGTCCGTTCCACAAAATATTTTTTAAAAATGGTTTTATTTCACTTATTAAGACAAGTGGTGTAATAATTGTTCAACTTTATTCTGCCGTCCCTTCTGTATGTCAGGAATAACACATCAACAATATACTCAACATGGATTGATCCAGGAACGACACCAGGACTCTTTCCCGTCCTGCCCGTTTTAATGCGAGGATTTTTCTGAAAGTAAAGAGGCTTTAAAACAGATTTGAAAACGCTTGTTAAACTTAGCTTTCGTGATAAACCTGTGTAAATCACTGTAAATAATGCAGTTTGGTATCTTAAGGCTATAGATAATCTTCGTATTGGCTATTTCAAGAATTTCGGATAATTAAAGGACCATTTAACTCCAAGTGAATCGTTGGCATAGACTGTATGGATAAGCAGGGCTAAGCCATTTGTTTGCGTAAGGAGCGCATTTGAACAATCAATGGACAAGGTCTATTTGTATTCAGCCAGAAGGCATGCTCGTATCTGAGATCAATTGAATACGGCCACGGTTTGCCATGAACACAATTCTTTGAAGAATACTTTGTTGCGATCTCCACTAAAACATACACAAATGGAAATACATAGAGCATGCCTGTTTACAAGTCTAAAATATAATGGTCAGTGGTTAACCTTTCTATTCGTCACACATTATTCGTGTATTCTTCTTTATTTTATGAACGTAACGTTTTCTAACAAAATGCAATTGATTGAAACATACTGTCATATAGGAAGTCCACTTCACCTTATTTCTCATAATTGTCATAAAGAATGTGTTGCACAATTTACTTACATATTGTCAAATATATTTGCATATTTTTGATGTGTAATCTTATTTATTATAGGAGATGTAAAAATTGATTAATTACACATTGCTATATAGATATAGCATATCTTTATTATTTGATGTTTTCATGTAGAAGTTGTAATATTTCCTACTCACTGTATAGCACCATACAGGAAGTGCAGTTTCAGAAGCTTTCAGATTGTTTATGGGATTTAAACACTTAATCTGCCCAAGGGTTTGCTGTCAAAATATGCTGTCAGAAGTAATGGAGAGTAAACAGTTTTAACTAAATGGAGTTGTTTCTTTTGCTACGAATGGAAACAAATATCACAGGATCAATAAATTCTTTATAAATTTCACTCATGCAGTAAGCTAATAAAGTGTCTCAAAATAACATCATAATTAAAACGCATTGTGAGAGTTTTGTTTTACATGACATGGGAATATCACTCAGAAAACAAACAAAATGTACAACTCTCTATTTTACTGCACAACATTCCCACAACATTTCAACAGCATTCACACAACATTCCCCCAGCATTCACACAGCATTCACACAGCATTCCACATAAATTCGAGTTTACCCAATGATGTGCTTACAAATTTATTGAAGAGCCGAGAGCCAGAAGTTATATTCTAATATTTTCAATAAAAATGGGAAAAGCAAACACAGTGGCCACACACTTTGGTATGATCATAACGCCTTCTCGCCTAACAGACATATTATTAGATGAAACATGACTTTAAAAGTTAAACAAATAAAATGTAAAATCGGTGATATAAACAGTCATTTGCCATAAACTATTCTAATTTTGGAATCATTTTATTCGAATTTGTTTGTGAGGAAATATAAAGTGAGCTATGCATTACTGATGACACTATGGGTGACCTACGGAGTTTCATAGGCGTTGTGTATGACGTTATGGATAGGGTTATGCAATGCCTTGTTTAATGGCGTTATAGATGGTCTGTGGATGACCATGTGTAACCTAATGGATGGCGTTATGGAGGGCCTTATGGATTACCATAGACGTTATGAATGATCCTATGGATGGAGTCATACATGGTCTATGGATGACCATATGTATAACGTTTTTTAATGGCGTAATGGATGGCGTAATGGATGGTGTTACGCATGCTCATATCACTGGCGTTATTGATGACCTTATGTATGATCATACATGCAGCGTTTTGGATAGCGTTATGAATAGCATTATGGCTGACCTTATGGATGGAACTATGGCTGATGTTATGGAGGTCTTTATGGGTGTCATTATGGATGGTCTTGTGGATGTCGTAATGCATGGTCTATAGATGACCATATGCATAGCGTTTTTAATGACGTTATGGATGGCGTTATGGACGGGTTTAGGGATGGCATGATGGATGGCGTTATGAATGGCCTTATGGATGGCATTATAGGTGACTTTATGGGAGGCCTTTGGGTGACTTTCCTTGATGACCGCGTGAGGACCTTATAGATAGCCTAATGAATAAGCCATATCACACTTTCAACATCCGCGTCAACTGGGATAAACGACGAAATATCATTGTTTTTATATTTTCAAAACTTATGGACCCCATTTATCATCTATTGTTTTATTTAAAACACTCGTTCGCCTGCTAGTTTCCCTGAAAGCCTAAGTAGTTAAATGTTGGTTCTATTTCTGCACAAAATATTCAACATGTTTCCAGGTTGACCTTGATAACTTGGGAAATTCTATAATTAGGGTGTTAATTGGTGGTCAGAGATGACAGTGTGACTATGTTTACAATGCTTTCGAACCATATAAAACAAAAGAAAAGGAAAATACAGCTTATCTTATTATATCTTTGTACAAATATCTTAATCATAAACACGACCTTTCCTTTTCCAGCGAAAAAAAATATTTTGTTTTAAAATCATAAAATATTTCACTTTGCATGTTCTAAATTTTATTTTAACATACAACTTTTATTTTTTACTAGGCCAATTTTGACATTTATATAAAAAGAAGTTTTTATCATACTCTGTGAACATATGAACTCTAAAATGAAGTACAGAGAGCGAAGAATTTAGAACACATCAGACGCATAATTTCCATTTTTAAAATACACAAATTATTTGAAGAAGCAACATCCATGTACGAAAACTTAAGAAAATTCAGCCAAACACGTTATACAGTTATTGCAAGCATATATTCATTTCATTTTGTATTAATAGTGATTGTCTTAAGTATATGATGACAATAAACTTGGTGTGCTTTAGGCAGAGATCATGGGGCTGGGTGGTTTGTATTGGCGTCGGGCACGCGTGGAATGCCTGTAAACAAGCCGAGAAGAGGTGGGTTCAGTGGCCATTCACGTTGACTCGAATCTAATACAAAAGAAACCAGTGCCATGATCTATCGCAATTATAACACAAAACACACACACACAGTTGTGTCTTGGATAACATGGAAATGCTTCTCTGCACTATATTTTATATTGTTTGCTAGGTAAAGTTCACATCATTTGAAAAATATTTCATACTTCATTATATTTATAACACAAATTTTACTCATGAAAATTCATTGTATTAAGCTTCGGTGCATCATATAACGTCACCAGTACGTGTCGTGTAATTCATTTTGTGACATCACCAGTACGTGTTGGACTATAACTGGATCATATTATTCCGTCCCCACTTTAGAAGAATTCTTGGATTTCTTTATAATACACCCACTGCAGATAACACAGACGAGCTGTTAAATGCACAAAATAAAAAAAAACATTAATGACTTGAAACGACAAGAGAAAAAAGTCAGATACACGATGTTCAGATGCGGTAAGCGATATCTATTTGTACACATAAACAACAGTCATGCATACAAAATCACAAGAAACTATATCCAGTAGCTCTAATAGGCATGCATAAAAACAGCAATGATGCAAAATAGTGCAATATTAATACACCAAAAATCCAGTAGTTATATGTGAATAACAGTCGCGCGGAAAAAAAATATCACGCAGAAAAAACAGTCATGCGGAAAAACAGTCATACAGGAAACCACGAGTTATGCAGAAAACCGTAAACATTTATACAAAACGTCTTTTAACACACCCTGAGACCTAAAAGCGTTATCTTATGAGAGGGCAATCAGATTTACATCAATTGTGTTTTCTTATATATTTCTCTTTTTAATTACATTTAAATCGGTTGTGTTTTCTGTTCTTCCTTCTGCTTCTTACACAATATCCATATAGAAGCAATCAAGCAGAACAACTGCAAATAAAATACACAATGTACAAATGTACGCATTGTACAAATACATGCGAAAATATATACACATATATACGCAGGCATGTAAACATAAACTAAGCAATGATACGTACAAATGCATGTTGCAATATATATATAGTTTGGAAATATATAAAAACAAAGCAGTAAGGCTACAAAAAACAAGAAAGAGTAGAATAAAGTTGTGTTGTTGTGCTTTTATTTACAATGTATCAAACTTTGATCCTATAGGCCATTGTTTATTTTCTCTTGTGTTAAAATGGTTACTTCCTTTTGTTTCAAAATACCTTTGATAGAATTTTAATAAAATTTCAATTTCATTTTGTTTTTTTTTAACGTAAAACAAGGCTTAATGGTATATCAATTAAAACTTCTGCAGCTCCGTAATAAGGGACCTAACATAATACATTCGCCTGGTTTACAAAATAAAACTGATTAATTTATTTTAAATATATATATATATATATTAAAATAGGCATGTATCTTGGTTTAACTGTTAAGTATGAATAATATTGCTCGCTATTACTATTTCAAAGATAAAGAATGGTACCTCAAATGCTAGTACTGCACTAAATACGCCGTAGAATATGATTTTGTTGCTGTCCACTTGATCTTTGAAAACGTCCCAGCATCCCTAAAATGTAAGATACACCCAACTTACAAAACACATCATAGTATCCCCTAAAATGTGAGATATAATCAGTCACAAAAACCATCCAGCATTCCTACAATGTAAAACATAGCCAAATGACAAAAACACATGCTGTATCTATACAATGTAAGATAAAAGCAAATGACACAAAAATCCAAGCATTCCTGCAATGTAAAATATAACAAAATCACCAAAAACTATCCTAGCATCGCTATAAAATAAAACGTGACCAAGTAACAAAAAAACAGAAAAATCACAGGGCCTGTACAATGTACTTTATAACCAAAGACCAAAACCATAGGAGCAAGCCCAGATGAAAGATATAATCAAATGACTACATACAACCTGTCTTCCTACAGTGTATAAAAGAATCAAATAACACAATACCTAAGTGGAGTATATTGAAGTAATTAATAAAAAAACAGTCGTTCAAGCCCTGAGCGAGACTTATCAGATACTAATACAGTTAATTCGTTGCTTAGTTTTTTTTTTATTTCTTACTAGATTGTTTTTGCATTCTTTATAAAATCATCATTGTTGGGGTACAATTTATGTAAAAAGAAACCGTACTATCGAACAGGACATTGACGGCTCCAGTGCCAACACGACATTCTGATAAACTGTGCAGAATGCAACCCTATGTCTGTGAGAAAATAACCCAAGCTACTTGTCTAGAAGATAGCCAAAAGGGTCTGTTTAGAAAACCCAATGTGTCTGTCTAAAATCCAAGAGGTAAAAAAACAAAGAGGTAAGAGTAGAAAACAGAGGTCTGCCGACATAAAAAAAAGAGAGGTTGGTCTAGAAAAAAGGAGAGAATCCGTCTGGAAAGAGAGCGAGAAATCTATCTAGAAAAAAGTAACGTCGTGTTCGTTCCCAGGTCATGGCCACAATCATACAGAAGTATTGAGTTTATATTCCCAAAGAGATTCTTGAGTTTCAAAAAAGTAGCATTGGCGTGACCTCCATCACGTGCTTGTGGAAGACTCAATTATTACGCTTTAGACAAAGTAATAGGGTTTAGCACAATCGGCTACAACTCACGTTCTTCCAGTTGCTGACGGTGTTACTTGGAGCGATAGTACAGTTAATATTCTTGATGTCAAGCTTTGGGAATTTTCCACTCGTTTCACAGCACGCCAGGGGAATTTCCATGATATAATTGGCTTCATAACCATACAGATCCAGTGTTCGATTTCTCACCCAATTATCCGCGAATTTGAAATCGTTGTAGTCGTCCACCCCACAGCATTCATACTGACATGAACATTACTTTACATTAACTAAATGAACTGCTGATAAATCTATAGCATACAACAAGCTACAGTCTATGCTCTTAATCCGTAACCATGAAAAACTCATAATTATTTATTAGAATATGATGGACAATATTACATGGAAAACTAAATTTTCTGTTATTTCGTGCTTCTGATCATAAAGCTCATAGAGTGTTTCCTGTTTCTCTTTTCTCATCTACTGTGTACATTACTGATGTAGGATATATAGCATGTGTTTTTTATAAAAGTTTTGACGTCACTCACCTTTAACATGACGTAATTCATAGAAAGACTTTCCACGGAAAAGTCATCAATTCCTCCATATTTCTTCCGAATCATTTCCTTCACATCTTTCTTGATTCTTTCGTCAAACTGAAAATATAATAACACTTTTGTATGATTTGCTATGAAAACTAACAAGCAAAAATGAGAACTAAGTGAAAGGTGAAAATATACATTTTACCTTGGTCACATACATTTGATAATAGTATCACAGCAATTAACAATTAGCAGATATTGACTTATTTCCAGTCAATGTGAAGTATTATTGACTGGTAACTGATTAATCCATGTCTTCTCGACATAGTTCAATATCTACGGTTAACATTGAAAAATTTTTCCCCTGGGAACCGACCAATCAGATTGATCGATAAGAAGATGCCGACCAGCAGGTATGTTTCCTAACATGACTTCACCGGCGTTTTGATTAAAAAATACCTGAAATATTAATCGAGCTTTGTTTTCAAATCAATATTAATTTGTACTTTGGGAATCGACCAATCAGATACAAAATCGAAGTGGTCACATGACTTGTGTAAATGCTGTAATCCCGTATCCCTGATTCCGGAATCCAGATGGTAATAGACACGAAGCAAAAAGAGTCTTACCACGTGTGTGGCGATAATTATCACCACCGCCAGCTGTGCCAGGAGAATTATGCCCACTATGACGATGTACTAGAAAGGAATTTATTATATATTTCATTTATTTATGCATTTTATTCATTTATAATTTTTATTTTCTAATATTTTTATTTATTTATTTGTATATTTCATTTATTTTTATGTTTTAATTATAGTTTATTTATTGATATATTTCTCTTTATAGTGAATTTTATTAATTTGTTTACTTTATTTATCATACATTGTATTAATTTATGCATTTTTATTACGTATTTCCATTCGTATATTTTGTCCACACATTCAATTATTCATGCAGCTTGTAATGGGAGGGGCCGCAGTGACGTAACAATTTTTTTTACATGGCAGAGTACGGGGTTAAAATCTCTTTTTTTTTTTCTTCATGCATATTTTGAAACGATCCCTAAAAAAATTAAAACAAACAAAAAAATAATAAAATAAATAAATAAATAAATAACAATAGTGATTATAATAATACAAAAAAATTCTTTGATGATGGGAGAGAAGGGGTCCATTTTTGTTTCTGAAAGTAAAAAATGTGCATTGAAAAACTTACGATAACCAACATGGCTGAGGGAGGGAGGGAGGGAGGGAGGGAGGGAGGGAGGGAGGGAGGGAGGGGAGGGAGGGAGGGAGGGAGGGAGGGAGGGAGGGAGGGAGGGAGGGAGGGAGGGAGGGAGGGAGGGAGGGAGGGAGGGAGGGAGGGAGGGAGGGAGGGAGGGAGGGAGGGTTGGAGGGAGGGAGGGAGGGAGGGAGGGAGGGAGGGAGGGAGGGAAAACTCACGACAACGAGCATAGCTGTCTTCTCGCAGCAAGCCCCGCACATGCCGAAAATTGCCGTGATCGTCATGAACAGACCAAAGGTGAGGAGAACGATCCAGAGAGTCTGGAGAATGCTGCCAAGGTCAAGGCTGGCATCCTTGTTTTTGTCTTCATTTACGGACAGCCCCACGCCGCTACAAAAATAAAATTAATAAAATACAATAAAATAATTAAATGCGCTGTCTGATTTAGCTAAAAATTATTTATGGTTAATGTTTTATATCATAATACAATTAATATAAAATTATTATCAATACATTTTTGTTATATAGAAAACAGATTTCTAAGATTTTTCTTAAGAAAACTCATCTAAAACGCTTTTTATTTGAAAAGATGTAAAACCCAAAAATAAAAGATATCATCATATAACAAAAATATAAAAAAAATACTGACTCTGGCAAGTCAACAAATTCGACGTTTTTTTTTTATTTTTATTTTTATTTTTTTATTTATTTATTTATTTATTTTTTGTTTGTTTGTTTCTAAGAACCCTTCTGTAAGTGAATATATTCAAACATTCCGAATCCAGCTGAAAACTGGAGGGGGACGTTAATTCTAATTCTATAAACATGCTTGGCTATAACAGAATTTCAAGATTAATACAGTTTAATAAACTACACAAACAGCTTTATCAATTTTTGATATTTTTTTCTTTTAAAAACGATAGTAATGCATGCACTCGAGAGCACATTCTGTTGACACGTGCACGACACGTGTCATACAACAGCGCATCATGCTGAGCCAGCTACCCATATGTTTTATCCCATGTGGGCTATAACATTATACATCCAAGGCATTTTTGCTGCATAATTTTACACAGCTCCTCTCCCCCAACCCCGACTCTCCCCCACCCCCCCAACCCGACCCTATTGTCGTTTTTTACTAGCTGCGTGAAGTGAAACTAAGTGAAACTTAATGGCACAAGGAAAGTGAAACTTTCCAGTGTAATAATAATAATAATAATAATAATAATAATAATAATAATAATAATAATAATAATAATAATAATAATAATAATCATCAATCGCCCTCACCCCCCCCCCCCACTACCCCCTCCTCTACTTCCCCCATTCCGATGTCGAAAACGACTCTTATTTTGTGCCAATATTTTCCTGGCCACATAAATACACTAGATGGCACAGTGACGTCATACATGTATTACCATTCTGATCACATACTCGGAAACGGGATCTCAAACAGATCTACTGTCAGAGTGGATAAATATTTACCCAATCTTATTGCGTGGATTTGTGTATGCAAATGGCTCGGGGATATGTTGACGTTCGGTCGTAGTTCGGTTGTAGTGCTCTGGTAGTCTACAGTAACTCCTCAGTTCACTCAATCCTGCGTGGATCCAGGATTTCAAGCCATCAAGTTGGGGACTGGGGGAGGGGGAATGGGGAGGGGGTGGCAGGTGGTGCCATTGTTTTTAGTCAGTAGTTGTGAAAAAAATTCTATGTTAAGGAAACTTCCCTGCAGAAGAAGAGGTACATTCAGACTCACGTGGGATTCCTCTCCTTCAGACACCCCCCTCCCCCCACCCCACCCCCACCTCCCCTTCCATCCCATGGATCCGCCTATACAGTCTACGGATACACAATTTATTGTCACTTTGTTATATAAGGTAACTTAATTATCCTGGCCTGGGGCTGAGTGCGAAGATATTGAAAAGCCGGCTTTATCAAAAGGGGTTTGTTGATGTATATTTTACTACAGACCACATATCGCTTTGATTGAAACAAGCAGGAACCGGCGTGGGGAGGAGGGAGGGGTAGGGGTTAGGGAAGGATGATGAGAGGATGTCAGAAATGTATATCTGAAAAAGGGTATTCGTCAAAAACATATCCACGGAGGGAGGGGGAACGCAGTGTTATTGTGTGTTTTTAATGGTTCTTATTTCTATTTCTTTTCGTTTTTCTTTGTTTTTCTTTTCTTTTTTACGACAGTCTGGAAATCCAATTCTTTATTACCGAAAAAAAGCACCCGTCAAGTTTTTTTGGAGAACCCCCCTCCCACCCCCCCCCCCCCCGACATCCTACACCCTAATATCCGTACTCTTCTCTTAGATATCCGACATTAGTTTCACTCGTAAGCTTTATCTGTGATTTCCCTATGATATCTGAGATTTATCTGTCTATGTCTGAGATTTACCTGTCGATGTCTGAGATTTACCTATCGATATCTGTGATTTACCTGTCGATATCTGGGATATTCCTTGCGGCTTCATAGATTTAGCTGACGATATCTGTGATTTACCAAGCGATATATATGGTTCCCTGGCGATATTTATGATTTACTAAGCGATATCTGTGATATACCTGGCGATATCTGGAATTTGATCCTGGAATTTGTCAAGATGCTCTTGGTAATAATCCTCTCCCACCGCAATAAAAATACCTCCAGCAACAAAACAAAGTCCCAGAACCTACAGCAACAGTAGGGTATAAACGCCGGTTCTACCACACTTTGTGACGTCATACTGTCTGGAAGTGACGTCATACTGTCTGGAAGTGACGTCATCATGTCTGGAAGTGACGTCATAGCGTCTGGACCGGAAGTGCTGTCTAGACCGGAAGTGCTGTCTGGAGTGGAAGTGACGTCATGATGTCTGGACCGGAAGTGACGTCATCATGTCTGGACCGGAAGTCATGATAAGCGTTAGGATAGGCGCGACCATCTGTGACGTCATCATGACGTCATACTGAGATGATGCTGTCTGGAGCGAAAGTGGTTTGGCCAAGTCAATCAACATGAAGCCAATGAACTCGACCTGTCAATCAGTGTAACCATGGCAACAGACCCCCCCCCCTCGAAATTGTGATTTTTGCATATTTATCCGTTTCAGACGATTCTGAACATTTTTCATTTTTTCGACCCCCCCCCCCCCTCGAAATTGTGATTTTTGCATATTTATCCGTTTCAGACGATTCTGAACATTTTTCATTTTTTCGACCCCCCCCCCCCCCCTCGAAATTGTGATTTTTGCATATTTATCCGTTTCAGACGATTCTGAACATTTTTCATTTTTTCGACCCCCCCCCCCTCGAAATTGTGATTTTTGCATATTTATCCGTTTCAGACGATTCTGAACATTTTTCATTTTTTCGACCCCCCCCCCCTCGAAATTGTGATTTTTGCATATTTTTCCGTTTCAGACGATTCTGAACATTTTTCATTTTTTCGACCCCCCCCCCCCCCAGGCGAGCAACATTCTGTCAAGTCAGCTTCAGTTCCATCAGAGGGGTATATAAGGGATGAGCATACAGCAGTGACAGTCATTTCGGTGAGTGAAGCAAGGAAGTACAAGTTGTAGAACTACAATTGGATCACATCAGATCAAGGGATGGCATCCAGTGACAACTATTTCGGTAAGTGTTTATTGAAACTTTATAAATAAAAAGTGAACTTTGTAAACAAACTTTAGTTATTTGCATAATTGAAACTTTGTAAACAAACTGTGTAAACAAACTTTATTAACAAACTTTATAAATAAACTTTGTAAACAAACTTTGTAAACAAACTTTGTAAACAAACTTTGTAAACAAACTTTGTAAATAAACTTTATAAACAAAATTTGTAAACAAACTTTGTAAACAAACTTTGTAAACAAACTTTGTAAACAAACTTTATAAATAAAATTTGTAAACAAACTTTATAAACAAACTTTATAAACAAAATTTGTAAACAAACTTTGTAAACAAACTTTGGTTATTTGCTTAATTGAAACTTTGTAAAACAATACCTTTCGTTATACTTGGTCGATTTATATGAAAATTTCACCATTTGATTCACTTTTATGTAAAGTTTTGTTATAAAGTAGTCATAGGCTATTTGCGCAGCTGGCTGTATGCATTTTTACCGCCATTACAGTGCTTCTTCGCGGATGAATACCATTTGGCAGACCATTTAACTTCACCGTCAGTTAACTTCACCGCTAGATGTCTCTGCTGTGTAGCAGTGCAGCTGTACAACTCGACAACTGTAAGTGAGACATTCATATACACAAGTAAAATTCTGCTGAGTCAGCAATTTTTTTAACAAAGTTACACACCATATTTTGATTACATGGAAGTAGTATAAAAGCATGAGTGAAACATGTCAACTAGTCAACTAGTAATACATTCTGTCAACAAGTCAACAAGTGGATATTGTGTGACGAGAAAAGACTTGACAATGTCGGCCTTACTTTTTCACAGATGTGTAGAGACCATGGATGACGTCTTCAAAGTGAATTATGCTGACTATGTGTTTTCAAAGCTTCCTGCTTTTGAATCGGATTGGATGCTGCAAGTGAAGAACTTACATCAGCATTGGAAAGCTGTTGGAAAGACCATTCCAAGAGATCGTTTCATCCGCTCGTTTCTACGTGAATGTGAAGATCTACATTTACCGTTAACTTATGACATTGATTTAGCATTTATCAACGTGAATACAATTTGGGCAGTTGAGCTCATGTTAGATGTGGCTGCAAGAATCATTTTACATTATGATGATGATGTTCCATTGAAGACGAATGTATCAGAGCTTGTCCGATTCAACCATGGACGAGTTGAAGTGAATTCAAAACTTTGCAAGTTCTTTGAAAAGAAAGCTGACTCAGCAAACAGTTGGGTATAAAAGGGAGTGAACTCAGCAGAGTGAAGTCATTTCTCAGCAGACAGTTGGAGGGAGTGCATCATCAGTACATTGTAGCAGCCATGGAGAACAAGACAAGCAACGCAACGCAGCGCAGCAGCAGCTTTAAAATTAGTGCTAACTTAACCATTACTGTGGAGCATGGAGAATATGGGCCATTTCTACGCATCACACGTGGAGAGAGATGGTGTGCTTATTCACCATCTTTGTGGAAGATTGTATGCCAAAGCTTGAAAAATTTACGCGACATTGGCTTCAAACTGTACTTAACGCAAACGAAGTGGCTTGAAGTCATTTCATACTTGGATATGCGTTATGTGAGTTTTGTGCGCACGTCACGGTTTGAAGGGAAAGAATACACACATCACATCAACATGAATGATGGTGAATGGGAGACACTGCTTCAGGAGATGGACAACATCAACTCAGCCCTATCACCATGTGAGGAATGTCATGACAAGAAAACGATCATCAAGCTGCAAAAGGATGGTCGGATGAAGTTGTCAAAGCTATCCAAGAAAAGGCTGGCTGAAGTTCAGTTGGAGAACATGAACGTACAAAATCAACTTGGACTTACCTGTGACTATTGCGGTGCTTGTGGATATATGGAGGATTATCAGTGCCACTGCCACAAGTATAATTGCAAGTTGTGTGAACCAAACAACTTCTGCGGCAAGTGTGGAGTACTTAAAGTCTGTGAAGCAAAGTAGAAGTCAGAACTTACTCGATTTCACGATGGATGAGTTGAAGTGAATTCAAAACTTTGCAAAATGTTTGGGTATATAGTTGGACATAAAAGGTAGTGAAGTTATCATTGTGTAACCATGGAGAAGAAGACAAGCAGCTTTAAAATTAGTGAAAACGTAACCATTACTCTGCAGCATGGAAAATTTGGACAATTTCTACGAATCAAACGTGGAGGGCATTGGGTTGCTTTATCACCATGTTCGTGGAAGTGTATATGTGAGAAATTTAGAAATTTATACACCATTGGCTTCAAAGTATACTTAACACAAACGAAGTGGCTGGAAGTCATTCCAATCTTGGGTAAGCGCTATATAACTTTTGCACATACAACACTACTTCACGGGCAAGGATATACGAAGTACATCAACATGGATGATGGTGAATGGGAGACATTGCTTCAGGAGATGGATAACATTAACTCAGTCTTGTTACCATGTACGGAATGTCATACCATAAATCCTATCAAGCTGCGAAAGGATGGTCGGATGAAGGTGTCAAAGCTATCCAAGAAAAGGCTGGCTGAAGTTCAGTTGGAGAACATGAACGTACAAAATCAACTTGGACTTACCTGTGACTATTGCGGTGCTTGTGGATATGTGGAGGATTATCATTGCCACTGCCACAAGTATAATTGCAAGTTGTGTGAACCAAGCAACTTCTGCGGCAAGTGTGGAGTACTTAAAGTCAGTGAAGCAAAGTAAAAGCCCACAAGACACTGAAACAAGATGGACGCATGTTTTAAAAATGCTTATATTGACTTGATGATTGCTAAACTTGCTTGCTGTGGCACTCCAGACTATCAACTTTATCATTTGGATGCTTTTTGGGATGTTGTACATCATAGTCTTGATGTGATTGAACTGCATTCAAGATTTCTTGGAGAATGTCATAAAACTGGAATAGAAGAAGATCCTGACTTTGACTTTGATTCTGCACTTTATTCTGCTCGCACTGATGTGGAAGTATATTTCACCGTGGTTGATCATTTGAGAGATTGTTGTAAAGAAGAAGAGGAAACCGAGCAGCTTTATCAGGTAAGTTATAAAAACCTTTTTTAAACATGTTTATGACAACATAGTGAATTGTTTCTCAAAGACATAACAATGTTTTTCTTACTAGCAAATTTAGTTTTATGTGAGTGGTTTCAACGTAAACAAAGAAAGAATATGATAGAAGAGGCAGCAAATATATTAAAAGATATTTTATTACAGGAAGAAACCGACATGTCAGAATAAAACAGCAGAAGCAAAGTCAACATGGAGAATCTTGTACTATTCAGCGGTCATAAGGACGTTCTTTCAAATATGTTTCCAACACGACTTGAAAAGTATGGACATGTGTTCAACTCAAGTGAAGCTTTGTATCAATATGAGAAAGCAGTGTTTCATCACCGTCCAGATATTGCTTCAGCCATTGTGTCATCCAGAAATGGATATGAAGCGAAACGTATTGCTAAAGGGATAAAACCATGTCCTTTATGGCATACAGTGAAGAGAAGCAAAATGCAAGATGTTTTACAAGTCAAACTGGATCAGTGTGTATTGTTTCGCAACAAGTTGAAAGAATGTAAAGACAAAACTTTAGTTGAAGCAACGTATGATCATTGGTGGGGAGCTGGTGTGAAACATGTGTCATCTGAATATCCTGGTCAGAATATTATGGGAAAGTTGTTAGAACTGTTGTGTGAGGGTTAGAGACTTTTTCATTTGCTTGCCAACTGTCATGGTGTGCAGACGTGTGGACATGTAAATTTGAAGTATGTTTAACTTGTGTTGCATTGATTCAAGACTGCACAATGGCGGACATGACACTGAGACAATATATTGTGCAAAAAGCTTATTGTGAAGAAATGTTATCAGCTGTAAAAAAGTTTGCATATTTAGTCTGTCCTGCTTGTCAACATGAAGAGTGTCAAGAACATACTTGTCATGCTGTATCTGTTTATACATATTGGAATGAAGCTAAATATTACATGCATTTAGATAAAGTGTTAGAGAATGCAAATCAACGTTGTGAGAAATATGGTGTAGATGCTATTACATTGGATGAACTCAGTCATTGGTTAGTGTTCATTGAAGACCAATGGTCTCCAGTGATTCATACCATTGTATCTATACTTGATTTGTAAAAAAAAAAAACTTGTTAGTTAAGTTATAAATGCATGTTAGTTAAGTGATGTTGGTTGAGTTATAAAATAAAAGCTGTTCTGTTGAGAAGGTGGTTTTCATTCGGTGTGACCATGTCGACGTGGAAAGACTACTTGACTGATATTTACTTCAAACCTGGACAGCCTGGAGCATTTGCTGGTCCTTACAAACTGTATCACATCTTACGAAAACATAATCAACCAGTCACACAGTCACAAGTGAAGAAATGGTTGCAGGATCAAGATGCTTTCAGTTTACTCCAACCTGTCAAATACAGGTTCAAAAGACAACGTGTCATTACACGTGGTATTGATGACATGTGGGATATTGATTTGGCTGATATGGGAAACATAGCTCCCTATAATGATGACATACGCTTTTTACTCATTGTCATTGATGTGTTTTCCAAATATGTCTGGGTACAGCCAATACCTAATAAATCACATACCAGCGTCATACAAGCTTTCCAAAAGATTTTTCATGACACACGACGAAGACCGCGAACTCTAAGGTCTGATAAAGGAACAGAATTTAAAAACAGATGGGTAAAAGCATTTTTGAAGAAAGAAGGCATTCATGCTTATACCACAAAGAATGAAACCAAAGCCAACTTTGCTGAAAGAGTCATTCGTACTCTGAAGGGAATGATGTATCGGTATTTTCTACATAATCAAACTTACCGTTATTTAGACATTCTTCCAGACTTGGTGTACAATTACAACCATAGACCTCATTGTTCTCTTCCTAATAAATATGCTCCAGCCGAGATTCGTAAAGACAACGAATCAAAAGTGTGGAAGTATATGTATGTCGACAAACTGAAATTGAAACCTAAGAAGAAGAAGAAGAAGTACAAATTTAACATTGGTGATCATGTTCGCATTTCTCACATAAAATATGTGTTTCAACGGGATTATCACATCAAATGGACGCAAGAAGTCTTCATTGTTACACATCGTTGTAAGAAGCAAGGAATACATTTATATCGTGTGAAAGACTTTTTAGACGAAGATATTGATGGTCATTTCTATGAAGAAGAACTGCAGAAAGTGACCAAAGATATTGAATCTATTTATAGAATTGAAAAAGTCTTGAAAACACGTAAAAGACGAGGAGGAGGTGTGAAAGAATTATTTGTCAAGTGGTTAGGTTGGCCAAACAAGTTTAACAGTTGGGTGAAAGAAACAGACATTCAACAATGAAGCATCCATTTACATGTTTAGTCTCTGGACCTACAGGCAGTGGCAAAACGTCTCTGGTGAAGGAAATTCTAGAACAAAAGTTGATTAAACCCTCTCCAAAAAGCATTTTATGGCTCTATGCAGCAGATCAGCCTTTGTACAAGGGAATGAAAGGCGTGGAATTTTACCAAGGCATTCCAGATGACATTGAAGAGCGTTTTAACCCGAAGAAACCAAACTTACTTATCATTGATGACTTAATGACGAAATGTCATAGTGATGAGCGTATGACACGTCTCTTTAGTGTTGGCAGCAGTCATCAAAATCTAAGCATTATTTTTATTGTGCATAATTTATTCCATCATGGGAAAGAGATGCGAAATATTAGTTTGAATACACATTATATCATTCTGTTTAAAAATCCGAGAGACAGTCAACAAATTAGTACATTGGCGCGGCAAATGTATCCTAGAAGATCTCAATTTCTCATAGAAGCCTATCAAGATGCTACTAGCAAACCTCATGGTTATTTATTCATTGATTTAAAACCAAAGACAAATGATCAACTACGTATTCGTACAGGCATTTTACCAAAAGATACACATTATGTATATATTGATAAAGCAGTGTATGAACAAGAACCAAGTCATTTGACCATTCGCAGTCAAGATGTCTAAACGTATTCGAGCGAACCAGCCGTTTCTTCACTTGCTTGCACGCAGTGGGCCTAAACGACGTAAATCCTTGCTACAGCAAGCTACAAAGGAGGAATTAACAAGCTTGTTTGAAATTTGTTTGAATATATTGCAAGGACATTTACCCTTAAGCTCAAAACGGTTTAAGGAATTTAAACGTGAACGTCATACGCTACGTACTCTAGCAGATAAGAAGATATCCCTTCGACGAAAAAAGAAGTTGATTAATCAGAAAGGAGGATTCATTGGAGTTATTGCTAGATTGGCATTGCCCTTGTTAGCCAAACTACTGCTAAAATGAAACATACGATGAAAATGGTCCTCATTCCTGAATATGAATACAAACTGTTATTAGAAAAGAAGGGTAAAGATGGTGAAATCAAAACGAAAGTCAATACACTTTTACGTGGGAAACGAACGCGTGAAAAGGTTATTGAAATGTCTCAACTTCTTGGCCGTCATTTACGAACAAGTCAGTCTAGGCAGCAAAAGCCCTCATCATCATCACCACCTGAAAAGCCAGAAAAGCTAGTGTTAAGTCATTTTCAACCTATCTATCATGGAAAAATAACACAACTTTTAGCCGAACTGAAGAAATATGGTACGACATGGTCAGAGAAGAATGAACTTGTGTTGAAAACGGGCGATATTATAGCAAATTCCAACATGGTTGATTTGATGAAAGAAGCATTGGTGGCGACAAGAAGAAAAGAACGAGTCAAACCACCACATGGTTGGCATCCGTTTATCCAGGAAATTGTTGATGCTAATATTCCAAAAACAATGTTTAGTAAAAAGACCACTCGTGACGACATTACAACAGAAATGAAACAACGTCAACAAAGACAGTTTCCTGAAGGATGGGAAAATTTTTAACATGGCTGAAAGAGCTATGTTGTTGTTGTGAGGAAGATAAACCAACTATTCCTGTGAAGATCAGATGTACAAGTGCTTGTTGTGAAGGAGAAGTCATAGATCATCTAGATCATCATCATGATGTAAAAGACCATTTGCATACTTGGTCGAATGGCGCGCGCTATCGTGAAGTATATAGACAACGTCAACGCACCTATACCATTTAGTTCCCATCCATCATGGAGTCGACAAGCTTTTACATCACTTTGCCTAGCAATGCGAGTATGACCTATTATCCCAACAACAAGGCTTCGAATTATCAAATTCATATGCCTCGAACCATCTATCTGAACGGAAAATATGAAGTGGCTTTAGCTGAAATTCAATATCCACATACATGGACAACGATGAGACATGACATGGACTATTCTATTCAGTATCGACAACAACCACTGACAGAGACACTTGACACTATCAATATTCCCTATGGCTATTATAGATCCATACAAGAGATATGCCAGGCAGTGAATGAAGAAGCGACTCATTCTATGAAAGATGATCTTAAAGAAGCTATTCGGATAAAGTATGATAAAATTAGACGACGTGTGTTTCTATTTCTAAATTATGGCTTTGAAGTGTCCTTTTCCGCTGGATTGGCTGAGATTTTAGGATTTATCCCAGAGCAATGGTATACTGAAACATGTACAGCTGAACATAAAGCGGATGTGAAACAGGGATTTTATACACTTTATGTGTATTGTAGCATTTGTGAACCACAAGTTGTTGGTGATTATTATGTGCCTTTGCTACGTTCTGTTGGCATACAAGGCCATGATGGCGACATTATCATGAAAACGTACGGCGAACCGCATTATGTTCCTGTAAACACGTCCAAATTTGACGTGATAGAAATGAATATTAAGGACGACACAGGCTATAATGTTCCATTTCAAACTGGAAAGGTGATCTGTAAACTTCATTTTCGACCAAAAGCAATATGAAAGCTTATACACACGATCCGTCTGCATATCGCAACCATTTTCTTCGTCAAGTGGGCGGGGAATTACCAGGATTCAAAGGAGCGCGAATCCAATATGGTGATGGTATTGGTTCAATACTGGGATCATTGGCTCGCAAAGCTATTCCACTACTTAAGGCTGGGGCTAAGATCGTTGCGCCACATCTTAAGAAGGCTGCAAAGAATGTCGCGAAAGATG
Organism: Protula sp. h YS-2021; assembly: GCA_949752745.1. Taxonomy (NCBI): domain Eukaryota; kingdom Metazoa; phylum Annelida; class Polychaeta; order Sabellida; family Serpulidae; genus Protula; species Protula sp. h YS-2021. The sequence continues at coordinate 69,905,124 of OX457029.1, forward strand.
TGACGGGTCGAGTAGCAGAACGTGTGTTTGGTGAACAAAAGCGTATGCAACCGACGAAACGTGCCAGAAGACGAAAAACAGCCAGACGGATAACATCAAAATATCGCAAAGATATTTTTTAAAGAACAAAAAAAAAAAAAAAAAAAAAAAAAAAAAAAAAAAAAAATGTCTCTCATTCATAATCATTCGTGTGAATGTAGTCTTTCTCCATTGGAATGGTTTCACGTACCACCAACGCAAACTGCTGTAGAGAAAAGTTATAATGTTGACTATCAACCACTTACAAGCATTAGAGAAGGCGCTCCAATAGAATTCTACATTCCTGCGAGTACAGAAGAATATCTAGATTTAAAGAACAGCAAACTTCATATTGTATGTCGCATTCTAAAGGCCGATGGAACAGCGTGTGGCGCAGATGATAATGTCTCTTGCATCAATGATGTGTTTAATGGGTTATGGTCTAATATTGAATTGTTTCTGAATGATCGTTTGGTTTCGCATAGCAACAATACTCATGGTTATACCAGTATTATCTCTCATCTCATCCATGATTCGGAAGAAAGTCTACATTCTGAGCGCTCTATGCGTCTCATGTATAAGGATACTGCTGGGTCAATGAATAGCTATGAGGTGAAAAGACCTAATCATGAACAATATGTATCCGGGTTTCATGTCAATGCCGACGGCGGTGACTTGGCTGAGCAAGGCAACAATGGCTTACATCATCGTTATTTGCATACACGTCTTAGCCGTGATTTTATGCTTACTGGCGGTTTAAGGATAGATTTGTTTGAGCAGGATCGTTATCTTCCGAATGGCATCAGTTTGAAATTGCGTTTCCATAGACAAAAAGATGACTATGTATTGATGGCTGCAGATAATACCTATAAGGTAGAAGTGAAAGAGGCATTTTTAACCATTCGCAAAGTGAGGGTGAGTCCAGGTATTCAGTTAGGACATACAGATGCATTGATGAAAAGTCCTGCCAAGATCATCATCACTAGAAAAGAATGTAAAGTCTTGGCTATTCCAGCAGGATTTCAGTCTTTTGTGAAAGATAACATCTTTTTGGGTCAATTACCAAATCGTATTGTCATTGGTCTGGTTCATAATGAAGCTTTTGGTGGATCAGTATTGAGGAATCCATATGATTTCAAACATTTTAATCTGGACTATATGCAACTGTACACGGATGGTGAACCAGTTCTATCCAAACCTCTCAAGCTTGACATTACACAGAACAAATACCTGGACGCTTTTGAAACGCTTTACAAATCGTTTGATCGGTTGAATGGTGAGAAAAGTTCCATTATAAAACGGGAAGATTGGCCTAGAGGTTATGCTTTATTTTCGTTTGACTTAACACCGGATTATGATGGTGATGATCATTTCCCCCTGATCAAGCATGGGAATTTGCGGCTAGAAATGAACTTTGCTACGGCTTTGCAACATACCATCAATGTCATTGTCTATGCTGAATTTGACAACATTATTGAGATCAGTGCAAATCGCAGCATCCAATTCGACTACCAGTCATGAACACGAAGCAGATTGATGCCATATTGAGTCATGATGTCATGACCAAAGACTTGTTTCAAGGCGTGTTTGCCATGGACCAGTTACCGTCTTTACAACGCGGCGCCTATGTGATCAACACAGACGATCAAGATGAACCAGGAGAACATTGGGTGGCAGTGTATTATGATAAAGACCCTGCAGAATATTTTGACTCTTATGGACTGTTCCCTCTCGATGATCGTTTAGACATGTTTTTAAGAAATGACTATATGTATAATTCTATATCATTACAAACGCCAATATCATCGTCATGTGGTTTTTATTGTGTATATTATATATTGCATAGAGCTCGAGGTCAGAGTATGTTTGATATTGTGAATATATTAAAAAGAAAGGATGGTGATTTTATTGTAAAGGATTTTGTATATAGACATTATAAACCATTGTTTTATTAATGTTGTTGTTGTTATATTAGTTAAGTTGTTGTTGTTATATTAGTTAAGTTGTTGTTGTTGTTATATTAGTTAAGTTGTTGTTGTTGTTATATTAGTTAAGTTGTTGTTGTTGTTATATTAGTTAAGTTGTTGTTGTTAAATAAAACAAATCAAGTTTCAAACAACTGTCTTGTTTATTGTGTTCTATTTACAAATTCTTAACTACAAACACTATTTACAAAGTTTACAAACACTGTTTACAAAGTTTACAAACACTATTTACAAACTCTTAACTACAAACGCTATTTACACTATTTACAAATTCTTAACTACAAATTCTATTTACACTATTTACAAACTTTTATTTACACTATTTACACTATTTACAAAATTCTTAACTACAAACTCTTAACTACAAAGTCTATTTACACTATTTACAAACTTTTTATTTACAAACACATTCATTTTTCAATACATTCATCAATGAATACCATTCATTAGAATCTAAATTGATATAGGTATCATAGACATTACATCCATGTTTGTAAATGCTATGAAAGCTCACATAACACACATCACCAAACTTTATCACTTTAACAGTTACATGTTCAGACAGTTTCAGTTCATATCCTTCTTCTAAGTCCATCACACGCATAGGTTGTGGCAGCTCAATGGATTTGGTGCCTCGTGTAAGCCATATTTCTGTTTCTTTGAATTCAAGCGTTAGGTTCTTTCCAATCCAATGCTTGTAACAACGCGTTCCATTCCACTGTGTTGAGGGTGATGTAATCATAGTTTTCTGTAAGCTCGTCATATTGACGAAATTGTATAAACACGTCTAAGCAGTTCTCAGTCACACGCACTTCTAATTCATTTGAGACTGTCAGGAGAAAGCCAGGTATCCTGAACTTCTCTAGATGGTCTTTCAACACGGATTGGTCATCAAGTGATAGGACGAGATACTGTCCAAAATGTCTTAGCACAATGTCATCATATTCGTTTCTCAGATATGAGAACCCATGCGTAATTGGTTTATATTCCGTTAAAAAGTCTTCCATCTCGTCCAGCAGTCAGATGAACTATGAGCTGTCTCCTTGTCTGCAAAGACGTTTTTATGCTCGCAAGATGGCGAAGAGTGGATGTTGTATCACTTCTAGGAATCGTAAGACTGCGCGCCAGTTCTTGATATCAAAGATGATCAAATCTGTATATGGTGTATCTGGCACAACTCCCTTATAATCCTCTGGATAATCCTGTAAAAGATTTCTACAGATTTCTACACGTATGTTAGAATCATATTCAGCCACCGTCACTTCCACTTTATTTTCAAGTCTGCGTTTAAACCCAGCTTCAAGCGGTATGTTTTTAAAGTCTTTCCACACTTCAGGTTTAAACCGATGATAACTTGTCTTAGAATCTAGTATCACTTCATTCCTCTCATTGACAGTAAGGTAAACACCACCGTTCAGCATGAGTGCATTCATGATTGTTACCTTGTTATGACTTGTCGTCTTGTCTGCGAAGCCTTTTATCCACTTCTTTCACCTGCTTCTTCATCATTTTCCATTCAGGTATTGTCAGCAAAATTCCCTTTTTCGTTGGACGGTTTTTTCCAGTCCCCTCATCTCTGAGGTATTTGCGAATGTTCACCACACCTTCATTACTTTGTTTCATAATCTTGATATACTTTCCATTGCCTAGAGAAAGCATTCCATCCCACGACTGTGGTGTTGGTGCTATCTCCACTTTTAATTTCTTAATGGTAGTATCAGGATGTTTCACTTTCATGTCTTTGACTGTATCAGCAAGAGTATCCATATCCGTTGGTGCAGATCTTTTCATGTTGACGCTTCAGTGTTCACACCACAACTAACTCTCAAGTTGAAGTGTCTCCCCCTTATATACTGTAATGCCCATGCGCCAAAGTGGAATAGCCATCACTCATCACATATCGCTTGTCATCAAAGGGAGAGAGAGCCACTTTCCTCAACTTCTCCGAGAAGATCTGGTGGTTATGACTTCGAATGATGTGTCCTGTAGTCATCGTTTGCGTTTGGTTGAACAAACTGTCTCTATACTGCTGATGTTTCATCCGTCTTTGACACGCGCGAGTGATGCCTTTGGCCGTACGTTTTTCTTTCCCACCATACATCATACTATACATTTTCGGTCGAAGTCCAACAAACTCTTCAATGGGAATGCCCGCCGTCTCATCTTTCATTTTCCCAAGCACTTTCTTGTTCACGTTGGAATGTAGGAAATGATCTGGCGGATAGTCACTTGTGTCGAACAAGTCAGCATCTTCCTGCATGTCTTTGTATATATCGTCCGTTTCTATGTCATAACATAGACTGTCGGTGTCGCTGAACAACAGCTTGGCGTTGGGATACTTGGTCATGATGTAGTTGTAATGAAAGTGGAACATGAGCACCTTGCTGAGGTCGAGAATGGTGAGCAGATCCACTTTGCGTAAATGTACCGCGGTTAAATCTTCGTTGAAAATTCTAAATTTGTGGAAGGAAGGTTTGGCTACAAGTTTCTTGAACCGCTTTTCCTGGTGAACAAGTTCCACATTCATACGCTTTCTTACATTTTCCATGGTTTTGCCAAACACAGAGTTGTTCATCAATTTGAAGAAGTCTTTCTCAAACGGGTTCTTGGCCAACTTTCTCTTTTCCGTGTTCAAGGAGATGTATTTTGCCAACCATTTGCTCTGTGCAAACATGATGGCACGGTGCACCTTCGTGACTTTCAATCCCAGTGAGACATATTGCTGTAAATTTCTATAATGAAGCACATATTTCTTCTTGTCACACAGGTTGGGAATGAGCTTTTCACTAGGTTTGCCTTTCATGTTTAGATCTTTCCGTAGCTTCTGACTATGTTTTGACAATTCTCCCACTTTCACACATTTCCGTTCTGGAGCCACTGGATAGTGATTATGATGATCATGGATTGAATATGGGTATTCCAAATCCACTTCTAAAATGTATCCAATCTCGTCATCTTCATCCACATCCATAAAGTCAATGGATTCTGGCTCGCTCACCCACATAAATCCACTTTCCGGCATGCTTTGCGACATAGCCCAGCCATACAAGTTGTTTGCATCCAGGTAAGTCAAGTAGTTGGTTGGTTTCAAGGGATCGTAATCTGCTACGTAGGGGTTATTTGCTTTCGCATACTTGTGTGTGATGACAGATATTCCTCCACGTAAACCTTGTTCAACCATTTGGTACATGTCAATGTCGTTGATCAATTCCAATTTCACCTTTGTCGCTTTCAACATGGCATCCCACGACAGTCCTGGCGCTGTATAGTAGTGAGCAGGATCCAATTCATACGTGTTAAGACATACGTGACGAAAGTTTTCAAACACGTCAGCCAGCAGCAACACATCTGATTTCAGGTACAAGTCATGGTATTCGCCAAATGTAGTACAGTGGAATGTCTCCCACACCTTCTGCGCATGCGCATAATCCTCATCGCTAATGTCTTCTTCACTGAGTAGACTGTAAAACTTGTCCTTGGACGGCAGTTGTGTTTCAGCAAACTTGGATGGCTCATCCACGTAATCATAAGGGTACACTCCCTTTCTCAACAGTAACTCTTGTTGGTCACTATCGTGAATGTGTGACGTCATGTTATAAAAGTTGTCTTTCCCTTCTGCTGCCAGGTTGGATACTAACTTCTGTAGAGAAGTACTCATGAACTGAAAGCTGTCTGTAAATTTCAGATTGCTCATGGTGAATGCAATATATTTCTCAACGGTGTTGGGAATGACTGTAATCCTTTCGTTTTTGAACTTTCCAATTTCTTCCATGATCAAATGGCTGTCATAGCCTCGTAAATTGTGGAAAAACACAGGAATGATGAAAGAATCTTCAACATCCTGCTGATCTTTTCGAAATCGAAATTGCAAATTGCATTGACTATGTGCAGCTCCGCGGTATTTGCCATTGATATGGTCATGATCTCTCACACGATCTGCTCCTAGAGGCTCATGACAAATGTAGCAATCTGTCGCGTTCTTATAATGCTCTTCATCTTCATGAGTCATGACTATTTTCTTTTTCTGCTGTAGACCATGCACAATACGATCACGTTCATATACCATATGGTCTAAAAAGACTTTCACAGCATTATCTCCTCGATACAGGACTGGAGCGCGTGTCTCATACTGGCTGACAACCACATAGGCAAAGCTGTTTGGACGATGATGCTGATACTTGTCTCCTTCATGCTTTTTCGTGAAACATTCAAAGTCTGCATAAATGACAAACGGCGCTCGCTGTTGTTTGGCTACATTCTTGAACTTGATGAAGGGTTCCTTGGGGAATGATAAACGTTGTGCGCCATGCTTGCCACACACTTCACGATGCTTGTCTAAAAGATCTTGTCGCATAAACCCATGAAGACAGTTGAAACAATAAAATGCTGCATGCTGATGGTTTGATCGATAAGCCATCAGTCTGCTGAAATTCTTGATGAGGCAGTAATGTCTTGTCTTGTCATTGCTAATCAAAAGCAAGTTGATTTCTCTGGCGCTGTTGGCGCTGGTGTTTCGACTGAGTTGTATGGGAACAACTACATCATGTTCATATCCAAACACGTTAATGGACACATCATTCTCCTTTTCAAACTTTGGAATGTCTGTAATCGGTGTTGGAAATGTCATGCCTTCCACCTTCAATTCGTTCTCAAATAGCTTGTATTGATGCACACGCTGTGGGTTATCGCTAGTTGAAGGGTGAAGGTGAGCCAGTACAGACCATAAGAAGCACTTGTTGTCTTTATTCTGAATGTTTAACACAGCCTTTGTACTCTGTACTTTCTTCGGTAGTGGGATAAAACTGCTCGCTTCCAGTGGCGCTGACGTCGCTGTATGCACTTCAATGAATAATATGTTATCCAACACCCAGCCAGAGCCTTGTCGCTCATGTTCATCAAACCTAGTAAACAATTCTTTATAGGCTTCTGGCAAGTCCTTCTCAATATCTGTTGGATTGTATGCTGCATATGTCGGACTGCTGATGAAGGCATTATCCACTTGTTCTACCATCACGCCTTCAACATTTGGTGTCATTTTCTTGAAGCGTGCATGTACCACAATGTACCATTTCATGCCACGGTTTAACGTCTCTAGCAAATGTCTCTTGATTCTATTCTCTTGTTGTCGCATTTCGAGTAGCAAATCCGATCCATCTTCAGGCTCAAACCGCCTTTCCTGCGCGTTTTCACCAAGACTCACTCTTCTGCCTCTGCCTATTTGTCCTGTCTCTTTCTTTCTTTGTTCTTCATGAGACACATTTTCCATCTCAGCACATGCATGTGTCTCAAATGCATCCAAAGATGAAAATATCTTGACGCATTTACAGCAGAGGACTGGATCAGGTCTGTCAACACCATCTTGTAACGTCTTTCGTCTCTTGGCTTCAATCTGCTCAACAAGCTCTTCATGAGCACGTTTCATCCTAGCTGGTTTGCATGTGTGTGTCACGAACAATTCCAGAGATGGAAATGTCACATCACAATCATGACAGTAGACTGGTGCCATCGTTGTTGCTTCTTCAACTGCTGGAACTGAAATGAAGTAAAATATACGTTTCACTCTTCCTTTTATACCACTTCAATGGTGTGTTGACTCAGCAGAATGTATCACTAGTTGACTAGTTGACATGTTTCACTCATGCTTTTATGCTACTTCCATGTAATCAAAATATGGTGTGTAACTTTTCAAACTTGTTCCAAAATGTTAAAATTGCTGACTCAGCAGAATTTTACTTGTGTATATGAATGTCTCACTTACAGTTGTGAAGTTGTACAGCTGCACTGCTACACAGCAGAGACATCTAGCGGTGAAGTTAACTGACGGTGAAGTTAATTGGTCTGCCAAATGGTATTCATCCGCCAAATGGTATTCATCCGCCAACTAGACCTGAAATGTGATAAAATGTATTCTCTCTCTCACACACACACACAGACATGTTTTGCTTCATTTCATAATATAGGATGGCCCTTAAAAGGGCCCGAAATATTTTAGTATATATCAGCAGCAGTTATGGGGTTGTCCCTCATATTCCAACCACACTTGACACTTGCAGTATCGTTGAGTCAGTGTTACTATGCGGTTGTTCCACATAAATGTAATTACTACGTCAGGCTTCACTACAGTGATCTGAGTTGGAAATTGTAGCACCTCCTCCAAAGCATATGTAATATCAGCTGCTTCAGCTTCATCACGCATATTTACCCAGATGCAAACAGATTCATTCGCTTGAAACGCTGTTAAGTCATCAATGATGATAGCTGGTGTGTTATCCATGATGTGTCTGACGATGTCTGACAATGTCTCTAAGCCTTGAGACACCACACTTATATAGGATTTCATCATGCTGATTCGGCAAAAGTTTTTGTTGCTCTCCTGGGGGGGGGGGTACATAGTCTGTCCTACGGGGGTGGGGTCGGTACATAGTCTGTCCTAGGGGGGGGGGTCGGTACATAGTCTGTCCTAGGGGGGGGGTACATAGTCTGTCCTACGGGGGGGGGGGTCGGTACATAGTATGTCCTAGGGGGGGGGGGTCGGTACATAGTCTGTCCTAGGGGGGGGGGTCTGTTGCCATGGTTACACTGATTGACAGGTCGAGTTCATTGGCTTCATGTTGATTGACTTGGCCAAACCACTTTCGCTCCAGACAGCATCATCTCAGTATGACGTCATGATGACGTCACAGATGGTCGCGCCTATCCTAACGCTTATCATGACTTCCGGTCCAGACATGATGACGTCACTTCCGGTCCAGACATCATGACGTCACTTCCGGTCCAGACATCATGACGTCACTTCCACTCCAGACAGCACTTCCGGTCTAGACAGCACTTCCGGTCCAGACGCTATGACGTCACTTCCAGACATGATGACGTCACTTCCAGACAGTATGACGTCACTTCCAGACAGTATGACGTCACAAAGTGTGGTAGAACCGGCGTTTATACCCTACTAGCAACGAAATCATTCTGTACTTCTGTGTTTATTTATTTCCAGAATGGATATAAATACTTCAATAATTATTATGTTATTTCGTTAGAAAACAAAATGAAATAAATAAATCACACATACATACACACACACTCTCGCACACATATACATACACACAGACACACACACCTATATATATATATATATATATATATATATATATATATATATATATATATATATATATATATATATATATATATATATTAATATATCACGTTAAGGGATAATGATTACAAAAATATAGTTTATGCCATACCTATTTTATTACTTATATTTATATTATTACTTATATTTATATTATTGCTTTTAATCAATATAATGCCATACTCACCAGGAATATGATGTTCACAATAATTAAGAATATCTTTGCGCAGGGGGCAGACATTCTGCTGTTTATATTATCGTCACTCTTTTAGCTTTGAATTTCTCTTTTAATGACTTCTATTCATTTATTCTGTAATTTTCCTTGAAAGAAATGTCAATACATTCAATTTATTCCATTGGTTTGCTTTTTGACTCAAATAAGCATTAGGACTGCTCCAGAAATCAGCCTGGAGTGTCATCTAAATGCAATGTTTTTTTTTTTTTTTTTTTTTTTTTTTTTTTTTGGAAGAAGTGCATTTTGCTGCGACTGGAGATAAAAAAAATGTGATAGTCTTTTTGCATTTCTATTTTTGAACCCCCCTCCCCCCTCCACACACACAAACGTCGTGTTCTTTCCTCATACCTCCACGTATGCTGTGGCTAATTAATTTCCTCACAAATCCAATCACATTCCCCATAGCCTCCTTCCCGCTTCCATGTTATTTCTTACTACCCCCCCCCCCCCCAACGCCCTACAAACTTCGTATTCTTTTCCTATATCTCCAGATATGCTATGGGTAATTTATTTCCTCACAAACCAACTCAACCACCACACCCCAGTAGAGGGGAAACAAGAGTTCTGGACAACCTGTGACGTCATTATGACGTCAGATCCCACTATGCGACAAGAGTTCTATGACACCTGTCAATAATGTGAAGTCATCAATCACGTGACCCACTAATACAATCGGTCTATCATCTATCAATCATCGTGACGTAACCAAGCCCCGCCCCTGAATAGGGGAAAAACGAAAGCTCTGGACCAAATAAATCATCGTGACGTCAATTAGACCCCACCCCCCTGAGTAGGGGAAAATCAAGAGCTCTACCACAGTCGGGACGTCATCAGTCAAGCCTCGCCCCCTCGTGGCAGCGAAGTTGTGAAGAGGAAGTGACAATGGTGGTAGTTGTTGCTGTTGGAAGTGAAAATTTGAGTAAGTGAAATTGTTTGCTGTGTTTATTTGTTTTCGAATTTTCTCCTTTCGTTTTTCACGATGATTGACAGATGATAGACAAATTTTATTAGTGGGGCGGGGCTTCTGGTCACATGATTAAATACGTCATGATGATTGACAGATTATAGACAGATTGCATAGTGGGGCGGGGCTTTAGATCACGTGATTGATGACGCTACGGTGATTGACAGATGATAGACAGCTTGTATTAGTGGGGCGGGGCTTCAGGTCACGTGATTGATGACGTCGCGATGATTGACAGGTGTTGTCGAACCGTCGCTGCTTAGGGGGTCCTCACATAGTATGGTCTGTGACAGTGGTAAAACTGTAGCCGCCCAGTGGGTCACTTGATCGATGACGCCACGATGATTGACAGGTGTTCCAGGACTGTCGTTTACAGGTGGTCCAAAACTGTCGTTTACAGGTGGTCCAGGACTGTCGTTTACAGGCAGTCCAGAACCGTCGTTTACAGGTGGTCCAAAACTGTCGTTTAAAGGTAGTCCAAAACTGTCGTTTACAGGTGGTCCAAAACTGTCGTTTACAGGTGGTCCAGAACTGTCGTTTATAGCTGGTCCAGAACCCTTTTTACAGGTGGTTCAGAACTCTTGTTTATAGTTGGTCCAGAATTCCTGTTTGCAGGTGGTCCAGAACTCTTGTTCACAGGTGGTCCAGAACTCTTGTTTATAGTTGGTCCAGAATTCTTGTTTGCAGGTGGTCCAGAACTCTTGTTCACAGGTGGTCCAGAACTCTTGTTTACTTGTGGTCCCGAGCTTTTGTTTGTTTATAGTTGGTGGAGAATTCTTGTTTACAGGTGGTCCAGAACTCTTAGTTTCCCCCTACTCACCCCTTCGAGTCATTTGAAAGCTAGTGTATTTGGATAAATTGCAGAGATTATATGTAGATAAAATAGAAACGAAACCTTAACCCTCCCCCTCCCCACTCCAGTCCCCCTACCCCTTAGTACCTTGACCAAAAAAAAATCAAAATCAAAATAAAATAAATTACATTGGACTCATGTCGCAAAACATTTCTGGAACTGCTTATAAATTAGAAGTCAAGCCAAATTCTTCGTACCAAGTCAAATTATTCAAGTCAGGATCTTAATTTATGTCAGTATAAACATTTGGGTTTGTGACCTAATGGTAATCAAATATAATTGTTTACTCAAAGCTGGCCGAAAAACCAAACGGATCGTGCATTGGTTATGTAAAATAAAAGCGTTCATTCGGCGTGATTATGTTTTATCAAGAACCAGTCATTGTTATCTATCATTCAATTTATCTACCAAACTGCAGTTTTTTGTTGTTTGTTTTTAGCCAATTCATAAAGGACGTTTTTATCTTTGGTCTATGGAGACAGGGGGTGGTAATTTTTTAGTCAGACGTGGCCTGCAGTTCGTGTCAAGGAAGTGGAAATTTTCATTCATTTCTCCGCGTTTAACACAAAATGGGTTGGGGAGGGTAGGGGGGGGGGGAAGTATTTCGGAATTACACTATGGTCTTGACTGAAAAAGGGAGGTATAATTTTAAAAATTCATGGACAGGCATGGTAACCAATTTCTGCACCAGTACCCAGGGTTTTACCTCAACTTCAAAATCTTTGCGTCCCCGGGACGCCATGCTTTCATATTTTTGCGTCCCCCCATGGTTTTTGTCCGTCCCCCAATTTGCACCCTGATTTGTTTGTGTCCCCTTATTTGATAAGCACAAAGGGTTGTGTTTGGGGAGGGGGCTAAGAGGTAACGCGTACAGTTGCAGTTCACACTATCTTTTATTACCAAAACAAGAAAATTCTAAAAGCAATGAATTCTCATCTAACCAGGATTGTTAAACATCTGGCAGCATCGGTAAAATCAAATTGTTCTATGGCTGATTCATTCAGTTTAATGAACATTAAACGGTTCAACCGCTCTGGGTTTAGTCTGTTTCTGTTTTTATTGCGTTTTAAACTAAAAATCTTCTTTCACATGGAACAGACGAAACCGACATGACCAGGGCCAGTTTGCACAGCAACGCAAAATCGGGAAACTGAATATGGAATCGTTAATGAGCAATTTTTGCAAAAGCGGGGCTCGAAATTAGCCGGGGCCCTGGAGCCCGAGGCCCCATAATTTCTGGTCGGCCCCACGATTTTTTTTTCGGAAAGGCCTATGTTAATCGTCAAAAAAAAAAAAAACTATTTCACAGAAGAGGAAATAGGGGTGGGGAAAGAACTCGGAGTCAAAATATAATAAAAACAATTAAAAAGGCAAACTGAAGACTTCGTATTGCCGGTATGCGTACGAATAGTCAAGAGAAATAAATTACATTTATGGGAATATGGTCATTTTTCTAATATATAGCCTATATCTATCCGCCCTCCAGGCCCCTAGATATTTGATAAAAATGGTTAATTTCGAGCCCTGCAAAAGCCTCAAAAGTCAGCGTGTTTTTGTAGGACTGTACAAAGTGCTTAAACTGTAGATAGTTTTTTTTTCACTAATAATGCACGTGTAAAGACAGATTTTTATGCGTCCCCTGGAACGCAAGCCCAAACTTTTTTGCGTCCCGGGCCATTTTTTTGCGACATTGACGCGCAAATCCGCGTCCCGCAAACCCCTGAGTACCTCCCTCCCCCCTTAGATTTTTAGTATGTATTATAGAGGGAGTGGGGGGAGTTGGCATCAATCCACCAACTCCTGGGTTCAACACTAAAACTGCATAGGGTGGGGAGGGGTAAGGGGAGGAGGGGTGTTCGGATCAATCCATCATATTAGCACATCTTTCATCCAAATAAAACTAAAATTTTTCATAAATTGTTTTATTACTGTAAAGAATCAACAACATTTTTTTTCGCAAACACATCACAGAATCCTGCCCACTGTCATAATGACGTGATTAATGACGTCAGAGATTACTATCGCTCCTGCCCTAGTCTCAACAATCCCCATTTAAGGCGGAATGTGCACAAAGCGAAATGTAAGCATTAAAAATAAACAAATTCACGCAATCTCGGAAATTTGCATTTATTCCTAATCGCAATATATATATATATATATATATATATATATATATATATATATATATATATATATATATATATATATATATATTGTACATTTAATCTAATGAAGGATTTTTTTACATAATGTGTACAGAGGAGCCCGGAGAAAGGATGACCTTGAAATTAGCTACATCCAGATTGGCATCCAGAGAAACAAAAATACCCCTTTAATCCGATTATTTTAGTTCCATTTATTGATCTTTCATCGGGATCAACTGTACTGAATACAGTTTACATTATTTTTAACACCGGTTCTACCTTAAATAGGTCTTGTGTCATGGACTTGCACTTTTATTATTATTATTATTATTATTATTATTATTATTATTATTATTATTATTATTATTATTATTATTATTATTATTTACAACACTACAAATATAAAACCTTTTTAGTGTGTACGAATACTGCAGTAAGAAATCTCTTAATTCTCATTGGCTGTTCATTGTGTCACGTGTCAACAGCATGACGTCAGACTTTTATCATGTCAGCCTCAATCTCAGATCAATGTTATAAATGCTACTTACAACAATAAGGACTTCAAAAACCACACAAATCTGTAAACCTTAAAGGCGAATTTACATGCGAGCATTTTTTTTTGCGTATCCAAATAAAGGACCAGCCCAAAAAATTATGTTAAAAAAAAATCAATAGCTCTACACAAAACTAAAATAGCAGGAGAAAGTAATGGTCTGGGTACGTATTCACAAAACACTACTACTTAGATAAGTGTTGTCAAAGAGATCGCATTGGCTAACAGCGGTACTGGCGGAAGTAGTATTTTATGAATACGGTTCCTTGTTCCACCAGCCAGACAGCCGCCCAGACAGCCGGATGCCACATTGCTGCCATTATTCACTTATGATTACACGAACACAAAAAGTAACGTATTGAAATCCATAAACGAACAGATATTTTCTCCAGTTTCCCATACTCGAATGACGTCATTTCAACACCTTGGGTTTGTAAAGACAACGTTTCGACATCGAAAAGCGAATGTATGTTTATTTGATAGTCTAACAAATCAAATTGCTCCCATGACTAGTTTTAAATCCATTTAATGACAAATCATAACTAAACTTGGATAATTGCAAATATCACACAAAAATATAAACATTTCATCTTTGATCCCGAAGTTGTTAAAAGGATACTGTTTCCGTGAACCTCAATGCATCGACCGAATCAAAAAAGGTCCAAGACATAACAAAGTGAACCGCTCAGAGGTCCTCTGTTGAATAACAACGCGCTTGCAGTAGCCAATATTACAAGACGACGTTATGACTTGGCTTTTCCACCACTGTCATATACAAGGGCATAATGAATCGCGTTAAGGCTTCAAGAAATACATTTTATTGCACAGCGCATTGCGGAAGGATACGCCTGTACCTCGCGCAAGTATACACAGAAAGGCTTTGATTTTTTTTCACGAATGTGTGGTTAGTTGTAGTCTTTCACAGAAGAATCTTTTATGCTCAGGCAGATCCAGCAGGCAAGCACCATGCACAACAGCTGTCAATAGAAAAACAAAAATATATATATATATATAAATGTTGCCCTACTGGCTTCAGTAATGCAGTCACATCACAATCGCTACAATAAGGACAATTTAAGAAAGAAAAAAAAAAACACTTTGAAATTTAGATAACTTTTCTTGCCTCGATGTAAGCTCAAGTTATTTGAAAACCTCCCATCCCCATCATAAACCATTCACCCCACCCCATCCCCTACAAAAGATATATATGCAAAAAAAAAAAAAAAAAAAGATATTTCATAGGTTGGGGCGGAAATGGGCAATTTTCGAAAGTTATCTAGTGCTGACTCGAGTATCTTTTCTAAAATGAAAAAGATAATAATAATAACAAATGAATAAAATAAATAGCAAAAGAAAAGCAGACAGATGGCCCACTTAGTACAGCTATATATCTAAGTTATTCAAAGAGACATTCAAACTTTTTAGCACTGCAGCGATTAATCAACATTACAATGACGAAAACGTCACAGCCATTAGACGTAGCCGAAAAAAGGTAGAGAAAATAAAACGACACAGCGGTTATACTGGTTTTGTGAGATCCTTGATATCGATCTTAAGTCTGTTGCAGGGCTATGAAGCTGACACATGTGCATTCAAAAAAAAAAAAAAAAAAAAAAAAAAAAAAAAAAAAAAAAAAAAGAGAGAGAGAGAGAGAGAGAGAGAGCACGCATGAAGCTAAACATTTCGGAGTTGCAATAAGCCAATTTGCACTTTCGGATTTTTCCGGTGGAGGTTTTGGTTCGACTGAAAATGTTGGGGGATAAATTATAAAGAAATGATAAGGGGAAAACATCAAAATTCTAATTTTCTTTCAACATGTACACTTTCAAATTTATAAAGCCAACATATGATCTTTCAAAAACTATTTTACATATTATTCAGTCCCTTTAATAACCAACATGTGAATATGTTTCGGGCAAAATGGAATTTTGTTGATTTTTGCCGTTTTTTCCCCTATCATTTCTTTATATCCTTATCCCACCTCAATTCAGCCGAAACGCAAGAACTTTTCGGCAAAAGTCGAAAGTGCGAATTGGCTTATGAAATGTGAAATCGTTGTTGTTCAACAGCCAACCTCTACGGCGGTTTGCTCTATTGTGTATAATACCTTTTTATACAGTAGAACCAATGAGGATTCTGTGGAAATAGTACACACAAAAAGGGGAACTGCTTTTAAAAATATCCACCCGCTCTGTGTTTATACACGACAGATATATCTCACCAGAGGTCAGCTGTTTTATAACAACGATGTGGCATAGATTTTTGTGCAACAGCGCCTCCATATATGCGCACGACAGGGGTATATGGGAGGAGCTATAGGGGTGGGTGGAGGGTGGTGGGCAGGGGGGACTCAGCGCCAGTGCGTGTGATGCCGAACGGCAGGGGGGAGGGGGAGGGGGGGCATGGGGGGGGGGGTATCAGAAATTTCGCAATGTCATATCACGTTAAGTTAAAATATGAAATCTGTATGCTTCGTTTCCTGCATCTTTTATTCTTCCTTTTTTCTTGGGGGGGGGGGGAGGAGGAAGAGGGGGTGGAGGTAAGTGTGGGTGAGATTGGCAGAACGATGGATTGCGCACGATTTTATAAACACTTAATCTCTACACAGAAATGCACAACATTATATAGAAATCATGTTAGTATTAGTAATCATGGCAACAGCGCACACTTTATAACAGCACACCAATACATGGCAAGTGAAACATCAAACTGAAAAGTAGAGAAAAGTCCATTAGAACTGTGAGAGGAACCCGCAGAACGCCCCCCCCCCCCCAACCCCGCGACCGAAGACAACGCCAAGGGTTATGTGTTAGATCACCGGAAAATATGTACATTTTATTTTTTAAGGGTGCAGGCGAGATTGGAGACGGGAAACTTGGGATATTATACCCCTGACCCTTCTCCTCCCCCTTCCTGAAACTTGTTATTTAGGCATGTTGGGAAGAAGAAGAAGAAGAAGAAGAAGAAGAAGAAGAAGAAATGTAAAGATTTCGAAATAATGGCAAGTCACACACCAATTCTTAGAGCAGTGCAAGAACATCATATAAGGGGGAACAGAAGGGGGTGGGGTGGGGGTGGGGGATAGGGGGTGGCGGGGCCGGGGGTAGGGGGTAGGGGGTTGTGCACTGAAAATGGTACAATGCTAAGCGTACAGCTTTAAACCGTCTCTCCGTCTTTCTTTTCCTTGCATAAGATGCAAATCGCCAAAATCATGCAAAACAACTGAAAACAAACAAATCATCCAGCCTTAAATGATGAAGCCAGACTATTAATTTTATTTTTTGGCAGCAAATAAAATTACACGGTTCAAGCTTAAAAAAACAAACGGCTGTTCTAAAAATAAAGACATGCTAATCATTTAAGCTCAATTCGTTTTATTTTAATTTTCCTAATGAAGATATACAGTCTGAATCGCACATTTGCAAAAACCAACAAGAAAAAAAAAAATCAAGAAAAAAAAGGGAAAAAGGGAGAGAGAGAAATAAGATAACACTATTTTGTTTCCTTTTTTTTAAATAATAATAATGTACTGATATATAAAATCATGCATCGAAGCAAAAACAAATGATATATATATATATATATATATATATAAAACGAGAATAAATAAATTACCTCAAAAAATAGAATTGCGGCGAAAACTCCGATGAAGATATTCTTTCTGCTGGCCACGTCATCTCTGATGGCATCCCAGCACCCCTGCCAAACACACCCACAAAAAAGATGTCCTTCAATGTTCTTATTAATTTATTTATTATCTTATTTTATTACTTATTTTAATATTATTTGCTAAATTTATTATTTATTAGTTAATACATATTTATTTATTTGTATTTTTTCTCATCATTCATTGATTTATTTCATATTTTGATACAATTATGATGTTTTTTTTCTTTATTTTTTTTTACACTTAATTAATTACTTTTTTTTTGCTTCTGATATTGATTTTTGATATTGATTTCGGATGTAATTTTTTGTCTAGAAGAAGGAGAAGAGTGTGTGTGGAGTTGGGGGGGGGGGGGGGGGCGGCGGGGGGTTAGTGGAGGGGGTATAAATAATTATCTTTCAAACATAATTGCATCTTAGAATAAAGTAAATCGGTATGTTAGAATAAATGAAATAAAGAGCTTCCTGGATGAACTTCTATCAAGTACAAGGTAACCCAGGAAAATTTAAAAGATCAATACGAAAATATAATCATTATAGCACAGAGCTCCCCCGATACCCACCCCTATGCTACTTCCAGGCTCCATCCCCACCCCTCCCCACTCCACGCCCCCTCCCAACACCTCCCAACACCCATCACTGATTTCAATACAGTACCGACACCCACCCATCCCACCCCCCCCCCCCACAAAAAAAATAATAATAATAATAATAATAATCTGTAGTGAATCACTCACGGTTTTCCAGTTGCTGATATCATTATTGGGATCGATAGTGCAGTTTTCACTTTTGATTTCAAGCTTCGGGAACTTTCCCTTCGTGGCACAGCAAGCCGCTGGGGTGACCATCACATAATTGGCTTCGTATCCATACAGTTCCAGGGTCCTGTTATTCTCCCATTTCTTGGCGTCTTCGAAATCTTTGTAATCGTCCACCCCGCAGCATTTGTACTAGTAAAAGAAAAAAAAACACACGGTAAAATGAGCTGTGACGTCACTCTATTTACGTAATGCATAATAATGTACGACCTTTCTTATATATTAATTTTGTATTTATTTTATTTTGATTGGAAAGGGGGACATTTTAACAATCCTGTCTGTTCTCCCCACACTACCCCACATAAAGAAAAGTTTTGGAGGGTACGTACCCGATGGTACATGTTAGTGTACAGGAAGTGCAAGACATCCCCCCACCCCCCCACCCCCCCAACACCGCCGCAAAGAGGAATGTATTCCAGTAATGAGGATGGGTTATGCCTATGCATTATCTGATCCAATTTCGACAATTGGTGGCAAATCGTTTTGTTGTTAGAATGAGGAAATATACCAAGCGCTGAATAATTCAACTGTCATTTATTTCATTAATTCATGTAATGAGTCTTTTTCTCTTTCTCTTCGTGTCAGGTTTCCAACTGAAACCACAACGCTTTATTCCAGGAACTGGAAGTTATCCAATATTGTATACTGGCCTCAAATCAGCCGCTTTCTGCTCGATTTATATATATATATATATTTCTTATATTTTTATTTATTTATTATTATTTTTTTTACGCGAGTGGTAACACATGTGATATCAATTGCCGTCCCCCTAGCCCCGTTCTCCATCCTCCCCATCCCCTCTCCCCCCGTTCCCCTCTCTCCCCCCTCCCCTCCCCTCCACCCCCCGCCCCCCCCCCGCCCCCATCTCCTCCCGAATCCCGACTTACGTCCAGCATGATGTAATTCATGGATAAGCTCTCGATGCTGAAGTCATCGATTCCGCCATATTTCTCTTTGATGATGTCTCTGATCTCTTTCTTCATTTCATCTTCGAACTGAAAGCCAATATTATTTTTTGCATTGGAGACTAAATGTTCAATTTCAAAGTAAGAAAACGGAGAAAATGAGGGGGAGAATGCAGATAAAAAGAAGAATAAGACGAACATATGAACAAGAAGAATAGAAAAAAGAACAAGAACAAGAAAAAGAAAAAGGTAGAAGCAGGAGAAGAAGAAGAAGAAGAAGAAGAAGGAGAAGAAGAAGGAGAAGAAGAAGCAGGAGAAGAAGAAGGAGAAGAAAAAAGAAGAAGAAGAAGAAGAAGAAGAAGGAGAAGAAGAAGAAGGAGAAGAAGAAGGAGAAGAAAAAAGAAGAAGAAGAAAAAGAAGAAGAAAAAAAGAAGAAGAAGAAGAAGAAGAAGAAGAAGAAGAAGAAGAAGAAGAAGAAGAAGAAGAAGAAGAAGAAGAAGCAGAAGAAGAAGAAGAAAAAGAAGAAGAAGAAGAATTAAGAAGCTAACCACATCACGATTCAGTGCAGTCTGAACCTGCGCTTTTAATGACTATATAAATTAGTCATAGTCATTCTAGTTTTATGTTGTGACTGCTCTGATTGAATTGATCTGAAATGTGTATTCTATTGATCGTGGTGCAGGAAAGTTCCTTAATTTCTACGCAGAAAGCGCAGTCTGCACTTCCTTAAAGGTGTAAAATGCGGGCTACATGCAGAAGAAAAAAAAGATTATCAGAATTCTAAGACGCAAATTAAAACTGTTATGCTCGAAGAATACACGTACTTTGTTCGTTACAAGGACGATCAATATCGCCAGCTGTGCCACAAATATCACTCCGACTATTATGACGTACTGAAAAAAAAAAGCGAAAATCAAATGCATTTTATTCGAGAATAAAATATTATGCTTAAGGGTGTAGCTTGAGTGGAATAAGAAAATCTTTTGAAAATTATACCCCCGGGGGAGGGGGGAGGGGGAGGGGGCATGCCTGTTAGATGATCGAACCTGTATCTACCATAAAGAAATTCTTAGGTTTTAAATTTTAGTATGTGTACTGATCAAAACAGCTCGCCATTTATTTCAATTCTGCTCGAATTCTTCTCCAAGAATTCCATGGCTGATTTACATTTCAATAGTCCCCCCCCCCCCAACTCTATCTCTCTCATTCTCTCTCTCTCTCTCTCTCTCTCTCTCTCTCTCTCTCTCTCTCTCTCTCTCTCTCTCTCTCTCTCTCTCTCTCTCCTCTCTCTCTCTCTCTCTCTCTCTCTCTCTCTCTCTCTCTCTCTCTCTCTCTCTCTCTCTCTCTCAGTTTATAAATATTTACTTCTGTGTTCTCGCTCAAAAACTTTGCATTTAGATTCAATAGAGATGTTTTGCTGAAATGAAGGCAAATAAGAAAATTGGAAATCCGGTTAAGGTATGATCCATTCGATTTGCGGATCGATCGCTCCATGGCACATAAAATTCATAAAATTTTTACTAGTTAATATAGGTATGTTTTATGCACCCTTTGAGTTTCCAGCTACACGAACAAATTTTGTTTTCCACAGAAAGAAATATCCTTATAAATAATAAATAAATAAATAATCAATAAATAATAATCCTTATAAATCACACACTTAAATATGAGAAAGTCTTAATGGCAGGGTAAGTTATTGATGACGAAAGAGCCTCCTGGTCGGGGTTCGTTTCAATTAATTAATTTATTTATTTATTTTTTTTCTTTAAATTTAATGAATTAAATGATTAACCAGTGTTTAATATACTGATTTGCATTCCGTTGTGAACTAACTGGCGGTTTAGATCCAGACTCACCGCGACGAGCATGACTTTTTTCTGGCAGCAGGCGCCGCACATGCCCAGGATCCCGGTCAGCATCATGAAAAGTCCGAAGACGAGCAGGACGATCCAGAGAGTCTGCAGGATGCCGCCGATGTCCAGCTGTGCGTCCTTGTCCTTGTCCCCATCCACAGACATCCCGATGCCACTGAAAGACCAGCCCAAACCATGTACTTGATATTTTATTTATTTATTTATTTATTTTTATTATTATTATCAAAATGATCAATTCTGAATTAAAGAGCAGCTTATTTTAATATAAAAGTAAAACGTTCAAAATAATTATTTCCTCAGTCTGTTTAAAGAGTAAAATTAAGTAGAACAATTGTATTCCAGGCTGGTTGGGAGTGAGAGGGGGGGAGGGAGAGGAGTGTGGGTGCAGAGGGAGATAGAAAAGGTATATAAACATTTGTCACAATTAACGTTTCCACTCTCGAATGCACCAGTAAATCTTAATTTCATTTAAGTATTTATGTTTTTGTATTATTACTATTTCGGTGAGTGGAGTTGGAAGGATTGGCTGGAAACCACTTTTTGTCTCTTTTTATGCTGCAAGAACAAAATACGTAATTCCATTATAATTATATAATTGTATAATTGTGGTGCGCACAAGAAAAAGTAATATTGTTCACGTCAGTGGGAGTAGCCGCCATGTTTGTGCGAATATTTCCATTTTGTTGACACAAGTTATTTGATATATAAAACAGGAAAGCAAAAAAATATTTGCTGATAAACAAAAGTGATTTGTTCATGGATTATCCGGCCACTGCACAAAAACACACAGCCATGCGGGCGATCCAGAGAAGAAGTGGACAAAGGAACGCATCGGCACAATAGAATGAGCCATGACCTATTTATAGCCGCTCACGGATCAAATAGGCATTGAAATATATTGGCCGTAAGGGATCCGGTGTGGATTTCAACTATGGCCAGACATGCAAATAGCCTCCAGTTTTTTTTTAATACAGAAAAAAAAAACAGGCTAGCATATCGGCGTAAACAGCAAATTCTGAAAGAATCAAAACACCACATTATCGCGCTGGAGAAGTCTGACATGTCTGCCTTCTGCGCCGTGGAATTTATATTGTTTCTTTTGAAACAAAGAAAGAAAGAAAAGTGTTGCCTAAGTTCCTGGTTTCACTGAAAAGTACACGACTCTCGGTTTTAAGTAGGAAATGAAATAACACATGAATAAACAGTACAAGCCCCAAATAAGGCAAATTTTCTGTTTGCAAAAGGAAATTACTTTTTATTGTGTTGTTCCGTTGTTTGATTAATAAAAAACTGTTCCTAAAAGAAGGTTTTTTTTTGTTTTTTTTTTTTTTTGAAGGGGGGATATATAACGAAAAGTCAACAAAGAAGTAGAACAAAACTTTCAAATAAGTGCACACAAGAGAGTTTGTAAATATAGCCATTCGAGATCCATTTTTTGAAAAAAAAGATCACTTTTCCCGCGGTATGAAGAAGTGCATGTAGATGATGTGGGTGGTTTGTGTGTTTTCTGACGGGGTAGGAGTGGGGGGAGGGGTACAGGCCAGGAAGGTGAGAGTGGGGGCAGTGGTGTGACTTTGAGAAAGATTACAGAGAATAATTCTGGTCTAGTTTGGTTGACGTGACAAGTAAATGACGCGGTTTGCATTTCTGCGGAGAGCTTGCGCAGAACGTTCACTTCTCGTTTTACGGACCACGAAACGTGAACTTCTCTCAGCTCTGCCGGTCACTGGTTGAAAATCGAAGTGAACGTTCTGCGCAAACTCTCTACCTATAAACTGTGTAATTTACTTCTCAGAAATGACGAGGTGTGGAAAATTAATGCGGTTGATCACTCGGAGTAACATTCAAAGAACCCCCTCCCCTCAACCCCCCCTCACACCTCCCGTTAAACAATCTTCGCCCCTTCCACCCATAAGCACATTGTCTCCTCAAGCCCCGTATCATCGGTTAAAAATCAAAAACGCAAACTCGTACCTATGAAGTACCTAAAGACAATGTCCCAACTTGTGTGTCATCCATTCCACGCTTTCTCTCCCCCCCCACCACACCCCCGCTCCCTCTAAACCCCACCCCACCCCTCCCCCATCCATCAATATCCCGAACCCTCACCTGTATGGTTAATATAGAGCTGGTGGGTGGGAGCGGTGGGGGGGGGGGAGGGGGAGAGTTAGAATGAGGGGGAGGGGTGGAGGAGTTTGCCCTACTGGATAATACTGCCACAAAGGGAGCCAATTTATACCGGTCAATAAACAAGAGCGGGAAGGAATGTGTTTACGTGTTGCCAAGGGGAACGGGCTACTGAGTTCTAAACACCGCGGAGGTGTCTGTAACTGGTGAATAGATCAGCAGCAAATATGACTCCAAACGGTCTATAAAATCGCTGGACAGATCCAGTAAGTCAGTAAAGGGGGGGGGGCGTGGGGGGTGAAGGGGTGTGTGGAGGGGACGTCATGGTTTTAAAAGGACGGGAGATGTGGTATGTTATTTATTTCTCAATAAAAGGGATAATTCGTCTCATCCGTTAAAAATATCTTATGGCCCACCCTTTGCCCCCCCCCCTGCCCGCGCCATACCCTCTCCCCCCGCCCTCCCCCCTTCGCCTGGCGTGACCGTGTTCTGGATGCCCGTTCAATGATAGCTCATATCGATAAATAACTAAATAATACATAATAATATAAATAACAGAATGAAAGGTTCAACAGGTGAAAAAACTGCAACAAGAAACAACAGAGCTGAGAAAACTTGTTGTTATTATTATTACTACCTATATTATTATTATTATTATTGTTATTATTATTATTATTAAGTAGTAGTAGTCGTAGTAGTAGTAGTAGTCGTCGTCGTCGTCGTAGTAGTAGTAGTAATATATAGTAGTAGTAGTAGTAGTAGCAGCAGCAGCAGTATTAGTAGTAGTAGTAGTAGTAGTAGTAGCAGCAGCAGCAGCAGTAGTAGTAGTAGTGGTAGTAGTAGTAGTAGTAGTAGTAGTAGTAGTAGTAGTAGTAGTAGTAGTAGTAGTAGTAGTAGTAGTAGTAGTAGTAGTAGTAGTAGTAGTAGTAGTAGTAGTAGTAGTAGTAGTAGCAGTAGTACAAATAAAAGTTATGAGTAACATTAAATTCGTTGAACTTCACTAAATTCTTACCCTGCAATGTCTGGAATCTCATCCTGGAATTTGTCCAAGTGATCCTTATAGTATCTCTCGCCGACTTTGATGAAGATGCCGGCGATCGCAAACCCAAGTCCTAAAATCTGGATCACAATGAAAGCAAAGAGCAACATGGAGTTAGTGACGTCGTTGTATGTACTTTGATTACAGTAAGATTGTCACGGTCGGGCATTTAGCGCCATTGCAAATTTATTTGAAAATTTCTTTTTCTGTATTTATTTAATTATATGTACAACATGTTGAAGGTTGTAATCAGTTAAGGA